>WBNM01032289.1:8472-21543 GCA_013399055.1 Ramphastos sulfuratus | reverse complement strand
TAAAGGTTGTTTAGATGTGGTGCTTGGGGATATGGTTTAGGGGTGAACTTTGTAGAGTAGGGTTAGTGGTTGGACTTGATGGTTCTGGGAAGAACCATGGCTTCCTCAGTGTGGTGCTGTACTTTTGGACCTCTGTGNATGCCTTTAGGTTGCAGGTCTATTATTTGTGTGTACCCTGGGACCCTCCTGGTGTGTGTCACCTGAGATGGAAGGTAGAGTCCTGGCCTGCCTGATGGCAGTGTCCTGTGCCTCAGCCTGTGCAGTGACACTGTCCCACTCCAGGCTCTGCTTCTTTTGAAAGAGTTGAGGTTAGTTTAAGCCCAGCTTGTGCAGTCAGTGTCTTATTTGCAGAGTTGGAGTCACAACAGTAATTCTAGTTTTTGTAGATTTGTACAATGGTTTGGATTGGAAGAGACCTTAAAGATCATATAATTGCAGCCCCCCTGTCATGGGAAGGGACACCTTCCACTGGATAAGATTGCTCAAGGCTCATCCAACTGGGCCTTGAACACCTCCAGGGAGGGACATCCATGACCTCCCTGGGAAACTTGTTCCAATGTCTCACTACCCTAATTCCATCTTCTGTCTTCTTTTACTCATTCCAGCATTTATGCTTCCAGTAGCTGCATTTACCTTCTTCTGTCACAGTCTCACACTTGAGAGCTCACATAATGTCACTTAATTCCTAAAAGTCCTTTCACAGTCATTGCTTTCCAGGATACTATTTTCCCACATCACTTCTCTTTAGATCAGGAACTTCCCGATTGTTATATTCAACAGTAGCCAGTGGGACACTTCTGTGTCTAAGAGCAGTGTGGGCAGCAGGGCAAGGGAGGGGATTCTGCCCCTTGCTCTCCTGAGACCCCACCTGCAGTCCTGTGTGCAGTTCTGGAGCCCCCAGCACAGGAAGGACATGGAACTGTTGGAGTGGGTCCAGAGGAGGCCACCAAGATGCTGAGAGGGCTGCAGCAGCTGTGCTGTGAGGACAGGCTGAGAGAGTTGGGGCTCTGCAGCCTGGAGAAGAGAAGGCTTCCAGGAGACCTTGGAGTAGCCTTCCAGTATCTGAAGGGGGCTCCAGGAAGGCTGGGGAGGGACTATTGACAAGGTCTTGGAATGCCAGGACAAGGGGCAATGGGTTTGAAGTGGCAGAGGGGAGATTGAAAGTGGATGTTAGGAGGAAGTTGTTTGCAGTGAGGGTGGTGAGACACTGGCACAGGTTGCCCAGGGAGGTTGTGGCTGCTCCCTCCCTGGAGGTGTTCAAGGCCAGGTTGGAGGAGGCCTTGAGTGACTTGTTCTAGTGGGAGGTGCCCCTGCCTATGGCAGGGGGTTGGAACTGGATGATCTCTGAGGTCCCTTCCAACCTAAACCATTCTATGGTTGTCTTCCCTTGGGCTGTACAGTATGTGTCTTTTTTCCCAATTCACAAATCACTGTTCAGTGCTCTTGCTCTGGATAACTTTGTCATACAAACTACCCTTGTAGTTAGATTCCTTAGATTCCTTTTAACACCCCCTCTTCTGATGAAATTTTCTCATCAAAGCCAGATCCTACTTTAAAACACTTTACTTGATCAGTTACAGTCCTTGAACCCTTAGGCTTCATATACAACATAGAGCAGCACCTTGAGAGGGCAGCTTACCAGGGTAAGTGCTGAAGTTTATTTTCTTAGGGAGAAAGGTGTGATCCTTTAGTTTTAAGCTTTCTTTTAACTATTTTGAGGTTTGTATAAGTCATCAATTCCTTCTTCCCCTCATCCCTTTCATCCTATATATAACATCACTGACACAGTAAGATATTTTGGTGTTTTCTTTTCAGGGTTTCTGGAAGACCAGAAGCATCTACAGTCTGCGAGCTGGTAATGTGTTTTTATTTCTCCCTTCCTTTCATCTTTGTTCAGTGAACTGAAACCCTTAGTATTTCATGTTACCAAGTTATTCAAGATGATTAACTTTTTCTCTTCAGAAAACTTATGTTTTGAAGAAAAGAGGTGTGAGTTTCGTGTGGCTCTGAATTGTTCTCTGCAGTGTCTAACTCAAAACTATAGTACCGTGAGAGGGCAGAAGCAGCAGGAAACAGCATAGCTGTTCTTGGGTTTTTTCCATGGTATTTAGTCACAGTGGAAAGTAAATCATGTTTTGTTTAAATAATGTTGATAAGCTTAGTGTTGCCTGAATTAGGAGATGCTCTGTTCTCTGTGAAACAAAGTAATATGTTAATGGATATTCCTCTTCTTCAGAATGCCAGTGCCTTACTTATCTTTCAGCCAGGACTTGTTAACCTCCTTTAACATCAGATTAATGAAAGACTTAAAACTTCGTGTGTGTGGAAAAATTAATTATTCTGGTTCATTTGTTTCCTTTAGCAATTTTGTACATTAATACTGTATGTACTGATTTTTTTCTTTTCCTTTTGGGGCTGAAGGGAACCATGAAAGAAATAAATGATTCTGTCCTTACACTCCAGGTTTCACTGCAGTTTTGGCTGTAACCTGGCACGTAGTTGTTGGTTCATGTGAGACTAGGACAAAACTGGCTCCGAAGTATGGCTTATTTGAAGCTTAGAGCTTTACAGCTGAGACAAACCTGACTAACTCCCTGGTGAACTGTTGTCAGCTGATAGGTATTTGTGGCCATTTGAGTTAAGATTCCTACCTCAGATAGGAAAAAAAAATCAGAACAGAAAAACATAGAAGTGGAAGCTCTGAGGCGAACATTCTAGGGATAGGCCATATCATAGAATCACAGAATGGTAAGGTTAAAAGGGACCTCAAGGATCATCCAGTTCCAACCCCCTGCCATAGGCAGGGACACCTCCCACTAGTACAGGTCACTCAAGGCCTCATCCAACCTGGCCTTGAACACCTCCAGGGAGGGAGTAGCCACAACCTCCCTGGGCAACCTGTGCCAGTGTCTCACCACCCTCACTATAGAGAGCTTCTTCCTAACATCCAGTTTCAATCTCCCCTCTGCCAGTTCAAACCTATTGCCCCTTGTCCTGTCATTACAAGACCTTGTCAATAGTCCCTCCCCAGCCTTCCTGTTGCCCCCTTCAGATCCTGGAAGGCTACTCTAAGGTCTCCTGGAAGCCTTCTCTTCTCCAGGCTGCAGAGCCCCAACTCTCTCAGCCTGTCCTCACAGCACAGCTGCTGCAGCCCTCTCAGCATCTTTGTGGCCTCCTCTGGGCTGGCTCCAACAGTTCCATGTCCTTCCTGTGCTGGGGGCTCAGAACTGCACACAGGACTCCAGATGGGGTCTGAGGAGAGCAGAGCAAAGGGGCAGAATCCCCTCCCTTGCCCTGCTGCCCACGCTGCTCTTGCTGCAGCCCAGCACTCGTTTGGCTGTCTAGGCTGCATGTGCACACAGCAACATATAATGGCACCAATGGATAAATTAATATCATTTCATTGGAGCATCAAGAGCTTTATGTCTGCAAGCACAGCTTGGACCTTCCCCTTGCTGCTGCTGCTGCTGCTTCGCCTGCGCTTGCTGCCATCTTCCCCTGCTGCTGTTTTGGCTGTTGCTGCTGCTTTGCTGCTTCGCTGCTGCTTGACCCCTTCCCCAACCTCCTTCAGGTTATTATATTCCTGTAGTAGTTGTAGTTTAAATATAACAGTATAGAGAGAATATAAGAAATACAATTTCTCATTTTTCTTTTCCTGAATTCACAAAAAAAAAAAAAATCTATGTTGTGGTGAGTTCATTCTAGCAGGGGAGGGATCCACCCTAACCCGGTACAGTATTTCTCGTACCTTCTTGAAAGCCAAAAGCATTTCCAGCTTGCTCTGTCTCTTGTCTGTGATGCAAAGAAATATGAAGAAGTCAGCAGCTAAGACTGTTAAGTAGGTATTCTTTAATAATTTTATGTAGAGTGCTTGACATAGCACTGGGCACACAGTGAGGTTTCCTCTCCAAACGTGTGCGTCTGAATGAGAGTTCTACAGAATTAATATACAGTTAGCTACTACATATTCCTGGTGTTTCCTGCTGGTCTGCATTCAGTTCCTCTTATCCTCAGAGGGCAGTGTGTTTTTGCAGTGGGCTTGGGAGGGTTGTCTTCTCAGTTGTATTTTGCATGCTCCTTTTGGTTGGTTTTTTTCCTGTTCTCCTGCTCATGTCTGCAGGAACAGGGCTGTTCTTGGCCTGTTTTCCCATTATCTATACATCATCTTAGATAAGCATTCCCCATTGCATTGTAGCGTGACAGCTTTCTTCCCTTGAGTTTCTAATTGCAAAGTCCAAGGTTCATGTCTTCCCTTCTTTCATTTCACATATTGGAAGCATTTACTCTGCTCTCCTCACACCCCATCTGGAGTACTGTGTGCAGTTCTGGAGCCCCCAGCACAGGAAGGACATGGAACTGTTAGAGTGGGTCCAGAGGAGGCCACGAAGATGCTGAGAAGGCTGCAGCAGCTCTGCTGTGAGGACAGGCTGAGAGAGTTGGGGCTCTGCAACCTGGAGAAGAGAAGGCTTCCAGGAGACCTTAGAGTAGCCTTCCAGTATGTGAAGGGGCCTACAGGAAGGCTGGGGAGGGACTATTGACAAGGTCTTGTAATGCCAGGACAAGGGGCAATGGGTTTAAACTAGCAAAGAAGAGATTTAGACTGGATGTTAGGGGGAAGTTGTTTGCAGTGAGGGTGGTGAGACACTGGCACAGGTTGCGCAGGGAGGTTGTGGAGCACAGAATCACCCAATGTGATAAAATATCTGTGCTCCAGAATCTGTGATTCTGTGCTCCACAACCTCCCTGGAGGTGTTCAAGGCCAGGTTGGAGGAGGCCTTGAGTGCCCTGTACTAGTGGGAGGTGTCCCTGCCTATGGCAGGGGGTTGGAACTGAATGATCTTTGAGGTCACTTTCAACCTTACCATTCTATGATTCTATAAGCACATCACGATATGTGGTCATCCTGTCCCTCAAACACTCTGGTTTCCATACATTCATTTAGTTCCTGTTATTCTGGCTTCCATAAGCTGGTTTAGTTCTTACTATTCTGGCTTTCTTACATGGATTTAAGATAGGTAAATGTACAATTCTTCTAAACAGATTAATATAAAACAGAATACTATAAAAACTCTCCTTCTGTGTGCCTCTCTACAATGTTTGCTCTACATGTGGTTTACTGAATTGGCACTGGATTTTCCTAAGTAAATACTTTGTCTGTGGAGATTAAATGTTTTTACTCTGCTGAGACTGAAAGAGCCAAATATTTGTGATGCTATAGGGCAAATCAGTGCAGAACAAATCACTTCAGCCTAAGTCTACCATGATGCTTTCAACATCTAACTGAAGGTGTCCAGCATAACTATTTGAATAAAATGGTGATGTTTTAAAAATTCTATAGCATCTGCATGAGGGTAGGATGGGAGAGGTGTGCTGGTTTGAGGCTAATTGGAATATTTTAATGGAGAAAATTATATTACAGGCTGTGAAAAGTAAACCCTGGTGATGTCTGCTGCACTCACAGGCTTGCTGAGATGTATAAAAACAAGGACACAAATAAGGGAGAGAGTCAGTCTCTCTGGGAGCTGCTGTGTCTGCTGGGCTTCTGCCGTGTAACCCAACTAACCACTCTTCTTCTAACCCCCTTTGCCCATCCTCCAAACTCACCTTGTACATAAGGCAGACCCTGGGGTAAGGTAGAGGGGTGGGGAGAAGGTGGAAGAGAGGTTGGAAGCCCCTGCTGGGGACTCTGCTTTCTGGGAGGGGAATTGTGTTTCTGTATTCCCTTTACCTTGTCTATGTCTGTTCCTACTCCTGTCTTTTGTGTCTATCTCTGCTTGTCCATTGTGCTGAGCTGTAAATAGAGCTTCAGTCCTTAACTTCCAGCTGGCTGAGTCTAGTCTGGGGGATTTTATAAAGTGTGGAGGGCAGGGGAGTGTGAGGAACTCCCAAACCATCACAAGAGGGAACTTTGGGATTAGAGGTAAGGATGTTTGCTCTCTGCCTGCCAGAGTGTTACTGTTGTTGCTGTTACAGTTGTATTTTCCCTTCCAGTCTGAGGATTCTGATAAATCGAGTGCAGAAAGCGATTCAGAGACTGAAGTGGAACAGATCTCTGTGTATCATAAACTCCTGGCTACTCTGAAGACCTCTCCTGAGTCTGAGAGTGAAGAGGATGTAAGTGACTCAGAAGAAGCTGGTGAAAGCGAGACAGAAATGGGCAGCGAAGGGTCCCAGGAGGCTGGAGAAGCAGATGGGAGTGAAGACAATAAGGCTGATGTACAGGAGCAGAAAGAAGGTGGTTTGTCTTTTCCCTTGCTTTGGTAAATGCTGCTTTCATTTAGGAAGCTCTTATAGCCTATGTCTGTAGCTGGAATCCTGGCACAGACTGGCTTCTTGGCTGGGTGCTTTTCTGGCTTGGAGACTGTTGCCCCATTACCTCTGTGTGGGTGGGAGCAGCAGCTGCTGAAGGATTTGGCAGGGGAAAGGGTAGCTGTGCTCATTTTCCGGCAGACAGCCGCCTCCTCCTGCTGCTGCTGCTTCCTCAGATGTTGTTTGTGTGGCAGCACAGAGGAAATCCACCTGGAGCAGGGGTTCTCACCCACTCATGGGAGAGGCAAGCTGTTCTCTTGCACAGCATCTGCCTTGGCTGCTGCCACCAAGAGGAGGGGAAGGTTTGCCTCGATGAAGGAGAGAATACCTACACGGGAAGGAAGCCTCCTGCGTGACGAGGCATCCTCATTCGTCTGCCAGGAAATTCTGGGAGAAGGGAGTCTCTTTACTTTCAGTTATTGGGAGTCTTTGGAATTCCCCAAACAGGTTATTTCTTTAATTTTCTCCAGGGGAGCAGATGTTATTTTGTAACATTGGGCATGCTAACCAAGAAGAAAAATTGATAACCCAAAGGGAATAACCTAGCTAGCAAGAGGTAGACAGGCAATAACTTTTCCAGGAGAATATAATCCATTTCTTTCTCTTAACAATTCACAGCTACAGACACACCAGAGCAGATGCTTGGCCAGGAGCAGGCTGATGATGCAGATGCCTCTTGTGAACAAAGTCATGGAGTAATTGAGGAGTTCACTGATGTGAAACATGAATCTGAATTTAGCTTGGAAACCAATTTCATGGAAGAGGAGAGTGGAGAGTGCAATGTGGATAAGAGAGACAGCAATTCTTCACAAGCTTTTTCAAAAGGTAAAACACAGTAGGTTTGTGTTTAGTCATCTGCCTCTAGAGGAGTGTTGGCAAATCCAACACCCCAATGATGGCTTCTGAGTTCTTCCACTACATTATTCATTGTGTTGCCCACATGTGAGCTGGTTCTGTAAAGGACATTTAGTGCAAATGCAGACATGTAGCTGAATCAGTTGTTTTCTGTAGCCCCTATGGACTGGGATTCATGTGTAGTTTGTTAGGACTGAAAGTCTGAAATACCAGGAACTGGAAATGTGTGTGGAGAGTGTTATCTTGTCCTGTTGCTTTAGTTGTAATTTAACAAGCTAGTGTAACATGAAGGGCCATGCAAGTCTGCACATGACTGTGGAAGATATTCTTGGCACAGACAGCACAGGAGATGATCATAAAGCTGACCTGTGAGGGCATCCTTCACGACTCAGTGGAGTTAGAGGTGAGATTCTAGGAAGCTTGGGGCGGCCACAGTAATTTAGACATGCTCAGGGCTCTGAATTTTGAAGGTTATGCAGGGGAGTCCAGCTGCTCTGGGACCAGTAAGACATGAGGCATCAGTGGAGCACCTGTGTGGGATCTTTTAAGGGTGTAGCCCTTCTGATCTCAACGCTGCAGTGAGCTGGTGGGTGCAATCTGAGCTCTGGTGTTGGAGTTGTCCCACCATGTGTAGTGCCACCATGTGTAGCACAAGTAACTGCATGTCTGTGTGATCAGTCAGGGATATGCCACATGTTGGCACTTGCAGAGCTTCTACTCATATTTTGTGCTCTGTGGTTTTAATATCAGATGGCATAGCTTCAGAGAGAGAAATATGTTTGTAGCATCCCTAGTGATGCTGGCTTGTCATCTTGGAGCAGCAGCTGACATTAGATCTGGGAGGCAGGCTGGTTGATGCATGAAATGTGTGGAAGCATGGAAGGGCCATGTGATAGAAAAAACAGCTCGTTCTTGTTACCATGAGAGGCTGTTGGCATTGCATTTTAATGAGAACCATAGCTCTCCAACTACTGCTAAGTACCCTAACAGCTTTGTTCAGCCTGGAACAGCTTTGTTCTGCACTACTTTTCACTGGGCTCCTATTAAATAAAGTGGCTTTATAATCTGTTAGAGAAAATGAGTAACCTAAGATACCAGAAAGGTGACAAATTTCTCCTGTAGTGCCGAGGTCACTAGAGAGAATTCCTGAAAATGCTTCACATGATTCCCTCTACTTGATCTGACAAATGTTGAAATTAGTGATTCTCTCAGCTGAAGAGTAAGCCTGTGTTAGAATTAAATGACATCTCATTCACTTGTGTTGCTGGGAAGATTTTCCCAGCAGTGCCATGATTAGGCAATGTCTTGACTTTTGCCTGGATAACTTCTGTGTGGGCTAGATATCTGTTGGCAAGCACTGGCATTCTCTAATTAGTTTTCTTTACCAAGTGAGTGCTGCTGTGCTGCAGGCAGTGTACAGGACTTGGTTTTCAAAATAAGCTTTCATGTGGCTTTGTGCATGCCACTGCCTTATTTTACAATTCCTTTGCCTCTCTTTTCCTTTCCAAAAAAGAAATGCTGATAAGGGAAATCAGACTTCTGCTCACTTGAGGCAACTTTCGCCTCCGTTCCCCAAAACCCATCTAATCTTTTGCGTTGTCACAAACTATTCATACCACTGCAAACATGCAGAGCCCTGGGCAGAGCTGTTCAGAACTTAAGAAGGGCAGTAAGTTCACTTGGGTGTTTATGTTGACAGCCAATTTCACCTGCAAGGCAGGTATGTGCCAGAGCTTAAAGCACATAATCGCTGCAGTGCTTTCTGCTATGTGTTGCTTTTCTGTCCAGTGTCTGTTTTGTGATTGAAAGTTTCTGTACTTCCATAAGTCCTCCTTTTTCTTGTTGGTTGGTTGGTTGTTTTTCAAGCAACTTGACAAATCTGTTCTCACTGTACTTGTAGAGAGAATTTCATACAATCATAGAATGGNGCACACAGTTGCTGTCTGGGCTGCACTCACACTGCAGCCTCATCTTGAGCTTTTCATCACCCCACACCCCCAGGGCCTGTTCCTCAGGGCTGCTCTCAGCCATTCCCCACCCATCCTGGAGTTGTGCTTGGGATTGTGCCTACCCAGGTGCAGGACCTTCCACTTGGCCTTGTTGAATGTTATGAGGTTGGCCTGGGCACAACCTCTGCAGCCTGTCCAAGTCCCTCTGGATGGATCCCTGCCCTCTAGCAAGTTGACTGTGCCACACAGCTTGGTGCCATCTGCACACTTGCTGAGGGTGCACTGATTCCTTTATGCATAGATTTGATGGCCATCCAATTTGATGTCCTTGGTCTCATCTCCAAGTGCTTTGAAATAACTAGTTTTAACTGAGGTGTTGGCCAGCATGAAAGCTGTTCATCTCATTTGCAAATCCATTCTGAAGCTTGATTACAGTGTTCATGACAATAGTTTTCAAGATATTTTGTTGTTGTCGTTATAAATAGATCCATTTAAACAGCACATGGACAGAGAGCTCACAGAAAAAGAAGTAGAAGAAATGTCTACGCTTCCTAAGACTTCAAATCAAAGCAAGGTAACTGTTCTGTAGCCATCCAGAGTTCCTAAAGATGCCTGGATTAAAAGAATTATTTTTTTTTAATGGAAGTGAAGTAGATTTATAATGGTTATTGTTAGATGTTGGCACTGTGATGTGGGTTTGGGAGTTCCCTGCCCCCCCACACTTGTAAAATGACCCAGGCTAGGACTCAGCCGGCTGGAAGTTAAGGACTGAAGCTCTATTTACAGCTCAGCACAATATACAAGCAGATATATACACTATATACAGCAATATTTACAGAAATAGACAAGGTAAAGGTAATACAGAAACACAACTCCCCTCCCAGAAATCAGAGACCCCAGGAGGGGCTCCCAACCACCCTTCCACCTTCTCCCCACCCCTATACCTTACCCCAAGGGTTTGAGGATTGGCCTGAGGAGGAGTTAGAAGAAAAGTGATTAGTGAAATTAATTTGTCGGAGAGGAGAAGCCAGAAGTTGCAGGACAGCCCCAGACACTGTGCCCCAGAGAGCAATGCAAGCCCGACTGACTTATCTAATGTTTATGTTCTTAGTTTTATCTGTGTCAGCAAGCCTATGAGTGCAGCAGACATCACCATTGTTTCCTTTTCACAGCCTATAATATAATTTTCTCTATTAAAATATTCCAGTTAGCCTTAAACCAGCACACACTGTCGTGTTGCTGAAATGTTTTCTTCTTCGCTTGTTGCTGAGCAAGAGTAGAAATCTCAAGTCTGCTGTCACGTAGGCATCTGAAAAACATGGCCTTAGAGTTTGATCCCACCAGTTTAGTACTCCTGCCAGCAGGTAAAAACAGGACTGGTTTCTGAGTGGTAGCAGCATGATGCCAGGCATGTGCTCTGCAGCTGTTAGCTGGTTGTTAGGCGACCATGTACAGCCTTAAAAGTACTTGCAGTGCTCTTTCACACTCTTGCTGCAGGATGGGTCTGTTTCTGTACATGCTTACAAGCTGGTAAAAAGGGATTTAATGCTTACATTATGAATTCTGGAAATAATAGGCAGTTACAATATCAGAAAATCAGCTCATTGCTGGTTTTCAAAATACTCATTTTTAGACAAACCTTTGCTTCCTAATTTTTACACTTCTGATTTTGTTTTGGAGAATTGCCTCACATTCTGGTCAGCCATATGCTTTGTGGCATTCATTGGAAGATATCCAATGGGGAGTCAGTCAGAGAGAAAGCTGTGATTTATTTATGTATTCTAAATTTAATTGTATTTTCACTTGCAATTAAAAAAAACCCATATATTAAAAAAAAACACTTTTAGAATACCAGTGCCACCTGAAGCAATACATGACATGTCTTTGCTTAACTAGCTGCTTTCCAGAGATAGATAGTTAGAGACAACTTGCATGGCAGAAGGCTTAAAGTTTGGGGTTTTCTTCAACTATGCTGACAGATTTTTGCCCTCAAAATCAGAGAGACCTGCAGTAAAAGTGCATTTAGCAACTGATTCCAAGCTCCTGGATTTAATCCCTAATAAGTTTTCATAGCATCATAGAATGGTAAGGTTGGAAGGGACCTCAAGGATCATCTAGTTCCAACCCCCTGCCATAGGCAGGGACACCTCCCACTAGTACAGGTCACTCAAGGCCTCCTCCAACCTGGCCTTGAACCCCTCCAGGGAGGGAGCAGCCACAACCTCCCTGGGCAACCTGTGCCAGTGTCTCACCACCCTCACTGCAAACAACTTCCTCCTAACATCCACTTTCAATCTCCCCTCTGACACTTCAAACCCACTGCCCCTTGTCCTGGCATTACAAGACCTTGTCAATAGTCCCTCCCCAGCCTTCCTGGAGCCCCCTTCAGATACTGGAAGGCTACTCTAAGGTCTCCTGGAAGCCTTCTCTTCTCCAGGCTGCACAGCCCGAACTCTCTCAGCCTGTCCTCAGAGCAGAGCTGCTGCAGCCCTCTGAGCATCTTTGTGGCCTCCTCTGGACCCACTCCAACAGTTCCATGTCCTTCCTGTGCTGGGGGCTCCAGAATTGCACACAGGACTGCAGCTGGGGTCTGAGGAGAGCAGAGCAAAGGGGCACAATCCCCTCCCTTGCCCTGCTGCCCACACTGCTCTTGCTGCAGCCCAGCACACAGTTGCTGTCTGGGCTGCACTCACACTGCAGCCTCATCTTGAGCTTTTCATCAAGCCTGACCCCCAGGGCCTTTTCCTCATCTTCAAACAAAGTACTTAACTCAGTGTGGCTGATCTCTAACTGTAGTCTGACCCCAGGGTTCTCATCTTGTCCCTGGTTTGTGTTACTGGTCTGGTGGAATGGCATAAATTTCATCCTTCCTCTTCCTGGGTTTTCTCATCTCTAAGGTGAGGACAGTTACAGATACATCACTGCAAAGTACATCTGGATCTGCTGAGCTCAAGTTTATAGGTACTTACCCTGGCAGGCTCTGAGGGAGACTGCATATTAGGATAAAAAAAAAAAAAGATATCAACTTGTATTATGAAAAGATAACTTCTTAAATTTCATTAACTTGATTAAACTGCCAGCTGTGGTGATGTGCTTTTTAAGTGTATTAAGGTTGGTATTTATGACTTCTCTTTGGTTACATTTCTTTTTTTGTTTTTTTTCTTTTTGCAGTGGCCAAGGCTGGGCCAACTAAGTTTTTCTTCCATTCTGGAGAAACATAAAATTTTGAAAGCAGACAGAGAAATTGATATGAAACAACTTAATCTTCATAAGCCTCTAGAATCCACTTGGCCAACAGTGAACAAACAATTTATGTCGTCAGTGACCAAACAAAGTGACTCCTCTTTTACTCCACTACAAAGAGAGCTTTTCAGTATCATGAATACATACTGGGACTTGTTCTATCCAGAAAGAAATGCTTTAACAAATGGAGAGGAAATCAGACTTGCCTACTGCCTGCATGCCTTGAATCATGTCCTGAAGGCAAATGCCCAGGTGCTCAGCAACAATGCCAAACGAAGAGACCAAAAGCCAGGGGCTGACAGTGATGACTACAGGGATCAGGGGCTCACCAGACCTAAGGTATGAGAACTTTGTTAATGTGATACTCCCATCCTATAGAGTCATAGAATGGTAAGGTTGGAAGTGACCTCAAGGATCATTCAGTTCCAGCCCCCTCCCACTAGCACAGGTCACTCAAGGCCTCCTCCAGCCTGGCCTTCAACACCTCCAGGGAGAGAGCAGCCACAGCCTCCCTGGGCAACCTGTGCCAGTGTCTCACCACCCTCACTGCAAACAACTTCCTCCTAACATCCACTTTCAATCTCCCCTCTGCCAGTTCAAACCCATTGCCCCTTGTCCTGGCATTACAAGACCTTGTCAATAGTCCCTCCCCAGCCTTCCTGGAGCCCCCTTCAGATCCTGGAAGGCTACTCTAAGGTCTCCTGGAAGCCTTCTC
>WBNM01032287.1:85140-146821 GCA_013399055.1 Ramphastos sulfuratus | reverse complement strand
CGGGCTGCCCGCGGAGCGCGGCTCTGGGCTGGGCCTGCCCGCGGCGGAGGGCCTCGCTGCGAGCCTGTGCTCGGCACACGCCGGCGGAGCGGGCAGGCCTGGCCGGCGTTTGCCCTAGCGAAAGCCGTAACGTTTCCCGCCGCGGTTCGGATGAGTTTGCTGTGAGCAGCGCCGTTAGCTCTGCCTTGCGGAGTAGCTGTGGCAGACGGGACTGCCCCGCGGGCCGAGTCAGTTTAAAGCAGTCAGGTACTTGAGGGAGTGCCCAGGAAGCGATCCCGGAGCCGGCAGCTGCCGCCGCCGCCTTCCCGAGGGATTCTGCTCCCTGGGCGGCTCGCATCGCTGCAGACGCGGGGCTGGGGTGCCCGCCTGTCCGCCCCCAGGCTGCCCGGTGCACGGCCCGCCGCTGGCCCTCACCCTGCGCCCCTGGCGCTCAGCTAGCTGAGGACGTGGCCACATTGCACAGCCCTATCACCGAAAGCCTTTAGCAGCTGCACTTCTGACCTCCCAGCGGAGGTGCTAGAGCTGGCCTGACCCAACTCCCTTCCCACGCGGGCGGTGCCAGTCCCAGATTGGGGACAGTAGCTGTGGTCACTATGAGCCACACTCCTTCATCCAGGGGAGGTGACAGAGCAAAGCCATCTTCCAGCCACGAGAACTGAAGTGGCCCCTTGGGGACTGCGGCCATGGGGTGCAAGGAGAGGGGAGAGGACTGCCCTGTATGCTGGCACCAGCACCTGAGCAGGGTCACTCCTGGGCCGAGCGTTTTCCCTGCCGGCTGACTGGTAGCTGGTCTAAGCCAGCGCTGAGCCCCATCCCTTGCAGTACTTTGGAGAATGACTCCCTGGCAGGCACGAGTTTGCTTTTGCGGCGTTCCCTGCACTGGGATGGATGTGGAGAGCATGGCCACTCCTGCCCTGTCCCCCGGCGCCCAGCAGTTTGGAGCAGCCAGGCTGTGGCTGTGCGTAGTGGAGCACATCCCAAATGCCAGGTGCTAGGAGATCTGTGATGGCTGCACGTCAGTGGGTGTGGGTAAGGCAGATCCACGGCACTCTCCTCCAGCCTCAAGGGCCATGAATGCACACACACATGGCTGGTAGCCTTTTCTTCCCCACTCCAGAAAAGAATTGGCACATTGATTAGGGGAGCGGTGGCTCGCAGCTGGCACGGGTCAGTCGCAGCTTGCTGGCCCCAGACGCTTAACTTTGAATTCACTCCCTTGCTGTCGTCTCTTCCTCCCCTCCTTTCCTGCCAGAGCTGCACAAAGAGAGCTGGCAGGGCTGCCTGCCAGCCCGGCGGGCACCACTCACCTTGCCAAGCAGGGCCCCCTCTGTGCCCCCTCCAGCTGCTTCGCCCCCCGTCACCATTGTGTTCAGTTGCCTTTGAAACTGGCAGGAGACATCAGCTACGCTCAACTGATGAAAAGAGAGGGAGAAGCACCTGCTAGCGTTGGAGGCTGGGGTTTAGAGCACTGCTTGTGCTGAATACACACACCCTTGTTTGGGTGCTCAGGACAGAAGAGTTGGAGAGGAGCTTTTATTCCACTGCTCAAACACTTTGCGAGGAGCTGCCTCCCCCAACCCACAAAAAACTAGTATTTTTAAGCACTTTATGTGTAGCATACACAAGTGGTTTTTACCTTGTCGTGGGAACACTGTTAGGAAGGGCTCAATGCACTAACCAACAGCAGCCCTCAAGCCCCGTTATGCCAGCCACAGTGTGTGTTACCACCTGCATACGTCATGTCTGCTGAAAGCATTTTGAGACCACAACAATGTCAACCTGTGAGACACATCTTCATACCTGGGAGTCCCTGATACCAAGTGAGAAGTGAAGGACAATTGTCCAGGACGTGGGAATTGACAGAGTGGAAGCTGCTCCTGCTGGGTGTCTGTCTGCAGTTTGCTCGTTTCCAAGGCACAGATCCAAGTGGGTGACCAGAAGCAGGCTTGGACTTTCTTCTCTCTCCCTTGAAATGACTCTTTCACGGTGTTTATTACTATATATATAGAAGGAGGAGGGATGTGGGTCTTGCACATTTGGGCTGAAGCAAGTTGTGGTGACCAGCCCTGTGCACTCCAAACGAGGCTGCAGCCAAGATCTGCTTGTGCACAGAGAGCTGGTAAAGACATGAGGTGCTGCCTGCTGTCACAGACGTGGCAGCACTGACACATTCACCTGGCTCTGCACCTGAGCTAATAAGCCCTGGGTTTGTTAGCTTGGGCACAGCACTGCACTGCACTGACATCAGGGGACCTGTGCTGACTCCCAGCCCACCAACTGGGATGCCTCTGAATAGTTTCCTTGTGAAGGAATTAAGGGGGGAGGGGAAAAAAAAAAAAGGCATATCACCTTTGGAAAGAGGGGGTGGTAACTCAGGAAAAAATTAAGGATGTTGCTAGGTTGTGTAGGAAGAAAATTAGAGAGGCAAAAGCCTGGTTAGAACTTAGACTGGCCACTGCTGGGAGTGATACCAAGAAGTGTTTCTATAAATATGTTAATGACAAAAAGAGGGGCAAAGTTAACCTCCACTCTTTATTGGGCAAGGAGGGGAATGTAGTGACTAGAGATGAGGAAAAGGCAGAGGTGCTTAACATCTTCTTTGCCTCCATTTTCAATAGCAAGGCAGGTTGTCCTCAGGACACATTCACCTGGCTCTGCACATGAGCTAATAAGCCCTGGGTTTGTTAGCTTGGACACAGCACTGCACTGGCATCAGGGGACCTGTGCTGACTCCCAGCCCACCAACTGGGATGCCTCTGGTCAGTTTCTTCCAGTTCTGGTACTGGGCAAACACAGACAACTTGAGGACTGGGACAGCTACATGGTTGAAAGTCTCCCTCACTTTTTGTAGCACTTACAGCCGAAGCCCTGACAGTTCCTCAGTTGTTGTTCCTCCTTGCGAGAGAAGATGGCCAGGAATGGATAAACTAAGGGAGGACATGGAAGTAGCTATAAATGGCTTTGTCACTGTGGCCACTGCACTGCCCTGCCTGCCTGGTCTTCCTTTTGTCCATTTTCAGCCTTCAGACCTGCAGAGCATCTTGCAGCTGTGTCCACCTCCTGATTCTACACAGAGGATAAGAGGAGATTTTGGGGAAGCAATCACCATTGCTCAGATCTGTAGTCAGCAGAACTCTACTTGAATCAGCTGCTGGATTCTAGGCCTGGAGTCATCTCATCCAAGACGAGGCAGGTATATCAAGTCAGGTGAATTGTGTGCAAAAGAATTTTCCTTCTCCTCACTGATAAAGGAGCCCAAGGTGTCTGGCTCCACTATTGTGTGAGAAGAGAGGATTGTCACTGTTTACAGGTGCTTAATTTCTCCCAGTAACCCAGGACTTTGTGTAGGAGGTCTCCCCTGAACCCTTGCCATTGCAGAAGTACTTCTCACCTTCCTACCTAGAGTTGTGCAAGAGCTCAGGATCCTGCTCCCCTCCTTGAAGTACTCCAAGGCACAGGGGCCTCCAGTAATGACCTCCACATGAGGCACACCAGACCTGGCTACCAGTAAGCTGGCAGAGGCAGCATCAGCACCACTAACCCCACTATACTGTAACTGGGGCTATGGAGTAATCTGGGGTTGGTGTATGGCCTGAGAGGCTGCAGAGGTCCTCTTCCTGACATCCAATATCAGTCTGCTGTGGCAGGGAGAGGGCTGGACTCATGCAGAGGGAGCTTTGGCAGACGATTCCTGTGTCATCCACCAGGCACTTCAGTGGTGGGGATCAGCTGTGGTGTGCTTTATGGAGTTGGCCCTGCCTGCCCAGGTATCAGACAGGGTGAGTACCAGCAATGCTCCACAGGTTGAGTCTGATTTGGTGTTTGGAGAATCATTTTCAGTCTAGTGAAACATAAGCTGTATCCTAATGAAGAGCCATTTTCCTAAAAGCTGAGGCAGTGAAGGTAGGAAAGCTCACTCCATGTTGGCAGACATGGTGCCTCAGTTGCTGAGTGGGAAAAAGCCCTGAGGAAGTGAGAGGTGCAATGATGAAAGGCCCTGAACAGCTGCTGAAAGTAGCTTCCCAGAAAGAACTAAAGCCAGCTTGATTAAATGGTTGGATTCAGGAAAGCAGGTCACCTCCTGGAAAGCAGCTTAGGTAGGTGTGAGGTGATTCAGGCTATTTCTGAAGAGGGAAAATATGCAACAGCTTGCTGGCTAAGGAAGCCCAAGGAAGGCCACAGGCTTCCAGTGGCCCTTGTCATCATCCCTTCGGTTCCTGTGCTCTTGGTGAGTACTAAGGTCCCTCTGGCCTCCAAAACCAGAGCACATATGCATGTAAATGATTCCAAAACTGCTGAAAGTCATTCTGCTGTCAGTCAAATAACACTCAGAGCTTCATGCTTTAGTTAGCACAGTGGCCAAAATCACTGATGGAAACTAAACATCTGAATCACAGGAGGTTAGGGCTTGGAAGGGATCCCCAGAGATCATTGAGTCCAACTCCCCCTGCCAAAGCAGGATCACCGAGGGCAGGCCACACAGGAGTGCATCCAGGCAGATTTTGAAAGTCTCCAGAGAAAGAGACTCCACAACCTCTCAGGACACATTCAGTTTTGTAGCTAACCTCAAATAACTGCTTGGAAGTAACACCTGATGATCAGCCCTGAGGACCCAGGAGTACCTCACAGGTCCCTGTAGGAGCTGGAAACCTTCAGTCCCCTGTACCTGTGAGGTCAGCTGATGACTGTTCCCAGTCCTGCCTGTGTAACCAGGTAGGCTGGAGAAAGAAAAGCAATTTGCTACCTCACAGGTTGTCACTGTGACTTGTGAGAGGTAGGATCCTGTGGCTTGGCAGAGAGCCTGGATACACATCCTGGCTCATCTCTGCTTTCTCTCTTACTTGGTCCAAGCAGGTGAAAGCAAACGAGGGAGAATGTAGCAATAATATGGGGGCAACTGGAGAGGTTAGACAAAAGAGCAGGAAATTGGGCTGACTGAAGTGAATACATTGAGGGGTATGATGTGGAACACTGCTAGTGAGTAGGACAGAGAATCCTGGAGAGCAGGCAAGTCAGTCAGCAGCCACTGCTGCAGCTGAGCCAGGCCAGCCCTAGGTGATCTGGGGCTACCCACTGAGCTGTCACACCGCAGGGTGAGGCTGTGTGGGGGCTGCAAGGGCTCTGCTGGAGCTGCACCTGGGCTCTTGCAATCATTGCTGTCCACTTCAGGCCTGGGGTGATGCAGACAGGCTGGAGGGCTTTCAAAGAGCACCACCACAGATGAGAGGTGGGAGGGAATGGCTGCATGAGGAAAGCCTGCAAGAATTTGGCATAAACAGCTTTTCCAAATGATGACTAAAGGAGGAGGATATGATAACCCTCTGCAAGTATTTGAAGGCTATAAACACCAAGGGTGGCTCGTTTGGGATAAGATTAGATGTAATGGATGAACTTATGAACAGGAAAAACTGGTTTATGCAAGGACACAGGTACAAAGCAGGGATACAGGTACCAGAGAAAGTGGTAGAATTTCCCAAAGCAGGGGTTGAAGTCTCCTTGGTGTATACAAAACTGCTCCAGGTAGTGAGAAGAAAACAAGGCCATGTGCTTTTGTAGCAGTCCAGTGCAGCAGAAGTAGATGAGGTAGCTCCTCCACCTTTCAGGTCTTTCACTGTGAGGCTTGCTGTTGTGTAGAAGGAAAAGCTTCTGTTCAACACCTTACTTAAAATTCCCATCAGAAGCAACCTGAGTAGGAAAATAGGTGACAAGACTCCTCATAACCTAGAACTTTCCCTGCTAGTACAGCAAGGGAGGTGTGACAGCCTATTTTGTGTCAGTTTTGTTGAAGATAGCCAAGAGGACATTAAAAAAAGATAGCTAGCTGCAGCCAGCTGACCTGTGTCACTGGCAGCATCACACACTGCACACTACATTTTCCCTGGAAATGAAAATCAAGTTCAGTCAGGGGACAGTGCAAAATAATTCTCTTGTCCCATGGCAGTTGATTGCCCTCTGGGAAATGAGGCAAACTGAATTCGTACATTTCCAGAAGGAGCTTCCATACTGGGGTCAGTGGCATAAGAACTGAGTTTGCAGCTGTGTTCCTGCAAAGAGCAGGGTCTGGTTGGGCACCTTCCCATTCACGGAGGGAAAGAGATCTTTAGCCTGAAGCTTTTCCCAGCATGGCTGGACCAGTTTAGAGAGGCAGGAGACACAACTCTGCTCTGTTTAGAGGTCCATCCTACATGGCTACCAGCCCACACACTGCTGTCAGTTATAAGATGTTCCAGCACTTCAGGCCCCTCTGGCCAGCACAATGAACAAAAAGAGAAAAAAGTTGAGGAGAGGAGAGAGAAGAGAGGAGAGAGAAGAGAGGGTAGTTTAGGAGATTTGCTTCATCTGACAAATGGTGAGGTGGCTCCTGAGAGGAGCATAAGTCACTTCTCCTCCCACTTTAATTGACAGAGAAGCTGGAATCACACTTCTTGCCATCCAACATGTGTCTTTGATGTCCTGGGTAACTCCTTGGGTGTCACTTGTGGTCCTGAGACCACACAGGCAACTCAGGTGCTCAGTTTCAGGTGCCCTGAGCTGTACCGCAGCATGACTGTCTAACAAATAAAGTACAAACATCCACTGTTAAACAAATAAAGAAATATTTTTTCCATGCAACACATCTGGAGTGTTTGTTGCCCCAGGCACCCAGTGGCCAAGCTGTAGTTAAGTCCTGGGGCTGCAGGTACAATAGAGCTGGGGAAAGGGCACTCCTGTTCCACCCTTAGTTTTTCTTCCCAGTGGAACTGAGGCACAGTTTTTCACCTCATGTTTTGTTCAGACCCTTCACAGACTCTGGCTTTTACAGTCCTTTTTAAAGGAAAAAGTCAAGACTTGGATGCAGTCCTATCACCTGCTGATGCCTCTTTCCACTCCAGTCACTGTGAAGCTAGACAGAAAAGGTTTGGGTTTTTTTCACCCTCTGTCTCTCTCTCCCACTCCCCTAAATCTGTGTAATCTCTAGAGGCTGAGGCATTCAGAGCTGCTCGGATCCTGTGCTGGGGCTCATTAAAATGTCAGACTCAGCTCTGCAGACCCAGGGCGCTCCTTCCTATTGATGCCAATGGACAATGAAGCCGGTGGGAGCTGGGGCAGTAGAAAGAGCCCACAACTTTCTTTGTGGCCAGATTAGTGCCCCGAGGAGCTTTAAATTACACTGAACTCCTCTGGTGTCATTAAGCAGAGTTGTCAGGCCGCTCGGTCCAACCCAAACACACGAAGGTTGCAGTAAGTTTTCCCTCCTTGCGTGAGTCAGGCAAGAAACGTGCGGCTGACACTCAGCCCTGCTCTGCCCGCAGCCGCTGCCAAGGCTCCGCTGGCGCTGCTCAGCGGCAGGACACCACCAAAATGGATTTCGCTGCTGCGTTTCCAGCTCTTACAATGCATCTCACAAAACGTTTAATAAATGCAGAGGGAAGCGAAGAATAAATCGTTCCGAGAGAAGCCCGAGGTGATCTGTAAGCTGAGCACAGAGCTGTCACTCTGCTTCCCTGGGACAAAGCCCTCCCGCCTCTTGTTTTCAGGCTGCAGGACTGAGTCAGCTACTGCTGCAAATTCAGTCCTTCTTCATTTAGTCGCTTCCAAACCTTTATTTTCTTAATGGGAAGAGAAAACTGCTCCCACAGATAGTGCAGAACCTGGAAATAAGCACTGAGCAGAACTAGCATTTCTGTTTGGGAAACTGCTCTGTCGCCTTCCTTACGTTTGAAAGGATCTTTGTGCTTTCACGTTCAGCCTTTCCTAGAGATGAGACTTTTAGATCCCCAAATATGTCTAATAACATTTCCAGTTTCATTCTGGAAACTATTTTAATGAGAACTGTCTCCCTCTTGTAATAAAGTGATATAATGGAAGCTCGTTAAACGCAATCGGGAGGTTTCTCATGTAATAAATCCCTGTGATAGTTTATCCTGTGTGCAAGTGCAGGTGACTGGCAGCACTGCCAGGCAGCCCCAGCATATTGCTGAGGAATTGTTATTTCCCTGGGCTTCCCCCAGTGACAAACAAGCAGTTCGTGCTTCCCCTTCAGCTCTCATTCTCTGCTGGAAGCTGAGGGCACTGACAGCAGCCACGGCTCAGTCTCAGTGGGCATTGCCCCATGGTTGATCCCCACGTGGTGCTGCTTCAGTGTGGGCACAGGCCCTGGCTCCTTGGGGACTTTACAAGGGTGTGCTACAAGAGGCCAGCACCCCTGTGGCACAAGGCATTTAGTCAGCATGCCGAATACTCACATGGGATGAGATTGAACAAGGCTAAGTGCAGGGTTCTACACTTTGGCCACAACAACCCCAAGTAGTGCTACAGGCTGGGGACAGAGTGGCTGGAGAGCAGCCAGGCAGAGAGGGACCTGGGGGNAGGGCTGGGTGCTAGGTTGGGCTGGGTGAGCTTGGAGGGCTCTTCCAACCTGGTTGACTCTGTGATTCTACAATTCTATGTATGTGTCACAACAGTGCCAGCTGAGCAGCAAAGCAGCAGCACTCACAGTTTGAAGGAAACTATCATATTTGCAAATTTTTTTCCCCCTCCTCTGGGTTGATTGTTGCTTTCTGAATAATAAAGGGGAATCTGGATTTTTGGAAGCAGAATGTGCTCTGAAGTCCCTTATTAAACCAGCTGGCTGAACTGCAACTGCTGAAAGCAATGGTGAGAACTTGCCAGCTTCTTTTGAAAAGCATCCTCTTGTTCTGGGCATGGTTTAGGCCATGCAAGTTTATTGCAGATGCTGAACTCTCCCCCAGAGGGTAGGGGCATGCACCTCAGCATACATCATTACACGTTTCTGGGACACTGAAAGGCTGCCAGAACAAGTTATCTTGCTCCACCTGGAATGAAGAGAAAAGGAGATTTCTTTCTCTTTGATTCCTTAGTGTCTTAGCCAGATGAACTTGGAAACTCAACCTGCCAAATTCACACAGTTTGAGAGGGTTCAGATTAAACCTGCGGGACCTTACTGTGCTTTCCAGAGCTTTCTCCTTGCATTCTTTCTCTAGCAATCCTTTCCAGCTCTGTTGGCCCAAGGGCCTGACACATAAAAAATCCTGAGGAAAATGCCTCAGTCCCAGTCCTTTAGTTGCCATCTGGCATGAAGCTGGCTCAGCACACACACACACACACACACACACTCATTTCGCCCACTTGGGCCATCTTCACTGATGGGTCAAGCAGCAGTGTCCTGCACAGGCAGCAAGAGGGCAAGCTGACATCTAACCCAGCATTGGGTAGAAGTAGGTATGGTCCCTCTGCAAGCTCAGTTGCTCTGCAAACATTTGTACCCTAGACATAGAGCACTCACGCTTAAAAGAAAGCCAACACAAACAAACAAAAGCCAACAAAACTATCAGCACCCCCTGCCCCAAGTCCTGCTCTAGAGACACTAATTGTGTGAGATGTAGCATCATCATTCCAACCACCAGCCTAGGAATTGCAAAGAGCTGCTTCCTGGCCCTGCTCCAGATAGAGCATCAGTGGTCAGGAGGAGCAGCAGTGCAGCCTGGGGGCCCATGGAAAAGGAATTAAGGCTCCTTCTGACACTCTCCCTTCCCTGTTATTGTGGAGAGGCAAGTGAAAGAAAAAAACTGCTGCTAGTGGAGAAAAGTGACCTGGAAAATGGGCAACAGTTTGAAATGGGAAGAGGGTAGGTTTAAACTGGCCATAAGGGTGACATTTGATATGATGGAGGTGGTGAGACACTGGAACAGGTTGTCCAGAGGAGCTGTGAACACCCCACCAGTGGAAGTGTTCAGAGTCATGTTGGATGGAGCCTTAAGCAACCTGATCTAGTGAAAGATGTCCCTGCCTATGGCAGGAGGGTTGGGCTAGATGATCTTCAAAGGTCCCTTTCAACCCGAACCATGCTATGATTCAAAGATACACCTGCAGCAGTGTGCCAGTGACAGGGGGGAGCTGAGGGTGCTGGACAGATTGCAGGATCAGGCCAGGCTTAGAGAGGAGGCCTTGCAAAGCATTTGTTGACCCAGCATGTTTTAGTCATTGATTACTGGTCACTTGGACTCAAGACACTCTGAAAACATATTAGATGGCAAAGTCCTGGCTGCTGGAAGCTGTTGAAAAGGAGAAGGCACATGGGGAAACCTGGGAGCAGCAAGAAAACAGGAGCTTGGAAACAGAACTGCAATTTTAAATCTTTCTTCTCTAGAGTTTCACAGTCTCCTAGCCTTGGCCTAAGCTGACCTGAAAGATCTGGTGTGGCTCCTGTTACACGTGAAGCACAGGAACAGCAGTGCTGTTATGGTGCTTTTTATTGGAGTTCACATGGAATTTTTACTAAAAATCTGTATTTTGGGGTTTGCATCTTAGAGAGGCTTTCCTCACTGAGCGCGACCAGAGCTTCGGGAGGAGTGATGAGATACTGAGTCCCTGGGCAGTGCCCATCGCTGCCCAGAGCTGAGTCAGTAGTGCCAAGGTGCCACCTGCTTCTTTAATAATGTCCAACGCTGACATCTGCTCAGGAAGTTTGCAGTTTAAGTGATTTCTCAGCTATGAAAGTCTACCCTCTCTACCTGGAACCCTGCTTGGAAAACGTTTGCCGTTTCTGGAGCAGCCATTTTCTCGCTTAGGAAAAAATTACCCAGAGAAAGGAAGGTCTGTGCTGCTCAGCCAGTTCTCAGCAACACCACGAGTGAGCCCCTCTGTCCTCTCTTCTCTCTACATTGTCATGTTTCTGCAAGAGACAGAAGCACCATGGCCATCAATCTGCTTAGGGGCTTGTCCCCTCCTGCAGGAACTCTGCTCCACAGCTCACACACTGCCAAATTTTGTTTTATTTTCACTTGACAACTCATCAGCAGAAGAGCAGTAAAACTGTTTGAGTTTTGTTGGGGTTTTTTGTTTTGTCTTTTTTTATCCATTATTTAGTTAGGAACACTTAGAATGGCTCAATAATGTAGCAAGTCTTGTAAGGGGATTTCAATTTTCACCCAAATACCAAAATTCCTGGCAGAAGTTCACTATTTCTCACAATTTAAGCAGGCCTTTCTGAACTGTGTCTTTAGATAGCTCATCTTTTTGTGCTAGCTTGGTGTGCACGCTGTGGGGACTGGGCTGTATAATCACATGAAGACTTGGGTAAAATCCAGTCCAGATCAGCTGCTGTTCCAGTAACAAACAGAATTGGTTCTGGTGAGTTGCTTTTTTCCCCTTTTCTTTACTCGAAACAAGGAACATGGCTGGAGCTGCTTGGCCTGGCAAGGAGTCAGAGGTTAACCCCAGCATGCCAAAGCTGTGGTTGAGTTCACCTTTCACCACCAGGCACATTGGCCAAGCCAAGAATGCTTGTTGCAGTCATGCACATGCAGACAGCCATGGGGAGAGCAGGATGGCCACACATGGCTCGTACCAAAACAACCCCAAAGCTGCCCCCTTCACCCAAACAGGGCTCTTTGATGCCAAGGTGCTCACAAAGCCAGGCTGGGGCAGCACCCTGCTTGCTTGGCAACTCCAGCTGTATTCACAACTTGACAAATCAGTCAAGAGCTCAAGGAAATCATAGCAGCAGCAAGCCCAGTAAGGGCTTGGGGAGCTCACATCCCTGCTCTCCCCACCAAGGCTGTCCCAGCCCCTAGTCCTGCTTCAGCCCCCAGTATGTTAGCAGCAAGGAGGAGAACCTGATGACACAGCACAGTCCAAACACATATTTCTTCCTTATAAAACCACAGAACAAGACATTTGGCCTCTGTTACCAGAGATCTGGAGTATAATTAATCCACCCTATCTTGCATTTTTAATTACAGCTGCACTCAAGTATCCAAGTCTTTCACAACCCCAATACTTTAGGCTGCAGGGGCAGTATTCCAGCCCTCCTTTCACAGGCAGAGAGGCTGCGGCAGAGAGACTCTGAGTAAGTAGGGCAAATTTCAGAGAAAACCCAAAGCACAACTGAGAGCAGGACTCAGATGTGCCCAGGCTCAAGCTTTGCTTTAAATACAGCACTAGAATCCCTCTCATTCATGATGCCAGTATAAAGGCATTTCCTCTCCTGGAGTGGTGCGGGCGGCTTCGCTCAGCACCGCTCGCCTGCTCCCTTTCTCTCTCTCCTGGAAAAGTGAGAGGGAGAGGGGGAGAGAAAGACCAAAGAAGCATGACCAAAATGATTTTTGTTGTGCAGAGGACCTCCGTACAAGGCAAGGAAGAAGTGTGGGAGCCTGCAGAAGACCCCAAGGTGCTCTGTGCCTGTGGAGCAATGAGCAGACTGGCAAGCTGGCAGCATGGGGCTGGGCCTCAGCCAGCCACAGGCTACCATGGCTTGGTGTCAGGGAATTCAAGCTCAGCCTGGGGCTGCTTCTATTTTCTCTGTGTCCTGGAATAAGCCATTTAAAACTTTGGGACTTATCTACCAGAGTGGAGAGAACTTTGGCAGGGTACTCTAAAGCACATTTATCATGTGCCAGCTCCCTTCAGCTAAGTCCCCAGGCCAGCCCAAATACAAGGCAGATTGCTCAATCTGTGAATGACTGCTCCCAGAGGTGCTCTTAGACCTCTTGTATACAGGCAGTTTGTGCCCAGTATCATGGACATATGTGTCATGATGAAGGTGCTGTGAAGTCCCACCTTAGACCTGTATCTGGTGCCCATGGCAGAGATGAGTCCTTAGTTAAGAAGAGCAAAGCTCAGCTTCATCCTACCTGACAACCCTCAGAGGCACTGTGGTGGCAGAAATGCAAAGTATTCTTTTTTCATGCTTTGTTCCAACATGACCTGTCCCAAGTACTCCTCACCCCTAAAAAAAAAAATCCAAACATTTACCCAGGAGAAAAAGAGAAAAAAAAATAATTCAAAACTGGAAAAACAGACAAGAAAAGAAGTTAATGGGGCCAGAATGATTCTGCAGTGTGTAAGGGAAACACCCTCTGGGAGGATTTGAAAGAACTCCCCTTTAACAGAGCTGTTGACAGTGTGTAATTACTTCATGGAGATCTCCCAGCTTATGCTTGTGACCTATAGAAAAGAGCATTTTATTGAGCAAACATCTTGGGGTTTAGAAAGCCACACGACTCAATATTCCAGTTGGGAAAATGCAGAGTCTTCCTGAGTTCTTGACTCCAGGCCTGTGTGAGAGCCACCAAAATTACTGTAGGTTTGAGTTTTGTTGGCAAGACAGCTGAGCAAGGCTCACAGCCCATGCTTGGAGGATGAGGATGTCCATCTAGGCATACAGAGTGGCCTTAGCAATTGTTTTTCCAGAAAGCCAGGGGCTGTGTCTGAGAATGCAGCCTGCCCCACGTTTGCAGGTCTTGTGCCCACTTTAAAATCTGAGATGGTTCTGTTCCATTGCTTTGTGCATGTTAATGTGGATGGAATTTCCATGCAACCTGAGACAGAACTTCCCTTTGGTAACCACATCCATGATCTGCCTGAGCCTTGTAGCTGAGGGATCCCTTGGCAGCCTCCAGCACCCATTTCCAGTCTCTACACCTCTCCCTCTTATGCTCATGAGTAGCCTTCTGTAAACGTTTGCCAACTGTCTCTAAAAATCTCTTCTGCTGCCGTGTCTGTGAAAAGCTTCCTACAGACCAGTGCTTGCTGTTTATGATGCTAATTCTGCCTTCCTGTTCTCTCAGCCCTGGCCCTGCCTGTAGAGTAAACTGCCTGGGCAGGGCCAATGCTTGTCCTTTCTCTGGCACAAGGGAATGATGGTCTAGGATGAGTGATACTCTGTGAAACAGCAATAAAAGTGGTAAACAAATAATCAGACTAATGCAGGGGAAAGTACTTACTGGAACACTGGTAGGAGAGATAAAGCAGTTCCTCTAAAGAGCAAGTCATTCCAAATGCCATCTGCCTTCACCCAAATCAAGCCATCAGGACACAGGTTGCTTTCACTGGCCGTGTTTGCCCTCATCAGGATCTGCTTCACCACTAGCTCTTCAACTTCTGATACTCTTCACTTTCAGAGCCCACAAACATAAATCAATTAGGGAGAAAATTTAATTTACAACATCAAAAAGAGTCACATTTGGAAACAGTCTAATTCCCCCATGCTCAAAAGCACATCACATTATAATTTATAAACCATCACATTTTTAATGATGTCAGACATTTGTCATAAAATCACCATTAAATTGGTATCTAATGGCTTCTAATAAATGTCAAAACGAACTTGCAGATGCCTATTTGAGATGTAATAGGAGCCATTAAACAGCAATTAAAAGGAAGTTTCACAAATAATATTTTATATTAGATATGTGGCAGAGTCACGCAGGGAAGGGACAGTGACACTTGGAGGTGCCTCTGGAAACACTCCCTTGTGCCATGTATTTCTGCAGTGATGGACAGCATCACCTCCCTGCAGGGCAGCCCCTGCTTCCCAGGCATCATAGAATTCATCCAGAGCCCTCCCTGCAGCATGAGGCCCTGGCTGCTGCTCCTGTGGGTGCTGCAAGTCACTGCCTTAAGGATCCAGCATGGCCAGGGTGAGAGGTGATAGCACTAACTCTCTCTCTCAGTCCCTTCTGCTCTGGAAGCAGAAAGCCTTCCTCAGAGTGTTGGGAAGATGAGTGGAGAAGACAAGATGAACAGATTTTCTCCCTCTGCAGATGTGAGGTTAGAAGGAGGCTTACAAAGCTGGGTAGAGAGGCAGCCTAAGGACACCAGGTACTGCAGCTTGCATGTGCACTAAACCCTGAGTTGTACACAGTTTACTACTGACTTAAAGAGCTCCCACCACTGGCATTGCCTCCCCTACCACCTTTTTCTTCACTCCACCCATTAACACAACTCACCCTGTCTGGTTGGTGCAGTCTGGTGTGAGCATATCCTACTCTTTCAAGAGGGCACTGGAGATCGCCTTTGCCTTCTGGCTCAAAGCCCTCCAGAAGCAGCTGAGAGGCAGCAGTGGTCCATAAGCCCAGGTGTCCATGCTCCTTCTGTTCTGGGGCTATGCTTTAAAAGGTGCAGTGGTAGGTACCTGGGCACATGTATATATGATTTATAGAGAACATACAGCGTGGTAAAGGTGAATGCCCCTAGCTTCTCTTGCAGCACAAAGATGCTTTCATCTGCTTGAGGATCATAGAAGCATTTAGCTTTGAAAACACCAGCTTTTCATCCACAAGGCCTGCTCTCAATCCCTTCATCTCCAAGCCTCTGTTGGTACCAGGGGTTACCCCAATCCACATGCAGGACCTTGCACTTGGCCTTCTTGAACCTCGTGAGCTTCACACAAGCTCACTTCTCAAACTTTTCCGAGTCCCCCTGGACAACATCCTGCCCTCAGATGTGTCAGCTACACCACCCAGCTTGGTGCAGCCTGCAGCCTTCCTGAGGGTGCATTCCATATCACTGCCCGTGCCACTGATGGAGATACTGAACAGCACCGATCCCAGCGCTGACCCCTGAGGGACACCACTTATCACTCATCTCCATCTGGACACTGAGCCATTGACCACTACCTGCTGGATGCAACCATCCAACCACTTCCTTCTCCACTAATCAATACATCCATCAAACCTATAGATCTCCAATTTAGAGAGGAACCAAGACAAAGGCCTTACAGAAGCCCAGACAGATGACATCCACAGCTGTTTGCTTTTCACTGCTGTAGTCACTGTCACAGGAGGCCACTAGGCTGGGCCGGCAGGACTTGTCTCCCTGTCCTCCATGTGCCTCAGCATAGCTTCTAGGAGGTTTGGTTTCCCAGGCACAGAGGGGAGGCTGCCAGGTCAGTAGTTCCTGAGATCCTCCTTTCTATCCTTTTGAGAAACAGCTGCCTGGCAGACATGTAACCAGGAATGTCACAGTACTCACATGCCTGCATCAGTCCAGCACAGCTCAGAGTCAAAAAGAACTTAATACCAGCTTGCTCCATCCCAAACTTAAGTTCCTCAGAAGAGCAGGTTGCTTTTTCCTCTTTTGCCCCTGTTAGCCCTCACAAACAAGAGGGAGGAAGGGATGGGAGTAGATGTGACCATTACTCCTGCTGAGGATCAGGCCAGTGCAGTGAGAATTAGGTAAGCAGGAGGCTGTGGAGCCCGGTGGGGACAGCACATTGTGGCGTGGCTGGGAGAGCGAGAAGCAAACCAGCGCCTTACACGAGGAGGTATGGGCAGCCAGTAACAGATCCATTGTGTCAGTACACAAATATGTTGTTATGCTCCACCTTCCATCCTGTTTGTTTCTTGCAGTACTATGGCTACTCTCTTCTCCCATTTACGCAGCTGAGAATTGGTCCTGACACAGAAAAGCAAGCAAAAAAAACCCCAACACAAACCCATTCCCTTCTCCCTCCCAGTTGCTCACGCTGCAGAGGACCTGTTTATACAACTGGGTGTGTATTTGCATATTAAATGGCATCCAGAAAATATGTAACATATGTTGCAAACAGAACTGATGTCTAAACACACATGTAAACCTGGGCGAACGGGTCCTGCCAAAATATTTTAACCATCTGTTTTTACTTTAGCTGTTTTTGAACAAATTATGTTTATTATGTTAATTTATTTTAGTGTCAACAGCACCAAATGACAGAGTTGCTGCTAAACAACATCATTATATATCACATCCTGGCATAACACCAGCAGGGTTTTTAATGCGACAGGAATAAATGCATATTAAAATGTCAATTTGTGGAAAGTCTGGTTCAGGATGGTAAATACATCTGCACAAATTCGTGTTCCAACAGACAGCTTGCAGGGAGGCTGCTCAAAGATAAGGCCCTTTGACAGGGCTTGGAGAAAGAGGCAGGAGCACAGAGGTCCTGGCTGGATTCTTGGCTCCAGCTTGGAGGTTGATTCCAAGAGGAGGGGAAGGGGAGAGAGTGAAATGGGGACAATTCGTGTTCTGGAGAAGTTGCGATGAGTTTGCCTTCGCTTGCAGCATCCAAGAAGTCTCCTTCAGACAAATAAAAACTGAAATTCAGATCAAAATAATATTGGTCTTCATCCTATGACTTATTTCCTAGCATAAGCAGTTCGTCTCTGCCCTGCCAAGCTCTGCCTCTGGGCTGGTGCAGGGCAGGTACACACAGTGCCACAGGCAGCTGCTGCTGCAAGCCCACGTCCAGCACATCTGGAGGCTCCAACATCTCTCAAAATCCTCCATCAGTTAAATCACAGACTTCTGGACCAGCTCCTCTCTCTTGCTTAAATAATGTTCTGCTTGTTGCTCAAAAGCAAATCTTTGTTTCAGTAGGATTTTTTTTAATCTAGCCCCGCCTAGGAAGAAAAATCTCTTCTCTGGAAGGAGTGAGTCAGTCAGTGGCTTTCTCATGCTGCAGGCTCTTCCTCTTCACTGTCCACAAGTGCATAACCATTTCTCTTCTGATTTCCAAAGTCAATATCTGTTCTTCTAAATCAATCTGCCCCCCAAGCCCTGTTCCCATGTAGACAGTTGCTCACATTTTCCCTAACAAAAGCAGCCTTTTTCTCCAACTAATTGGTGCCACATCCCATCTTCTCCCATGCAGGCTGTGTGATCTTCTCCTCTTGACCACATTTGCCTTCCAGTACCATTCACAGCTTGATGTAGGCTGCTTTTTGTTGCCTTATTCCCCTCTCAGGGCCATGCTTGTGGGGCTGATCTTCCCTCACACTGTGAGACTGCCTTGCTTCTTTCCACTCTGGGCCACCACACTCTTTTATATCACTCCACAGGCAGGTCAGGGAAGTGGCTAAGCAAACCCAACCTACTGTTCATGCCTTGCAATGGTGGAAAAATAGATGGTGGCCCTATACAGCCAGAAGCAGAGATTTCTGTGTGAGGAGAATTAGAAAAACTGAAGAAGTGGGGAATCCTCTGGGCTTTGAGCAAAACATCCAAGACAGACTTCCTGCTCCCAAATATTCCTCCTTCCTCTGTGGTGCCTGTATCTGAAGCACCGAATCCTGCACACTGCCCTCGCCTCCATCTAGGGCAGACCTCTGGGGCTGTCTCAGTAAGGGCCAGGTAATATAAATGCAGCAGCTGGGAGATGATGGGACAGGTGTGGCATTTCATACAGATCTCAGAGGGGAAGGGAGAGCAAAGTGAGCCTGAAGTCTTCGGAACCACTAAAGAACCAGCATGGAACAAGATGAAAGTGAAGCAAGGTAAGAGCACAGACACAAGGAGTGCTCTCTGGCCACCACGAGCCACCCTGCTTCCAGCAGTTCTCTCTGGGAGGAACTCGTGACATACAAGCCAGTGACAAGGTGACATATCACAGGACATGGTACAACACAAAATATAGTCAGACCACAGTGCTGCAAAGCCCTGTGTGGGCGCGTAACGGTGCACACAAAGGGTCCTGTGGTGGCCTGAGGCATGACTCCAGCACAGATGGTCGAGCACATGCACCAAACCTTGCAGAACCAGAGGCATGATCAGGGAGGGACATTCCTGCCCTGAGAAATCCTACTGCAGTGTAACACTGCCTCTGCTATTGAATCAATTAGCTGAGAAGCAGCCGGTAAGGAAATATGATATTGCTTTCTGAGGATTAAGGAGCAGGCATCTCGAGACGAGATTTTGTTTAAGACAAGGAACAGGCTCCTCTTGATTAACCTCAGCCTTTTAAAAAGCCTGGCAAAGAAATACTGTGCACATAAATATTTTGATCTCACTAACAAATATCATAAGCCATAACTTGTGTCCAAATGCCCTTCCCTGTCGGGACAAGGACTGTTCACCCAGGATGGTAAAGGAATTGTTGTTTACAGTGCCCACTGCAGCACCAGACTTTGTCAAGTGCAACGACATGTGAGAGGCAATGCCATGCAGTGCAAAGCTTGGGGGAATTCCCCCTCCCCTCTCTCAGTTCTGGTTTTATGAAGAGAAAGGTTACATGGTTTATATTTCAGGAGTTGAGGTCCTGAGAAAATAAACCTCAGTCCAAGTACTTGTCCAGCATACAGCAGATATGCCATAAAATGTATGGGCTGATTTCACGCATATGGCTGCTCATTTTACAAGAGGATGATGAAGGTGGTCATGGTTATGTTGGCTTTTAGTCCACAAATGCCTCAGCTGTTCTGGATCCATTTAAAATCATAATGTACCTCTGTGTGCAAAAAAGCAAGCAGCCAGCCCTGCTCTGCTCTCACCGTCCTGCAGACCCAGCCCTTAGCCTTCAACAGTGTTTCCAGCGTGGCTCATTAGTCAGTACTGACTTCCATGGTCCACCTCTTTCTTCTCCAACCTACCATCTCCCCCAGCTCTGGCACCAAAGAGACCCATAGATTGGGCAGAGCTGCCTTTGGGAAGAGATGAGTTTTTATTGCACTTTGCTGGCTTCCACCCCACTGCCTGCTGCTTCTTTTGCTCTTTGGTACCTCCCAACCGGCATCTGACAGCCTGCCTCCCAAGGGATGCCAGCCTGCCAGGCCCTGCACTTCCACCAGAGCCCACCGGGCTGCTCTGCTGGTACTTCTGGAGCAGTCATTTCTTGAGAAGTGTCACCAGTGGAAATACAGTTCAAAAGTGCTTTCACCCCACCAGGGCTGAAACTTCAGCACTTTCACCCCCAAGCCAAAAAAGAAACGTGGCTGGCACCATCCAGAGAAGCAGCTTTTCACTGCAGGGATGGAGAATCCTTTGTGGTGCAGCCTCCTGTGGTGTGATCCCTGACATTGCCCATCCCCTCCCCAAGAGCCATCCACAGGGTGATTAAAACGGCAGGCTGTGACTCCAGAAACATAATCACCTTTCCCCATTTTAATCTGATTTGGTCATCTCAGGCTTTTCATGCACACTCTATTTGATACTTCCTGCTTCAGAGCTTTTTCTTGCTGCAGCTGCCCAGCATCCCTTCCCCTCACCCTCCTCCACAGCTTTTCCTGCACTTGGTTTATCTCTTCACTTTAAAAAGGAAAGGCATTTATTGCTTCATTCACATTAAGTGATTACCATGTAACAGAAATAAACTGCTTCTTCCTATATAATCATGGAACACTTTGCAGAATGCAGGCTTCAAACAGCAGAGGTAGAAGTCTGCAGTGTTTTCCTCTGAAGCAATCTTCACTTCTTAAAGAAAAAAAAAAACCCAAACCCTCAGCAAAACAAACCCTAAAACCCCTAAGTCAGTATCTTCCTGCAACTGCAGCTGATTTCCTGTGTAAACTAAACCCATGTGATATTCCATAAATGCTTCCAGCTCTAAATTACAGGAAATGAAAACCATCATGGAAAAGGAAAGCTTTGGACTAAATTCCCCGATCAGATATCATTATAACTCCATTTCAGTCTGATTACAATTTGGATGCTTTCTAAGGTACCTGTTAGCAATTAAAGGAGCTGATAACAGCTGACAGAGCTCAATGTCACCCAGGGCCCTGCCGCGGGACAGAGACATCTTCCACACTCAAGGCAGTGCCTTGGAGGTGCCACAGCTGAAATGATGAGCTGAGGCTGATGAAGGGAAGCACTTTTATGTAGCTCTTGTGAAGGTCAGGCTCTCAGCTTTCAGCTGTATTAAATTGCTTGTGCCATACACAGTCAGGGTTTGCAATTAGCTGGCCACACACCCACATCTGCACACGCCGATGCTGCTTTGCCACCAAGGCTTGATGGCTCTGCAGCTCCTCACTGCTTGGTATCACTTCTTCAGTAAGATAAAAAGAGAGTTGTGCAAGGGAATGTGAGCCAGTGCTGATACAGTGCTTATCCATTAGAAGAACGTGGGAAAAGGAATTGATCTTCCCCCATCCCACCTGAATTTGGAACATATGCTTGATCCTTTGGGACTGGTGCTGTCTGCTGCTCCTTAGAGCCCTAAGAGCTGCTTTGATCCCATGGAAAGCTGTGAGAGACATTGAAAGCCATGTCTGCAGGCTCCTGTGGTATGCACCATGCAGTCCCATTGCACAGGAGATCTCCAAGTTTTCCTCAGAGAGAGCCCCCACAGCCCCTCACAGCTGTGATGAGCACAGCACATAGGTAAGAGCCCTCCACCTCGCAGGTGGATTCTCTCTAGCTCTGACTTGCTGGCAGGTCAAGTGGCCAAGCTGAGATTTATAGACACTTGTCCCAGTGTTCTCATACCGTAAATGACTGCAGAAAGGGAGTTTTCGTCCTGTGACCAATGCATTCTCTTCATTTCTGCAGAGTACCTGTGTCCTTCAAGACACTAAATCAGCCTGGCACTGCTAAGAAACAGGGACTTCAATTACACAAATTAATTGCAATGCTCTTGTACAATTTGTTAATTGATGCACTGGGAGATGTTTTTCATTTGCTCAGCCAAGGCCATGGTAATATTCCTTTTGAACTGATGAAGTGAACTGTTATCAAATTGAAAAGGATTTGAGGCAAACGACTCATTTTCAGGACAGTTCTTGGGTAGGCTATCGTTTGTTTCTCATTTCAGGTGTCACAGGAGCAAAGCATCACCCTTCCTTTGGCAAGGAGCTGTGCTGGGTGTCAGAGCAATGCCTGCACACCACATGGTTTAACCATTGCTGCCCTTTTCTTCACATACAAAGCATTTGGGGCAGTTTTTAGTGCCTCTGGATGTTAAACCCTAGGCTGTCCTGTTCCTGGCATTATGAAAGCATTTCTATACACAAAAGTATCTCAGCCATCAATACATCATCCCCATTTAGGCCTGCATTGATCTCTGACTTATTACCAGAATGAGGCAGATGCTCCAGTGGGGCAGAGGGTCACACAATCTGCACAAATTGAGGACTTCAGCCAATACTTTTTATAAGCTGCTCTTGCTGAACATCCCAAATGAGAGGCTTCAGTGCCAGCGAAATCATTACAGTGAACAGCTTTGCCTCGTTCCCTGCCCAGCAGACATTTCTGTTAGGGTAGGTCATTACTTATTCCTGAGGTTGTTAGGTTATCGCATTGAATCTTAATCCATCTAATTCATCCCAGCACACTCCCATTTGTTTCTAGTGCTTGCCTTTTAAAATACCATTAAATCATGTCAAAGGCTCTCTCTGCACCTGCCAAGAAAGCTGCGTGCATTCTCCCCTTCCCTTTGCCAGGTGAATTCTATTTAGTGTGTTCCTGGAGAAGACAGCTCAGTGCTGTACCTCCTTCTCCTGTTTCTCCTTCCCAGGCACACTGCCTCACGTGCACTGTGGGATTTTAACCTTAACCTACCCAAGCTCAACCTGGGCTCAGTCTTGTCCTGGACAGATGCTGGTGGGTTTCCATTGCCTCAAGCTAGCCTGAGTGTCCCACTTTCTCTTGCTGAGATAAGAAGTTATCAGGGAGAAGAAAGAGGAAACGATTTGATAGTGTCATGCGAGAAGAAAGCAATCCCACTAAAACCTGCCCTTCTTGTGCATAAACCCCTTTGGTTACAAATTCCTAGCAGGATTCTAAAAATAGAGAAACTCCACTGAGATCAGTGCACAGCTTTAAACCAAACATATGAATTAGTAAAGCAAAGGCATTCTCGGTCCTGCATAGCTCGTGGTGAATTAGACCAAGGCTTTTACAGAACAAAGGAGCCTAAAAAAAAAACTCCTAATCTCACTTTGAAGGGGAAAAAAAGTCTCTGATCATTCCACCTGCCACTTCTCTGTGTGCCAAGAAAAACTCGAGTATACACCAAAAATACTGAAGGAGAGTCGAGTGCTGCCTTAAATTTATGACCCACTAGAGACTAGGGTTGAATGTGCTGACTGAACTTATTCTAATAACTTAGATGGGAAAAATCCATACTGCAAATCACCTTACTTAGGTTGGTTTCACAAGAACTATTTACCCAAGGAAAAAAAAAAACAACAACCCTTCAGTGCTGATTGCTTTCCTTCTCACCCAAGCAGCAAGAAATACACACAGGCAGAGCCTGGTAGTTTTTCTTTTGTTTTTCTTTTTTTTTTTTTTTTTTTTTATCTGTAAAATACAACAGGAGAGGAAGCAGAGTAGTTTGTTAGAGCAGGTAAAGGATTTTCCACAGAACACAAGCAGGATTTGCAGAGAGCTTGCGTTTGGGCATGTGGCATTGATTAAATGTTTACAATTGGTACAGGATTTGAAGGTACACAGGGAACCAGGGCGTCCTGGGGTTGTGCTAATGCTGCCTTAGTCATCATGGGGAACATTAGGACCTTGTATTTCTGAGTCCATGTCACTGGGCAAGTCTTTTGTGCTCTCGAGACATACTGTGCCTGTTCCTGTGGCAGAGGTTTGTTTGCAGTCTGGCGCCTTATGGAAACACACACACTGTGGGTCTTGGTTTAGGGAGTAGATGAGTTGCTGCAGCTGCAATCACTGCTGGTGATTATAGGGCAAAAGTCAACCCCAGCCTAAATTGCACTAGCAGAGAGCAGATCTCTGATCATGCATGGCCAGGCCTTGGCCCCACACATTGTCCAGAGCCACAGTCTGGTCTGACCTGTGTGTGGGGATGAGGAGTTCGAGAGCACCCTTGGGAGGATCTGGGAGTGTGGGGGAGGGTGAAGGGGCTAAATCACAGAATCAGTCAGCTTGGAAAAGACCTTGACAATGATCAAGTCCAACCTACCACCCAACATTATCTAATCAACTAAATGGTGGCAGTAAGCACCACCACATCCAGTCTCTTTTGAAATACTTCCAGGGACAGCGACTCCACCACCTCCCTGGGCAGCCCATTCCAATGGCCAAGAAAAGCTAGAGCAGGCTAGAGAGGAAGCTCAGCTCTGAAGATGGGCAAACCTGCTTTAATTAAAAGTGCAGGGCTTCCAAACCTGGCTGGAGAGCCAGACTGCCCAATGCCCTTGCTGCGGCTGTGCTCCCCAGCAGCGCCGTCCGTGCCTGTGCCCACCTGGTGCTGCCTGCTCAGCTTGCCAGGGAAGTTTCCAATTAGCACCAATCGAGGCAAGTTGTTGTGAGCTTTCACTGGGGCAGGGACTTCTCCTCTGGGAAGCTGTGTGAGACCACCTGCCTGCATTGTGTAAGCAACCAAAAAACCATTACACGTACAGAAACCCTTCTCAATCACTACCAACCCGTGCTAGATTTGAACCATCCACCGAAAGGGGAAAGGTTAATGTCAGCTAATTTTTTTTAATCATTGCTGTAACATTAGGAAGAAGCTCTGTTAACCTTTTGGGGACTGTTGACTTACTGCCTGGTGTTCATTTGGCTGATCCTACAGGCTACAATCATGATAGGGTAGTTTCCCAGGGGAGCAAATAAAATCCAAGAGGTACATTTTTCTTCCTACTGCTTGCCTGCTGTAAGACTGAGCCCTTCATTAAAAATGTGATAAGCCATGCAATATATTTTCCTGTATATTACAGCCTTTAATCTTTAATGTTAACGACAGAAATGTTACCATTAGCAGGACCATATTTTGCTCCACACTTCAGACATTCTTTTGTAGCCATGTGTTCCTGTCCTCTTTCAGGCAGATGGTAACTATTTCAGCTTGAACTCCTTTTTATATTTACAGAGAAGCTGAAAGAACAAACTAGCCTATAATAGAACTAAACCAGAAGAACTAATGGCAGCAAAATGTCAAACCCTTTTTTTCCTACCTGTGACCACCATCTGACTTTGCCATTCCTAAGCGTGTGCCTTGCAGCTGAAGTCAGTTTTGTGCCCAGTGCTGACAGAGAGGAATCAGTCCACCTCCATCCCCAGGTCACAGCAGCTTGACTTGGGCACAGGTCTAGGAGGACAAATTATTGGCTGGCCAATTGGAAAAGCTGTGTGTTTGCAAAGCATCTAAAAGCTGCGTTGGAGAGTAGGGCTTGGTTCAACAACTAATAATGAGGGTGGTAAAGAAGGAATTCCTGAAGTCCTATCCCAGCTACAGGTTTCCCTATGTATTTTACACAACTCTTTGCAGCTTTGCTTGTAGCTGTTGACCTTTGTGCCTCTCTTTGAAGCATGGTCAGCAGGTCAAGAGGCGATTCTGCCACTTTGCTCTGGTGAGACCTCACCTGGAATACTGTGTCCAGCTCTGGAGTCCCCAACACAAGAGAGGCATGGGCCTGCTGGAGCATAAAGATGATCAGAGAGCTGGAGAAGCTGTCCTAGGAAGACAAGCTGAAAGAATTTGGGCTGTTCAGCCTGGAAAAGAGAAGGCTCCAGGAAGACCTCGTAGCTACATTTCCATGTCTGAAGGGGACCTACAGGAAGGGGACCTGTGGAGGGATGTTTAGAAGGGCCTGTGGTGATAGGATGGGAGGCAATGGTTTGAAACTGAAGCAGGGGAGATTTAGGTTGGACATGAGGAAGAAGTTTACAGTGAGAGTGGTGAAACACTGGAACAAGCTGCCTAGGAACGTGATTGAGGCCCCATTCCTGGAGAAATTCAAGATCAGACTGGATGAGGCTGTGGGCAGCCTGACCTAGTTGGAGGTGTCCCAGCTGACTGCAGGGGGTTGGACAAGAAGACTTTTGAGGACCCTTTCCAACTCAATACAATCTGTGACTCTGTAAATGCAGATGACAGCACTGACACCTGCACATCACACAAGTTCTGCATTAACTGTGTTTCATTTGCTTAAAAAGTTAGTGCCACAGTTCAAATACACCCAAAAAAGGCTATGGGATTAACCACAACTCTTCTCGAGGTAAGAAAGCAGTCATGGAGAAATATGGGGGTCAGAGAGCAGGGGCACAAGGGACACCTCTCTTTTGGTGTGCAGGGTGCCAAGCACAGGGGGTGCCTTCATGTGCCTGCCCCAGTGAATCAGTGTTGTTTCAATCTCCTCTTTTCATTAAGAGCTCTGTATTACAGAGCTGACATCATAAACCATAACAGCCACTGAGGCTGTGCTGTGCTCAGGAGAGGCAACATTTTCCTGTTACTTGCACTTGCAGCTACCTGCAGGAGCTGTAATCCCAGCTGCCCTGTCTCTACTCAGCAAAGATGTTCTTGGTGGCAATGTAATTAAAGTACTGCAAGGGCTGAGGAGCAGAAGCATAGCATCATAGAATGGTAAGGTTGGAAGGGACCTCAAGGATCATCAACCCCCTGCCATAGGCAGGGACACCTCCCACTAGCACAGGTCACTCAAGGCCTCATCCAACCTGGCCTTGAACACCTCCAGGGAGGGAGCAGCCACAACCTCCTTGGGCAACCTGTGCCAGTGTCTCACCACCCTCACTGCAAACAACTTCCTCCTAACATCCAGTTTCAATCTTCCCTCTGCCACTTCAAACCCATTGCCCCTTGTCCTGGCATTGCAAGACCTTGTCAATAGTCCCTCCCCAGCCTTCCTGTAGCCCCCTTCAGATACTTTTGCCCTCCAAGGAGCTGCAGGGCTCCTACTTGGGCAGGGAGGGAGGCACAAGGATCCTTGTCACAGGGTTTGTGACAATTCATTTTGTTTCTGTAGAGGAGGACTTGGTCTGTGCATTTCCCTGTAAATCAGTATGCACCTTATCAAGCTCAGTAAATAATAGCAACAAATATTGATCATGGGCAGTTGTGGTTTTATCACCCCATGCCTGCCAAAAGCCAAAGCTTTACCTCATCCTTTACTATAATATTATAAAATAATTACTCATTTTTCTAATCTCTTACCAGACAGCTAAACATAAATAATCCCCCATTTTTGTTTCTTATTCTCTCAACAGCTTTACCTCTGCTACTAATGTCTTCTTACATCTCTGGAGGGAATAAAGCAGGGGGGGAAGAAGATAATGATTTAATCAAAGACAACTCAAAGGGCAGTTTTGCTATGCAGACATAAATAGAGTTACTGGTCCTCTCAGGATTCCCTTTTGAGAAGCATAAATAACCCTCACACTGAAGAACTGCTTCTAAGAAGTGGGTTTCTATTTGAGGGAAGAGTTGAAGCCTGATATGGTATTGGCTCAGTCTTAACACATTGATGATGTTGTGAAGATGAGGATTTTATTACACTTTTTATCCTCACTTCTTCATTTACTCCTTACAGTAAAACCCCATAATCAGTAATAGCCTGAGGTTTCCCTGCTGTGAAATGGAACCTAAACCACATGTGGAAGGGGAAAATTGTTCAAGTAATATGTGTGAATCTTTAGTGATTGAACCTTAACTAAGTAATGGGCTGCAGGAGGTAGCAGCCAGGCATTTTATGTTACTCTCTCTCTCGTTGGAAGGTGCTACTGGCATAAACAAGTATGGAGAGGTCTTCACACCAGTAGCATTTTCAAAGTGAGTTTCCTACAAGTCTTGTCTGCTTGGGAGAAAGTTCTGTGATCAAAGCTATCACAGAAGGGCTATCAGGTACCACAAACGAGGGATCTCCTTCCTGTCCAGCAGCAAAAATACCTCCATTACTGAGACCATTCATTCCACTTTTGAATGGTGTTAATTGGATATTACTAAGCAACTTCCCAGTGTCAGTTTGGTCTGAATTCCTGGAGGCTAACCAAATGAAGGGTGAATTTAAAGTAAAAATAGTATAAGCAGCTTACAGGCTTATAACTATAGATGAAAGATTATATTCTGCGTGGGAGCTTTGTGGGCAACTAGGGCAAGTGTGTTGAGTCTCACTAACCAGTTTGTCACTTCCCATCATAATAAATGTGGAGTTTAGGATGAGAAACCTCAGGAAATAATAAAGATGGAAATGCTACAAGCTGCTGGAGCACCTAATTCTCTTTTAACCCCGTACCCATTTCAAGTGCTTTTTCAGTTCCTTTGCTAAAAAAGAAATTAATGCAGACTGTGCTGCTTAATAGCATTAAGAGCATCAGTCTGCTCCACTGGCTGGATCTGGATCAAACAGAGGAGATCAAAAAGAATATAAATGTACCTGGTATTCCAGAGATCCAGAAATAAACTGCCTGCAACGGAAGGACTGAAGGGAAGAATAATATATGTTGAGTATTTTTATTTCCAATGTTTCCTCACAGTTGCTGGATTAACTCACCCTTCATCCCTTCTTTACTCATTCAGGCCTTGATTCTTTTATCCTCTGCTGGCAAATTGAAGGTCTGTCTTGTGGTCAGAGGTCACTGAATTAATGACTTTAAACAAGAGCTTTGCTGAGGTTTCAGAATTTCTAGTGTGACCTATTTCTCCTTTCTGTTTTCCACAGCTTTTCCAGCTTTTTCCTGTTGTTTGTAAAGGGAAAAAGAAATCAGTGGAATAAGATCAAGAGGCAGAAAGTGCCAGGAAATGAGTGGTCTTGTGGCCCAGGTTACAGGAAAGTGAGTGGCTCACATTCCCAAGCCAGGTTGAAACATTTTGTAAACCAGAAACCTGACCACAGAAGCTTCATCAAGAGATGAGACCTCACTTGGAGTACTGTGCCCATCTATGGCACAGATGAGAGACAGGGACCTGCTGAAGCGGGTCCAGAGGAGGTCACAAAGATGATCAGAGGACTGGAGCACTTCTCCTGTGAAGCCAGGCTGAAAAAATTGGGGATGTTCAGCCTCAAGAAGAGAAGGCTCTGAGGAGACCTTAGAGCTATATTTCAATATATAAAGGGGATCTGCAGGAAGGCTGGGAAGGGATTGTTAGGAAGGTGTTGCAGTGGTAGGACAAGGGGTACAAGGAGAGCATGGATATATCTCTATTTTGGCAGCAGTTTATGCCCCATAGGTAAGAATAAGTCAGCTGGATGAAGTACAGCCTATTGGGTGCTCTTTGCTTGGGTTGATTTTTCCAGCTGAATCCAGGTCCCCAAGTGCAACCACCAAAACAGGCAGGGTGGGGGGAGAGGGTTAACAAGGGTCCTGGAGGATGTGTGGGCAGGACTGTTCTTGGATGCCAAAATAATCCTAGTGCCTCATTTACAGACTTGGCCTTTGGTCCAGAGACTTTCCTTTTTGCAGCCATTCCCTCTCTTGTAACATAGGCAGGGGGCAATTTCCACGTGCATTAACATTCCAGGGGCATCACAGGACCAACAAATCCTCTGAAGAGCAGAGAAACTCTTTCTAGCTGTTTCCCTTTGAGGCTGATTCCAATGCAAAGCTGCAGCAAACAACTGTCCAGCGACTGATGCAACAATTGTACCTTGACCAGCTGCAACACCGTGCTCAGGACTTCTCCAGACACTGAATTTCCACTGAAGCAAAGAGGATTTCAAGAAAGAGCTGTAAGATTTGGTGAAATGAGTGCTGTGCCTGGCAGCTAGGGCCCGAGGATACTTCCCCTTGTTTCCCCTGGCCCATTTCAGATACAGGGAAAAGAAAAAGAAAAAGGGGAAAAAAAAAAAAAGAAAAGAGCTTCTCTCCCTCACACGCACAGGGGAGTCAATGTGGATGGGAAGAAAAGGGCTCTGTGTGCTCAGCCCTTGCCCCATCACACCATGTCACCTGCTGGCATTGCTCTCAGGCACTCTGCAAGCATTAAGTGCCTTTGACTGGATTATTCTATTTTCTATTCCTTCCATCTCTAGCACACCTTGAAAGATTGCATTTAAAATGTAAAATTAAAAAGAAAAAAAAAAAGAACTAATTCCATTAACTCAAAACAGGTCTCTAATTGACCTCTTAATACGGTGTATTTAACGTGACACCGAACCATTTTCATATGTAAAAGGGATGATTCTTAATAATTCAGTGCTTCTGCTCTCATTCCATAGAATACATCTTCCAAGGGAGCTGGGAGAAATGTGTGAAGTCCTCTCATTTATCACTCCACCACAGAAATGAACCTGCAGCTACCACACTCACAGAACAGTACATTTCCTGCCTGCCTTTCCATGCTTTGCTCTTGCAGTGCTGGATTCCAAAAACTCTTCCTATCAATAAACTTATTGGAAATGTGGATGTGAATGTAATTCTGCTTAATCTTCTCAGCAAAAGCACAGACAAGCAGCATTTCCCTTGGCAGGATTCAGCCTAGACTCACAGCTGCTCCAGGGAATAAAACATACACAGAGCAGAATTAGCTACTTTTGGATTTCACATTGGGCTTGTCCACAGCATCTCCCTCTCTACTCGACCCTAGTGAGATCTCACCTGGAATATTGCATCCAGTTCTGGACTCCCCAGGTCAAGAGGGACAGGGATCTGCTGGGGAGAGTCCAAGGGAGGGCTACAAGGATGCTGAAGGGACTGCAGCACTGCCTGAGGAGTAAAGGCTGAGAGCCCTGGGACTGCTTAGTCTGCAGAGGAGAAGACTGAGAGGGGATCTGACCAATGTCTATAAACATCTGAGGGCTGGGGGTCAGGAAGGAAGGGACAGGAACAGCCTCTGCTCACTTTCTCCCTGGGATAGGCCAAGGGGCAAGGGATGGAAACTACAGCACAGGAAGTTCCACCTCAACATGAGAAAGAATTTTAGTGTATGGGTCCCAGAGCACTGGCACAGGCTGCCCAGAGAGGTTGTGGAGTCTCCTCTGGAGACTTTCAAGCCCCATCTGGATGCCTTCCTGTGTGACCTGCACTAGCCTCTATGGTCCTGCTCTGGTAGGGGGGGTTGGACTGGAAGATCTCTGGAGGTCCCTTCCAACCCCTAACATCCTGTGAGCCTGTCATCCCCCTGCCACCTCCCCCTCCCCAGCCAGCCCATCCCCTCCACTCCCAGGACAACACTTCCCATTTAATCCAAGCCCTCTCAGATTAAGCAGGCATGTCATTTCCTCCTGCACTAAGGTCCATTGCAGCTGTGGAGGTGATGTGAAGGGAGTTTGTTCGTGGGAGAACCCAATCCTTAACGTTAAGCCTGCAGGCCTGCATGAAAGCCCTTCTTGTTTAGGCTGTCAGCAAGACCTTTCATTCACATCCAGCCTTCCATTCATCTGGGATCTCTGTGTGCCATTCACTGATGTTTTATTATTATTTGCTAGATAAAAATACTTAAATTAAGAACAACTCAGTTGCAGGAAGGGCTTTATGCAGCCATCACAACATGCTTCTGCCTCTGCTGTGAGTGTGGGAGGCACAGTGGGTTTGTACCACTTAACCTGTGTAAAGTCTTATTAACCTGCAGCTTTAGAAATCACCTTAAACACAAAAACAAAGACAATAATCAATAGTCTGTTGACAACTTCCCGCAGCCAAACTCCTTCAATATGTTGTTATTACTTCTGTTAATCCTTTCTGCCTTCAGCAGCACAGGTCTTTTCACCCAAACTGGGTAAAAGAGACTGTGAAAGTGGGCTGCATCCTCTGAACCCAAATGTCAGCTGTGGTTAAGGTGAGCTGCTCCGTTTTAAGACCCAGAGAGTTACCTTGTGCTTCAGTGGGAGCCTCAGCACTGGCAAGAGAGAGGAGCCCAGAGAGTTACCCTGTGCTTCACTGGGAGCCTCAGCACTGGCAAGAGAGAGGAGCCCAGAGAGTTACCTTGTGCTTCACTGGGAGCCTCAGCACTGGCAAGAGAGAGGAGCCCAGAGAGTTACCTTGTGCTTCAGTGGGAGCCTCAGCACTGGCAAGAGAGAGAGGAGCCCAGAGAGTTACCTTGTGCTTCAGTGGGAGCCTCAGCACTGGCAAGAGAGAGGAGCCCAGAGAGTTACCTTGTGCTTCACTGGGAGCCTCAGCACAGGCAAGAGAGAGAGGAACCCAGAGAGTTACCTTGTGCTTCACTGGGAGCCTCAGCACTGGCAAGAGAGAGAGGAACCCAGAGAGTTACCTTGTGCTTCACTGGGAGCCTCAGCACTGGCAAGAGAGAGGAGCCCAGAGAGTTACCCTGTGCTTCACTGGGAGCCTCAGCACTGGCAAGAGAGAGAGGAACCCAGAGAGTTACCTTGTGCTTCACTGGGAGCCTCAGCACTGGCAAGAGAGAGAGGAACCCAGAGAGTTACCTTGTGCTTCACTGGGAGCCTCAGCACTGGCAAGAGAGAGGAGCCCAGAGAGTTACCCTGTGCTTCACTGGGAGCCTCAGCACTGGCAAGAGAGAGAGGAACCCAGAGAGTTACCTTGTGCTTCAGTGGGAGCCTCAGCACTGGCAAGAGAGAGGAGCCAGGAAAGGAGGTGAGTCTTCACCGAGATGGAGTGTGACAGCTCTCAGGGCACTGCTGGCTCCTCGTTCAGAAACTCCGCGAGACAGCAGCTTTGTTAGAGAAACAGGAGGGAAAGCATCAGTGCCAGATTCACAGCATTTCCTCTTCTCACCAACTCTGTTTTCCACAGCTGACACTATTGGTTATGACCTACCTTCAGATGCCTGCCAGCAGGACACACTGGAAACTCTGCACCCAGACCAGGGGACTTCTTAACCACAGGCCTCCGACATCTGCTGCACACTTGTTGCATGGCTGGAACATGAACAGAGCTTTTGATTTTGTTCTTTCATTCCTGGTTTGTTTGTTGTTTTTCTTTAAATGCTGATTGTGTAATTTATGCCTTGCAAGCCCACAGAAGTTTGGTGGAAAGGTACTGAACTCTCTTAAGTGCAATATTTCTCTTGGCTTAACTTTCCCCCTCCCTCTAAGCTTATGCATTATCTGACAAACTGGATCTATTCTTTTCCAGCAAGTTATTTGACCATGAAGCTGCTTTAAAGAACAGCACAGCTTTCAGATAATTTCTTTGTTATTTTATGTTCCAGATGTGGTTTGTTTGCCACAGCTCAAGTATTAGAAAAACATTGCATAACATCTTCTACAAACAGAAATTAAAATCTACAGATAAGTGAGCCCTGCAGAACCCAATACTGCCTTATTTCACTTGTCTCTTTGTGCTGAAGTGAGCTCAGGCTTGCAGTCATCTCCCTGCCAAAATACAAGCTCACTCCTCATCACCCCCCTCCCTGGGCTTCCCCAGTCACTGTGCCTCTCTGCACTTCACTGACTGCATTGGATTGAACATGCTCACTGACCAGAATTTGAAGCACTGGAAGGAACTCTGCTTTATTCAAAGCTTGAAAGCAAATTGAGTCAGCCCTTTCATGACTCTCCATTGACTAGTGCCACCCACATTAGCAGAGCTACTTCTCTGTGCTTGCAGCCCAGCCCAGAAGGTAAATCTCATCCTGGGCTGCATCAAAAGCAGCGTTGCCAGCAGATCCAGAGAGGGGACTCTGCCACTTTGCTCTGGTGAGATCTCACCTGGAGCACTGCCTCCAGGTCTGGAGCCCTCAATATAGGAAGGACATGGACCTGATGGAGTGCATCCAGAGGAGGAACACAAAAGTGATCAGGGGGTTGGAGCACCTCTGCTACAAGGACAGGCTGAGGGATCTGGGTTGTTCAGCCTGAAGAAGAGGAGGCTCTGGGGAAACCTAACAGTAGCCTTCCAGTACCTAAAGGGGGCTACAAGAAGGCATGGAAAGAGACTCTTTACAAAGGTCTGCAGTGAAAGGACAAGGGGCAATGGCTTCAAACTAGAGAAGAGCAGATTTAAATTGGATGTTAGGAACAAGTTCTTTACCATGAGAGTGGTGGAACACTGCAACAGGTTGCCTGGGGAGATGGTTGAGGCCTCACCCCTGGAGATATTCAAAGTGAGGTTTGACAAACTGATCTAGTGGAGGATGTCCCTGCTGACTGCAGGAGGTGCTGGACTAGATGACCTCCAGTGTTCCCTTCCAACCAAGGCCCTTCTATGATATCTGGAATTTCATTAAAAGACAAGAAGTGCCCTGAATTTTATCCACACACCTCTTTCTACCCCCCACCCCCCCTTTTTTTTCCTTCCAGGAGGTATTTCACAGATGAATAGCTGGTGTCTCTAAGGTGTTATCGAGTGTCCTGAGGCTGTGGGAATAGAAGAATCCCCTGGGTTGGCACAGAGAGATGATACATTGCTGGACTCTCTCCTTTCAAAGGAGGTTTAAATGCAAACAAACATGTTTAGCTCAGTGGGGATCAAACAGGGCAGCCAAGGTGCATCCAGCTGAGAGCTGCAGGAGGTCTGGGTGACACTGACTTCCTTCAAAGGAAACAATGGGAACAAACTGATCTCGTGAAACCCAGGAACGCTGCTGTGGCAAATCACAGCTGGGGAAATGGAGGTATCAGCCTGGCAGAAAGCTACATTCACCCCCAGCTCCACAGCAGCAGTGACTTGTCTTTGGGTGTGCTTGTCTGTGGGTATCTGTGTGTGCACTGCTTCAAATGGGCATGAGGTGGCATTTGTCACTGTGTGCTCCCTTGGCACAGCATCTTGTCTCACCAGGGAGTGTGCAGAGTAGAAGGGCTGCCATGGGCCATGCTTCAGTGGAGGACAAGGTTAAATAGCCCAGCACAACAGGCAAAGCCAGACACCAATTACTGATGTGGCCAACCTGCAGAAATCTACAAAGCAGAGTCCTTGAGGTACTCTACATATTTTAACATTTTAATTAAATACATGTTTTATGCATTCATGCTGCAAGTATTTAGTGGTCACTGGCTCTGCAGATCTCTGGACTTAAAATCTCCAAAAAGTACAAAAGGGAACACCTCACACCTGGCAGAAGAGTCTCATTCAGATGCCAGGACTCATTATCTTTATGGTTTATTTTTAATTCTACGGATAGGGTAGATCAGGAACTCACAGACCAAGTTGTTAAGGCTCCAAAAGGCTCCAATTCAAGCCACTCTGGCATTAGGAAAATGTGTCAGTACATAGGCAGCATTTTCTGTTTTCAAGGTGCCACAGAGGTTAATTAACAAATAAATCTTGCTGGCCTTAGCTAGAGAAGTCTCTCTACCACTCTTGGACTTTCCCCCCAAAGCCAAAGGAAAGGCCTTTATTGGAACTGCTGGAGCAGCACTGGGCACAGACTGTGTCGTGGCTGACGGGATGTGATACGGCGAAAAGCTTTACAGGTAATGAAAAGATGTCTTAAAAGTAGTGCACTGGGAGGGGGCTGGACTCTGTTATGGGAAATTGTGCATCACTGTGCCCATGCTGCCAGCCTACAGGACCTTGCAGGCAGCTCTCTCTTCACCCCACCACAAACTCACCAGTCAATTGCTGTTTCGCTGCTGCCCGTTGAAGAAATCTGTGTCCAGGGGGCCAGAAGAGATTTCACCACTCGGGCACACAGAGGGCAGGCTGGTGTGGCTTTGGAGGGTCAGGAGCCTTCTGTGCTGCTTATTTAATCTTCACCACTCTGTTTCTGCAGGGATATAAAGACTTGAAGTGCTTCACAGCCAAGTGCCATAGGTGGTCCTTCCTCCTGGACAGTTGATAGATGGAGTTGGCATGAGGGTGGGTTCCCAGCAGGAACCAAACAGGTTTGATATATTTTAGTTTGTTTGGTACTATTCAAATTTCACAGCTCCAGTGTTCCTGGGTTTCTGAACTGTATTTCATCCAGGATTTTAGAGGTAGCCTGTGGTGACAGCAAAACAGAGGAATCCTGTCTTTAAAATGAAAGAAAGCTGCAAGTCTCTACTCAGCAAAGATGTTCTTGGTGGCAATGTAATTAAAGTACTGCAAGGGCTGAGGAGCAGAATCATAGAATGGTAAGGTTGGAAGGGAGCTCAAAGATCATCCAGTTCCAACCCCCTGCCATAGGCAGGGACACCTCCCACTAGCACAGGTCACTCAAGGCCTCCTCCAACCTGGCCTTGAACACCTCCAGGGAGGGAGCAGCCACAACCTCCCTGGGCAACCTGTGCCAGTGTCTCACCACCCTCACTGCAAAGAACTTCCTCCTAACATCCAGTTTCAGTCTACCCTCTGCCAGTTCAAACCCATTGCCCCTTGTCCTGGCATTGCAAGACCTTGTCAATAGTCCCTCCCCAGCCTTCCTGTAGGCTCCCTTCAGATACTGGAAGGCTACTCTAAGGTCTCCTGGAAGCCTTCTCTTCTCCAGGCTGCAGAGCCCCAACTCTCTCAGTCTGTCCTCATAGGAGAGGTGAGTATCACATATAAGCAAGAGAGGTCTGCCTCTTGCAGAGATGTTGAAGGGCAGAGTACAGAGCTCAAAAGCAAGGCTGGGAGCCACAGAGATGCAAACTTAGCAACGTGCGTGACAGAGTCAGAATGGAAGAAAATTATTTCAGTGGGACCAGCATGGGCAAGGTAAGATTGGCAGTCTTAAGGTGAGACAGAGGAGAAAGAGGATGAAGAAATAGGTTGCACTAAACTGGATCACGAGGTAACTGCCACAGGAAATTATTCTGGCTGTGCACTTCTTTATATCTCCTTTACAATCCTATGCCAACATGTCATATAGGTAAAGCTTAACCTTGCTGGGGCTGAGAGATTATTTTCCTAATTATCTCTGTTGGCTCTGCATCACTGTAATTAAAGGTTCTGCTCTTTTCACAGCATGAGCTCAACGCTAAGTACAAATTGTTAAAGAGGAACTGATGTGCAAGCACATGCCAGGAGGACCTGACAGCTCGTGGTGCAGCTCAGCTGCTGGCACAGCCCCAGCACCCAGATGAGCGGCGAGCACACAAGCAGCTTCTCTCACCACAGAATTCCTTCACAGAAATATCCCTAGGAGAAAAACATGAATGTGACTTTGACAAAACATTTCTTCTCTTAATCTCAAAGCATGCTGCAGAGGTGTTGGTATCTAGCCACAGTTAGAACTGGACACTGAGAAATTCACCTGAGCTCTAGATCTGGCTAACTACAAGCTTTTCAGGAACGCTAGCTGGGAAGAGAAGGAGATCAAAACACTATTGCCCCTTGCATCCGCCAGCAAAAGTGCTTTCTTGTTTTTACAGCCTCTCATTTGAGAAACCACATGAACACCTGAGTGCTGCCTCATTGCACTGGGCAAAGCATTTCTAAGATTTCATTTCATGCATTATTCAGATCCATATCACTAACCTGCAGTCATGCTGGTCAATAAGTTCCGTGGGTTTGATGTTCACTTTCCAGCATCCCACTAACTGACTCCGGAGAATAGTTTATGCTTGCTGTAGTGGAGCACAGAAGAACTGCTGCTAGTGTAATCTTTTCAAATCAAGATCACTTGAAAAAATAAGATGTTTTCAAGGAGCTGAGATAAAGCACAGAAATAAAAGAACAGCCGAACAAAATTATTTATAGACAGCATCTCTGTTTTCATTCTGACTAGGGCTTTGCAATCAGGCACAACACCTTGCCTGTACTACATGGCAAACACTGATTTTAAAGAAATGTTCCACTGAGCAGGTAAAGTACTGCACTGAATTAAAAGGTACTTCTCTGTTTCCTATAGAACTTAAATTTAATCACCTAGGGAAAGTAATTGCCTGACTGCTGAGAAACGATAGGACCCGGGCCGTGTGGTACACCCTGCACACGTATTTATGTGTTCCCTAGTTACTCCTGATTACAGCTTGCCACATCAACAAAACATCTGGGCTGGTATTTTTCTCACATTGAAACCTCTTGGCCAAGCAGGATTTTTTATCTCAGAAGCAGCTGAAGCCTTTGTTTACCATCTCGTAGGACATGCTGTTAGACTCTTGTGCCTGAGCTCTTTTGTAATGACGTGCTGGAGGGGACCGAACGGTGTCTGCTCACCAGCTTTCACCTTCACCATGAATAACAGCACAGCTCCTATCTGAAATGTCGTCTGTAATTGTGTAATTACACACCTCATTTATCCAATTGTTAAGCCAAGAGTCTGATTAAATATTAACAACTGCTTGGTTCTCCTAGTGTCATTAGTCGGAAAGCAAGCCTGTAATCTCAGGTAACACACGATGGTAATTATCCTTCCCAGTCACACTTAGCTGGAAATCCACCACAATCAGAGCAGATAAGGTTGCCCAGCAGAAAATGCATTACCTCTCTGTTCCTCTTCACCTTACTGCTGCCTAAGCCACCTACCACTGTGGTAGTGTGAGGGATCCTGGGTCTGCCTTGACAAAACCATAGGGACGGAGGACAGTTCCAAGGGGATGGACCTGCTCCTCCCAGGGTATTGTAATATTGTTGTTCTGTTCCATCTTCTGGTATCACAGCTTAAAAGACAGTGCCTGACTTGATCTCTCCTTCTCTTCCCTGCCTTTCTTCCCTTCTCTGGTGTGATGGTTTGGGAGTTCCCTGCCCCCCCACACTTTGTAAAATGACCTAGACTAGACTCAGCTGGCTGGAAGTTAAGGATTGAAGCTCTATTTACAGCTTAGCACAATGAACAAGCAGAGATATACACAACAGACAGGAATAGTTACAGAAATATACAAGTTAAAGGTAATACAGAAACACAATTCCCCTCCCAGAAACCACAGTCCCCAGGAGGGGCTCCCAACCACCCTTCCACCTTCTCCCCACCCCTATACCTTACCCCAGGGTTTGCCTTACGTGCAAGGTGAGTTTGGAGGATTGGTCAGGGAGGTTAGAAGCAGAGTGGTTAGTAGAAGGAGAGAGTAACCTCTACTGAGGTTACTCAGTAGAGAGGAGAAGACACACTGGCTAGAGAGACTGAGACTCTCTGAGAGTGTCTTATCTGTGTTTGTGTTCTTGTTCCTATACATCTCAGCAAGCCTATGGGCGTAGTAGACATCACCATTGTTTGCTTTTCACAGCCTATAATATAATTTTCTCCATTAAAATATTCCAATTAGCTTCAAACCAGCACATCTGGGAACAGCACCCACTCTTATCTCATGGTTGGTGTGGGAAAAGGCTGGCAGGGAATTGAGCTGTGCCACTGCAGCCCAGTGAGGCCTCCCCAGCTGGGGAGGGCAATTTCAGCCTTCCCTCAGGCCGACCAAAGGTGGAAGGGGTGGAGGATTCTAGAAGGCCAGTTTGGGCTTAATGGGTTTTGTACTTACTCTACCTGATTGCCTTTTGTATATATGCTCTTGTAAAGAGAATTTCTCTTTCAGCTTCCAGTCAGTGTGCAGTGTCCTCATTCTGACTCCTGGGAAGGGCTAAGAGTCATTTCTGTCCTCCAGTCCCAGGTATGCTTGTGGTCCCGAACTGGAACAATCACATGTGTGGACTTCCCACAACTGAAAACTGAAGAGGCACAGAGCTGCAGAGGAAGGCACTGCCTAGTTTTGCTCTCCTAACCTTGAGAAAGTGCAGCCTGGCTTCCAAAGTTGCAATATAATTTTTTTTACTTCAAGCCAAAGGAGGGTCAGTGTGGTTTTGCCCAAACATCCCTTCCCATAGGAAGCGAGGGGCAGAGCTCAGCAGCTCAGCTGGCAAGCAGCAATGTGAGAGCAGGGAATGATGCTCTTGTGCCTGGCCTTGCATCAGAGCAGAGTCTGTCTGTGTACTTTGCAAATTATGACTCAGCCTGAGCTAAAATACATAAGCCAGGAGCAAGCTGCACTTCTGGTGCTCTCAGCATGAGAGTATCAGCAGGCTCTTTAAAATAAAAAGTTGCAGAAGAGAGCATCAAAATGCTATAAACAACCCAAAGCAATGGCAAACAGATGTTTAGTTCAGCTCTCCAAGGAGCTCTGTGCACTGCTGCCCACAGCTGTCACAGAAGAGCCTGGGACCTGGGGCACTCTGAGCTGTGCAGAGGGCATGCTGAGGGACCCTCTGCCCCTGGGGTCAGGACCACATCGCCAGGGACATGTGAAATGCAGCCCTGAGCCGTGGGCAGAGGGGTGGGCATTGTGGGAAGCGATTAGGGGACTGGAACACATGCATTATGAGGAGAGGCTGAGGGACCTGGGGCTGCTTAGTCTGGAGAAGAGAAGACTGAGAGGGGATTTAATCAATGTTTATACCGATCTGAGGGGGGTACAGGCTCTGCTCACTTGCTCCCTGGGATAGGACAAGGAGCAATGGATGGAAGCTGCAGCACAGGAGGTTCCAGCTCAACACAAAGGGAACTTCTTTATTGTAAGGCTCCCAGAGCACTGGCACAGGCTGCCCAGAGAGGTTGTGGAGTCTCCTTCTCTGGAGCCTTTCAAGGCCTGTCTGGATGTGTTGCTGTGTGCCCGGAGCTAGATTGTCTGGTCCTGCGCTGGCAGGGGGTTGGACTGGATGATCTCTTTGGGTCCCTTCCAACCCCTGACATCCTGTGAGCCTGTGACCCAGCAGGTCTCATCTGCCGCCGGCGGCAGCGGCGCTAACAGGAGCGGTGAGGCTGTCCCCGTTAATATCCTCTTGTGAGGAAAGGAGCAGCGCAGGCTCGGAGTTACTGCTTTCAGGCTGTCTGTGAACTCAGGTGAGACTTCGCATCTGCTTCAGGCTTCCAGGCTCTGCGTTGCAGCGGCGGGGCAGGGCCATCATCTGTGTGTGAGGAGAGCGGGGCTGGAGGTGGGCTGGGGGCTCGCCACCCACTCGGCTGAGGCTCTGCCTGGCGCCTGCTGTGCGCAGCAGCTAAGCTCCCCTCTTCCGCACGGCACGGCACGGCACGGCGAGGTGTCAGGCACACCGTGCATGGGCTGCAGGAGGAGAAAGGGCCAGGGTTTGCTCCGAGACCTCTCAGAGCATCGGGGTGGGCTGCTCCAGAGGGGATGCAGAGGGGCTTCGCAGCTGCTGGCACTAGAACGCTCGGGAGGCAGCTGTGTCGTCTCTTACAGCCCGCAGTTCAGCTCAGGCTCCCAGTACAGCCCTAGCAGGTGATGAATTTGAAATAAGGTTTGCAAGATCAGAGTCAGAAATCAATGAACTCCATCAGCTAGGATCTAGCAGCTGTCTGAAACAAGTTACAGCAGCTGATGAATACTGTAAGGTGGGGGAAATGAATTAAAAATTAGAGCTAAATCTGATCAGAAAGCATGCTCCACAGCTGCTGGCCCTGCAGGAGGGCAAAGCCCAGGAGAAATAACTACATTCAGCTCTATCCTTAAAATACAGCTTAGAGAAACCTCTTCAAGGATGGATAATACCTTTATATGGTGAGTTATGCTACAGGGCACCAAATAGCTCCTTATTCAAGTTTTAGCTGCCTTGGTTTTCTGATTCACAAAAGTGACCTACCCAAAATGTGTTCTTCCCAAAATCCACTTTAAACAGCCCTCATCCACCCCTCTGCAACAAACCTTCCACAATATTTGCAACCAGTTGTGTAAATAAAAGCTTCAGTGAAATATTATCAATACCCATGGCTCTCAGGCCCAGCAGGGATTATTTTTGGAAGCTGAGTAAAAGCTTGAGGTCACCTGAGCAGCATGCAGCTTGCAGGTGGGACATGCAGTAGGATATGCTCTGGCTTGGGAAGCATTGGGGAATCCCCATGGCAGCAGGCTCTAGCATATCAGCACATGGCAGAGGCCTCCCTCTGCATCATTTTCCTTTCCAGACAAAGCTGTAAGAAGTGAGATTTAAGCCATGTTAGATATGGACAAGGAAGGCAGCAGAACACCAACATGTCTGGGAGGCAGGGGAAGGCACTGAGGCAAGCCTGGGGAAATCAGAGCAACCTTCATCCTGGAGGATTAAAGTTCTTTGTGAAAAGCTGACCTGAACACGAAGCTTTCTTGCCTCCTGACCCTGCACAGACTTTTTTTACAAACAACTGCTTTCCAGAGCAGTTTATCTCTCTTCACCTATTACTGATCCTGATGCTACATGCCAGGAGCCTGCCTGTTCTTCTGGTGATGCAGAGGACCTGAAAATCCAATCACTCCTCTGCAGATCTGCCCATCCCCAGGGGCTGTTCAGAAGAGCCAAAGCAGCACCAGTGCCAGCAACAGGGCAATTCCAGCTAACACAGACATATGATCTTGGGGAGCCATCTGCAGAAGCCCACACAAAAGTGTTCCCCAGAAACCTTCCAGCCTCATAAACCTCTCACGGGCCCCTGAAGACCATAAATTGTGCAGAGCCTCTCACAACTGTTTCTAAACATTTAATGTTTTCCTTCTGCTCTGTGGTTTCCCTGCCCACGGTGGGGATCTCTGCACCCACCTGATACTGAGCCTGGCCAAGTGTTGTTCCATCTGCCAAAACCCATGATGGAATTGAGCTAAATTGTCTTAGCTGATGTCTGTCTAGGTAAGGCATTGATGCCACTTCATAGAATCATAGAATGATAAGGTTGGAAGGGACCTCAAAGATCATCTAGTTCCAACCCCCTGCCATAGGCAGGGACACCTCCCACTAGCACAGGTTACTCAAGGCCTCACCCAACCTGGCCTTGAACCCCTCCAGGGAGGGAGCAGCCACAACCTCCCTGGGCAACCTGTGCCAGTGTCTCACCACCCTCACTGTAAAGAACTTCCTCCTAACATCCAGTTTCAATCTCCCCTCTGCCAGTTCAAACCCATTGCCCCTTGTCCTGTCATTGCGAGACCTTGTCACTAGTCCCTCCCCAGACTTCCTGTAGCTCCCTTCAGATACTGGAAGGCTACTATAAGGTCTCAAAACCTTCTCTTCTCCAGACTTCCTTATGACTTATTTTAAAAGAGAGAAAAATAATGCAGCTGAGGTAACTCTCAGAGTCACATTTTCGATTTCTAATGTCCAGCTCTAATAAATCAGGTTAATGACACCAACTGAAGAGCTCAAGTGTGGGACAAGCATAATATTTATCTCCATAAACATCCAGTCAATGTTTAAAGACCAGCATCCCAAAACAAGGAGAAAAAGCTTATAAGGAAGATGCCTGATCCTATTCTCTCAGAGAGGGTAACACTGAATAAGGTACTGAAAACTGATCAGCAAAGCAAAGTTAACTCTTAGAGGTAAGAAGGGGCAGGGATGTGGACAAACACAGTTAGACCCTGCAAAGGAAATCAAATGGGAATGGGAATGCAAATGCAAATACACAACTGGAAGTGCCCCTATCCCACTTGAAAAAGATTTTGTTGCACAAAAACTGGGAGTGACCATCCAGTCTCTGCTGCAAACCATCCATCAGACAAAGAGCATCAGTGTGTGAGCCCAAACTGCATCATGAAAAGGGAAATCTGAGCAATCTCAACTATGATTTGGGAACATTTATGAAGGCAAAAGATCATGAGAGACATGAAGGTTTGTGTGCAGTCTCCAAAGTTGTCTGTCCATACCCTAATCTCACACCACTCTTCAGTAAGATGAGAGATCAGTTAGTTGCCCCATTGGGTTGTGTTGGGTGTAAGTTATCTACACCTCAGCTACAAGGTGGTTATTTAAGTAGGTAATTTTGTTGTGACAGAAGCTGGCTGAGAGGAAGATGACCAAGGGTTGTGCTGAGATGTGAGCCATCAGGTGAAGATGACTCTATCATTTTTAAAGGCTCAGCATTTCACAGTATCACAGTATAAGCAAGGTTGGAAGAGACCTCAAAGATCATCAAGTCCAACCCATTACCACAGACCTCAAGACTAGACCATGGCACCACGTGCCACGTCCAAACCTGCCTTGAACACCTCCAGGGACGGGGCCTCCACTCCCTCCCTGGGCAGCCCATTCCAGTGGGGAATGACTCTCTCAGTGAAGAACTTTCTCCTCCCCTCCAGCCTAAACTTCCCCTGGCACAGCTTGAGACTGTGTCCTCTTGTTCTGGTGCTGGTTGCCTGAGAGAAGAAAGCAACCTCCTCCTGGCCACAACCACCCTTCAGGTAGTTGTAGACAGCAATAAGGTCTCCCCTGAGCCTCCTCTTCACCAGGCTAAACAATTCAAGTTGTTACATTTTTATTTCTAAGGTAGGGGACTCCTAATGAAATCTGTGGATCTGGTAGAGTTAGTTAGCATTGCAAGGGTGATGGGAATACTGGAATATTTTGTGTGATGACGTTGTGAGTTGGAATATCAGGAATGGATTAAATTTGATTGCACCAACTCCACATTGTGCACCTGGAGACAGCTAAATGAAACTGTAGCTTTCACATGGGGACTTGTTATTTGGCTTTGACAGCGAAAGAGGAGGGCTATTAGCTCACAAGATGATTACGAGCTACCAGAGCAATGAGGCAGTAAGGAAGGAGATCAAACTTTATGACCTGAGAAGTTTATTCCTATTGCTCTGAGCCTCATCGACAATCACTCAGGCTTTCTTCCACCAGAGGCTGAAACAGCCCTGGTTTTCCCCCTCTCTATGCCCTCCATGGGAGCTGCTCTAACCCTCGGGCTGGGCAGTGGCAGAGCTCTGGGGGCTGTTTGCAGGGTAGGGGGGGGGTCAGTCTCTGCTCCACTGCCAGCTCAGGGCATTCACACCTCGAGGGACAACAAAATAAAACCACGTGAACCCTTGTACTGCCCCTGAAGCTTGGCTGAATCTGCAAGCCACCCTTGCAGCTGGGCAGTGAAAGTGATGGGGCCACTCTTCCCAACCTCTCACCATCTCCAAAGCCCATCCCCTCTTTGCCACCAGCACCCCCGGGCTCAGGGGTGACACAGAGGGTCGCATGCTTCCCGCTCCCCATCACCAACCAAAGCTCTGGGAGTGCTGAAGTCTCAGAGTGCACCAAGCTGCACTTTACAATGATCGTTTTAACATGAAGCCTGTGTCAGATTTCACTGGGAAAGCATTTCACAGGACATAGAAAGTATTCTGTTCCCAGCCACAACTCACTTTTTTTCTTTCTTGAGGAGTGATGGAGCCTGGGGGCAGCTCCCATGTGGGCACCACTGGCACTGGGAAGCCTGCAGCTCAGCAGCCATGGGCAATGCTGAAATCACAGTGGTGGGCTCAGAGTGTGCCACCTCTCCCCTTCCCTGGCACCTGCCTCCCCAAAGACAAAGGGATTCCACTACATGAAATCCCTTCAGTCCACTTGGAAAAAGCCACCTGGGTTTTTGTTTGTTCATTTCTAACATTCTTTACAATTTTCCTATATGCTGAATGCTAAAAGGGCCTGTGCTGGGCAGGGCTGCTGTGTGCAGACAGGAGGCAGCTACAGCTAGAGTCATGGAACTGCTCAGGTTGGAAGGGACCTTTGAGATCATCAAGTCCAACCTCTCGCCACAGCACACCTCAAGCCCAGACTGCTATGACATGGTCAAGGCAGTTTCTCCAAGTCTATGCCAGTCTGTTTCTTTTTTAACCCCCTGAAAATACTTCCAGATCTGCTTGTCCTGTTAATTGCCTCTCCCAGGCTAGCTGCAAAACATGAACCAATCATCAATGTCACAGGTAGGAAATCTGGGGGGGAAGAAAACTCTAAAGCAAACAAAGTACTTTTTACATCTGTGAGAAAGAAATCACATCCCCAGCCAGTCTTTTTAATCAGGGACTTCTACTTAGCTTTAGGTACTGATGTTCTTTGCAGAAGCTGAGAATTTTTATAGGCTGTAGTAAAGAAAATCACAATAAGGGATTTTTTTTCTGCTTTCCACCTCAGGTGGCAGCAGCACAGCAAGCCTGTGCACTTGTACCTGTGTAGAGCCTCCCATGGGGCATGTGGCCATGTCTGAAAGAGCAAATGAGGGGAAGGAAAAGCTTCCCAGGGAATTTAACTTGAGGTGAGGCACCAAATACTCTTTAATTCCCTTGCAGTAGCTTTTGCAGATACAAAAATCATTACATACCTTTTCAGTTACCCTTCTTTGCCTTCACTCTTACCAAACACCCAGCTCTGGAAATACTTCTGAATTTCTTCACCTTCTCTCCAGCTCTCCTTGCCCTGGTTTGGTTCCTTCTGCAAACTGTAATTTGCTGGGTAAGTTCAGACCAGCTGATTCCAGTTTGTATTACAGTTGTGTACAGCAGTTACAGAACCATAGAATCACAGAATAGTTTGGGTTGGAAGGGACCCAAAAGATCATCCAGTTCCAACCTCCCTGCCATGGGCAGAGACACCTTCCACTAGTATCCAGCCTGGCCTTGAACACCTCCAGGGAGGGGACATCCACATAGCACCAAACATTTTCTCTCTCCTTGTACTCTGAAATCTCCCATGACATTTTTGGAAGGACCTCATGCTTTTCCTCCCCCTTCTCTCTTTCTCTCCTGCCCCTTTCAGATTCACTGATTCAGATGCACAGATTGCAGCCTCTTTCTTTGCAATTAATCAAATAAAACTACTCCTTAGTTTTCCTCTCTCTCAGTTTAAGCTTCTTGACAGAAGCTCACTCTCCATCCTGTAACCACTAATACTCACAGGATAATAACTACCAGCAAGGATAGTCGCTCAAGTCCAAGTCAGGTTCTTGTACTGGGGTTCCTTGACTTGTCTGGGTTGCTGTAATCAGCACAAGGAACAGGATTTTTCTTGTTACACACACAATTTTCTCATTAATTAATTAGATGTAAGATACACTGATCCCTAATGCAAATTAATTCTCCCATTATGTTGCACACTCACCCAGAGCCATGGCTGTTGGCTAACAGGTGACCACCTCATGCCAGGAAGGGCTGAGTGTCACAGATATCACACTTTGGGTGTCAGTCCTGCAGAGGCTTGCAGTAAGGACATTATCAGCTGCCACTGAAATACCCAAGCTGTCTAAAAACTAAGCCCATGTAGGACCTGTTGTGCTTGCTGGGTGCCTGCCTCTTCACTGGCAGCTCCATCCAGAGGTTCCTCTGGCTGGAGGCAGCACCATGGCCTCTGCCCATGCTGTGACCTGATACTGAGTGGGTAGCTGAGCACATCAAGCCCTGTGCAGTTCCAGCACCCTGTTCCAGGGGAGTTGCAGAGGCTGGAACAGGGGACTGTGGGCCACAGGTCTCAACACACCTGGCTCTGTGCTTGATGTATCTGGGAACAGGCAAGCTGAGATGCATGGTGTCCTTGGCCACTTGTGCTGGTTTGAGGCTAACTGGAATATTGTAATGAAAAAAAAAAATAGATTACAGGCTGTGAAAAGCAAACACTGGTGATGTCTGCTTCACTCACAGGCTTGCTGAGATGTATGAAAACAAGGACACAAACATAGATAAGACACAGAGTCTCTCTCTGTTGGAGTCAGTGTTTGTGTTTTTTCCCTGGGCTTTTGCTGCTGCATAACCCAACTAACCACTCTGCTTCTAACCCCCCTTGCCCATCCTTCAAACTCACCTTGCACATAAGGCAGACTCTGGGATAAGGTAGAGGAATGGGAAGAAGCTGGAAGGGTGGTTGGGAGCCCCTCCTGGGGACTCTGATTTCTGGGAGGGGGATTGTGTTTCTGTATTACCTTTAACTTGTCTATCTCTGTAACAGTTCCTGTCTATTGTGTATATCTCTGCTTGTACATTGTGCTGAGCTGTAAATAGAGCTTCAGTCCTTAACTTCCAGCAGGCTGAGTCAAGTCTGGGGGATTTTCATAGTGTGGGGGGGCAGGGAACTCCCAAACCATCACACCACTCCTGAAGGAATCTGACTCCTGAGACACATCAGCCTTTTGTGTCTATGAAAACGTTCCCAATAGATAGTATTAATAATCCACCAGTTGAAACATGGAGCAGCAAGAAGTTCTCCCACCCAGATACAGTCCTGGGCATGAGTACAGCAAGCTCTGAAAACCAAGCCCAAGAAGGAAGGGGGCTGCATTTACTGTGCTGCTTGATTTCTCAGAAGCTTGGCATTTAGAAATAAACTAATCAAGTTCCATCTGACAGCAAGCAAAGCACTGCTTGCAGCGCTGTCTGAAAGCCCTGAGAAGGATTTGGATGCATTTAAAGGTTTATTAGAACAGTGACAGGGTTTGCCTGTACAGAGCACGGATGCTGGATGGCTGTGCTGAATTGATACTGATGTGCATTAAATCTAGCAGTGATATAATGAGGGGCAGGAAACTTGAAAGGTGAAAAGGTGAATGGCAATAGACTTAAAGCTTCATTAGAATGGCTTTTTTCTTTTATTTTTTTTTCCAAACTGGAGATTTCTGCCATTATAAACTGAAGATTCCATGGCTTTGCAGACTTAGCAGTGATTAAAGCTCTAGTGTCTCTTCTCCACAGCAAAGCACTGCCAAGGCATTATGGCAAAGAAGAGAACATTGTAAACAAACGCTGTGCAGAGAAACAAGCAATGATTCCATCTGTCAAACTTCATACCTGCACCTCTCCCCAGCTCAGGGAGAGCTTCTTTCTTCACCTCTCCAAAGCCAAAAGATCTAATGCTTTCCTCAAGTCTGAAAGTTCTCTTCAATTGTATTGCAGCTCCAAGAGAGCAGTTGAACAGCAAGTCTGCTTGGTGATGAATTTCATCTGAGGGGAGCTGTTTCCTCTCAGGTAGCCTGCACACGGTGGGGATGTTCTGCTGACGTTTTTCTCCAGGCTTCATTATGCTGTTTACAGTTCACTCTCCTTTCCCCCACTCTCTCTTTTTTTTTTTTTTTTTAAAGCCTGCTGTTCTTCTAAACCACTGCTGTACTTCAGGTTCTCTGAAAAGATTTTGATTAAGAGCAACCCCCTAAATTTTCTTCTAAGTGAGAAAGAATCCTAACAACCTGATGAGCTACAAAGCTTTAAACCAGAGAACGCCTCACAGCAGCCCTGTCCCTTACAGCAAAAAGTTGATTCAGTGCTGAGTAAACAACAATGCACCTCCCTGTGCTGAAACCTAACTTGGGGATTTATCATCTTACTTTCCTTGGACACAACTGCAAAAGGGGAATTATTTTTCACAGCTGACAGTGGGAATGTGGAGCCCAGGAGGCAGAGAGCCCCAGAGACCTGACAGTCTGCTTGAACTGTGCCTGAAAAATGCAATTCATCTGAACGCTGCAGAGAGAAGAGGGGGGGAAAAGGATGAGCCTAATTGGTTCTGACTATAAAAGTCAGATCTCAGTTCTCTCCAGAGATGCACATTGCAGGAAACACTATTAGTGAACCTGGATCTCTTTTAGAAGGGCTAATTTAATCAAGTGCTACAATAATTTAAGAATATGACACTGTTAGGAGATTTACATATCATGCTTGACAGTAAAAACCATCAAATGTTTGTCATTAAGTGTCACAGAATGAACCACCTGGGAGAAAGAGGATAGGCAGCAGCGGGAGCCAAAGGGAGCAGCCTCGCATGCAACAAAGCTTCAGAACAGACAACTCCTGGAGCACTAATTCAGACCCAGATCCTGCCTAATGTGCACAAAATGAAAACAGGAGACAAAAGCTCAAAGCATTAAGGACGCCTATCAAGGAGAGATGGGAATGATTGCTATCAAATGACAGATGAGAGGAGTTTGGTGTCAAAGCATCTTTGTGCTGCACCTGATAATGTCTCCAAATGCAAACTCCTGGCTGTGGTGAGGAGCTTTTGTTGAGCAGCCTGCCCAGGGTGGCTGGACAAGGTGCAGCAGGGAGACCCTCGTCGTGCTTGGGCTGAGCAGGTAAACTGCCTCAGATTTAACCTGCATTCCTCTGCTGCCTGTGGAGCTTTCAGAGGGATCTTCTAAGGGCTTCACGCCTCTCATTTTTTTTCCATCTCTCACCTTCCATAAGCACTTCATTTATCAGAAAGAAGGGGGGAAAATCCATTCCATGCTGCAAGAGACTGCCACCTGCATTGCTTCCTAAAGTAAGCAAATCCCAGTGGAAAGGTTTAGCACCAGAGGTTTCTGCTGGACCAATAAATCACTCTGGGAAATACTGTTTAAGCCCTACACGTGGTGTTAACCAGCAGGAGTAGCATGTTCTGCAAAAGGAACTCCAACAACTCATAACTAATCCAATTTCCTGGAAGAACTCAGGTGGCCACTGTGTATTTCAGGGTTCAGATGAGCCACAGGTAGGTCAGCAGTATCACTGTGACACTGTTGCTGCATTGTAATAAAGCGAAAAATAACTGGAACACATTGCAGTGTGACATTAGAGCACAAGTTCCAAACATCCCACCCACTTAATCCTTTTGGTATTTTGTGTGTGATCCTGGCACAGGCTGCCCAGGGAGGTCATGGATACCCCCTCCCTGGAGGATGAGGCCTTGAGCAACCTGGTCTAGGGAGGCAGGTGTCCCTGCCCATGGCAGGGGGGCTTGGAACTGGATGATCTTTAAGGTCCCTTCCAACCTAAACCATTCTCTGATCTATGAATCCTGTGTGTGTCATGCATGGATCAAGACATGAAAGACATGAGACTGTTAACCTGTGCAGGCATTGTGGTTGCCTCCTGGCATGCTGGCATCCCACCCATTGATCAGCCCAGCTGTCTCCCCAAGGTAACAATGAAACAGTGCTTTGTAACAGGCTCAGGCAGCTGAGGAATCACAGAATCACAGAATGGCTTAGGTTGAAAAGGACCTTGGAGATCATCTACTCCAGATCCCCTTCTGTGGGAACCAGAGTGCTGTGCTGCACTCAGGACAACCTACAGAATGGATTAGGAGAGTAGCCCATGAGACAGCCTAAACCACCAAATTCTTCCCTGGAAACATTCCTCTGCAATTATTCATGGAAAAGAATAAAAATCAGTGAGCTTCCAGGCAACTTGTAACACTTCTCACTTGATACAATTTCTTGTAATTAACTTGCAAAATTTAAATAGCCTGGATCCTAGAGCAGGTTCCCTTTAAAAAGAAGTCCTCTTGCAAACTTTGATTAGCTGCAGAGAAAAGACAGCAGACAACTTTTAATGGCACAAAGGTGGATTTATTGGCAAGGGTGCCAGGTTTGCACTTAGCAAGGAATTGGCAGATAGCAGAAAATGGCTGGACAGGATTCAAACTCCAAGGACTCAAGAGCTGAAAAAGGATTTATTTGAATAGCAAAGCATAGCAGTGTATTTACTTCAGTTCAAATTAATAAAAGCTTTTAGCTAAAAACGTGAAGAAATTAAACTTCCAGTGGCAAGCAACTGCATTGCTTCACAGGGGTGGGCACAGGAATATTTACTGCTTGCCTCCCTCACCCTGGCAGTTGTTGCCTCTAGCAATGGGAAGGTAAAATTGATCTCCTTGATCGGGTGCATGTTCAAAACTCAGATTAAACCTGAAGCTGTGCAAAATTACTTAGCACAGAAGAAATAAAATGCTTTTCTTTTTTGGTCCTAAATCGACTGCAGATAGAAACCTGCATTGCACAGGAAAGGCAGAGAGCCTGAAGCCCTGGGCAAAGCAAAGGAGCATTGAGCTGTTTCCCACAGGCAGGCAGCAGGCTTGGCCATGGTCTGCAGTCACAAAAATGACAGGGTTCTGTCCTAAGTTCTCACTAGTGAGGAATCACCAGATCAAGCCATAGCTTTATTTGGGGTGCCTGGGGGGATTTTTTTGGCCAAGTTTTGTGCTTTCTTTACAAATGTCATAAAATTCCTCATGACAGTGCTTAAAGCATCAGCTACCACACCAAAGCCTTGTTTACACTTGCAACTCCACTACTGGTGATGGACCAGTAGGAATAGCAATAGAAATGGTTCCACAGAATCACAGAGTGTCAGGGGCTGGAAGGGACCTCAAAAGCTCATCCAGTCCAACTGCCCTGCCAGAGCAGCATCACCTAGAGCAGATCATACAGGAACACATCCAGGTGGGTTTTTAATATCTCCAGAGAGGAAGACTCCACAATCCCCTGGGCAGCCTCTTCCAGTGTCCTGTCACACTCACAGGGAAAAAAGTTTTCCTCATGTTTCCATGGAACTTCCTATGCCTCAGCTTCCACCCATTGCCCCTTGTGCTGTCAGTGGGCATCACCCAGCAGAGCCTGACTCTGCCCTCTGGGCACTCACCCTTCACATAGTTATAAACACGAATGAGGTCACCCCTCAGTTTCCAAGAAGCCAAACGTTGCTGTACTCCCAGGCTGGGTGCTAAGCCCTGCTTTGGGCAGGAGGCTGTCCTGGCTGACCTGCAGTGCCTCTGCAACCAATGCTTTAGGGAAACATTCTGCAAAACAGCATTCCCAAGTTCTGAAGCCCAGGATTTTGGCTAGGAGCTAAGGTGGCAGACACAACGCTGACTTTGGTGAATCAAGACACTCATAAACTGCATTCAGCCAGCACAGCTCACACAGGATGCTGAAAAGGTGGAGTGGCTATGAAGAGAAAGAGAAGTAAAACAGGGGAGAGGAGGGAAGGGGAGAAGAATGGGATAGAGGGAAGGGAAAGAGGAAAGAAAACCTGACAATTTAATAAAAGGTGGAGAAAATCCTACACTGTGACAGATCAGCTATAAAAGCACACACTGAAATGAGGACAAACTTTTAAGCCCTCAGAATTTTTCTTCATGAGCCCAGATGTTTTGTGTGTCACACAGCACACAGAGATTTTCATTTTCCAGAGCTATAAGGAATTTTGACAAGTAAACCTACTACAGCTAATAGCATTTTAATCTTTATGCATAATAACCACAACCCTACATTGTACAGGTTTGATAATAATAACTGGCAGCTGAATTTGAAGCATACTTTTGGTTCCAGAATAGATGCACATGTAGGTGGCTGTGTTGTAGAAATATAATATACTACATGGCTGAGCCCAGATAAGCTGGAGATTCTCAAACATCAGCAGCACCTGCACAAAGTTAGGGGTGAAATCTGCTCTCTTAAGTACCTGTTCATCCTTCTTATGACAGCTTCTCTGAAGAGCTCAGTGAATATAGCAGATAAAATAACTAATGAGCTATGACAGCAACTCTGATGGAGCTAAACAGCAAAGATCTAAATTCCAATAAATAAATGAAGTAAAACATTTGCTGCCAGCAACTCTGTCAGGTTAGCTATAGGCAACTGCAGCTCTGCAGCTGGAGAAGGGCAATGCTCTGTAAGCCAGAGAGGTGATGGAACTCCTCCAGCTTTGATTATTTATGGTGTGATGATGAAGGAACAACTTTCCATGTGAGAAACAGCTTTAAAGTTGAACAGTGAAGCTGAACCAGAGACTTAATGAAAAATCAGAGGGGAACAAAACTACAGCTACAGAAACAATAACATTCATTTAAACCATTTCAAGATACAACTTATGTGCAAACCCAGATGTTAGCTCATCCAGCTTCAAACAGCAAACTGTACTCCTAACAACCCTTCTGCTGGGCAACGAACACTTGCTGTTTAATGTTGCTGCTGTAAACAAGGCTCACTTCATGCCTCCAAATGTTAGCAAAATGAAGACAACTGTAGAACAAACACATTTGAAACAAAGGCCACATCTGTATTTAATGCAAAGCTGTTTTCAAAATCCCCAGCCTTTCATATCTACCTTAATGGTTACAGCCTGAAACATAAGAATGTTTGTGAGGACACTGAGAAGTGACCTAGAGCCAATCTTTAAACATGTTCTTGGGCTTTAAATTGCTGAAAGCTGAGACCCCTTCACCCATTTGGCCTGGACTAGGGAAAGAAGCACAAAAATATGATTAAAAGACTGCATAAAAAATTCTGTTTAAATAATATAACCTGCTCCCTCATCCCAAACCTCCTCCCACTGATGCCCATTCTGCCTCTCCCTCCTTTTGTATGAAATATGCCAGATATCAACACAGGTTTGAGGGTGACAAAATTGAGAGCAGCCCTGCAGAAAAGGACTTGGGGGTGCTGGTGGGTGAGGAGCTGGACATGAGCCAACAGTGTGTGCTAAACAGCTTGGAAGGCCAAGGGCATCCTGGGCTGCACCAAAAGCAGCACGGCCAGAGGTGGAGAGAGAGGATTCTGCCCCTCTGCTCTGCTCTGGGGAGACCTCACCTGGAGTACTGCACCCAGCTCTGGAGCTCTCAACACAGAAAGCAACAGACAGTAGGAAGGAAGTTTTCAAAATCTACAGCAGTTCCTCAAGCTCTATGAACATTTTTGTCTTTTGTTTTAATTGGCTTCACCCTCATAGTTCAACCCCAGGGCAAAGCACCACACGACAAGAAACTACATGCAAAACTATTAGCTCATCAAAACTGCCTTTACTAATTGAAAGCAAAACACACACATAAAATATTGCAACAGGAATCTCACTCAGAAAACTCAACATTTTTACATCTTTTCTCATGTTCTCATCACCACAACCTTTGCAAGAGGTGACCCAAGACATTTTAGGTATGACAGCTTCGTAAGGCTTTAAGTAACAGCAGTTTAAACACCTATTTTGAACTAGATTCAATGGCTTCTGTGACCTTTTCATCAAAACTGAGCTCCAGAACTGCATCTCTTTACAGCCCCTTGGAGATGTGCTGAAATGGTCACTTGCCACACCTGCTCTGCAGCAGGGGCACACAGAACACACCGTGTCTGGTCCTACAGGCTGCTACAGCTTTGCATCTCGGTGAGGTAACTGGTTGCAAAGGAATGCTAAGGTGCTGCATGCAGTTCCTCTAGTACAGTAAATCTGACAACACAAGTGTAAAAACCTCATTACCTGTACCACAGACTGAGAAGTGCAGGAACAATTTCCCTTTAAAGCCACAGATTGGATCAACTGCAAAGGTACAAATGTTATATACCAAGAGCGTAAAGGCAGAGTGCTAATGGTGCTGGCAGCAGTAGTGCTGCTGTCACAGGGGGTGCAAGAAATATACTAAAACATGCAGTCTGTTGCAGGATGTCAAAGTCCCCAGGAGTAACCAATTCAGATTGCTATTTTTAAAACAAACTTGGTTATGTTTTTTTTCATAAAGCAGCCAAGCTTTGAGTGTTCCACATCCTCATGGGTGCCAACTAACTTGTTCCACATCCTCATGGGTGCCAACTAACTTGTTCCACATCCTCATGGGTGCCAACTAACTTCTTCCACATCCTCATGGGTGCCAACTAACTGGCCTTCAGCCCCAAGAGCTACAGGCAAAAAAACATTTGTAGTTTTTTCACCTAAAATTTGATCCTTTGCTGTTACTAGGGCAGAATAACACCTGAAAGACCTGCCAATAACAAACCTGCAAGCAATGGTTGAAGACACTGAAAACAAGAATTAAATGCTCTTAAATTCTAGATTATAAAGCTCCTGAATGCTGGCTGCCTGTATGCACATTCAGATGATTCAGAGAACTGCATTAAGCTATTCATTTACTGTAAAATCTGGAGGCACAGGGACTGAAGTCACACATCCAGCCTGGTTTGCCATTTCATTCATATAAACTGATTTAATTTTGTGTATATAGTACAATTTCACTTAATTGTTTTCCTTTTTGTTAACCATTGGTACTATTTGCTGCCATCAAATTCCTTAAGTGTGAATTTTAAGTGCAGTGTTTTGTAATCAGCTTAAATGACCATCTGAAATGATACTGGATAAATGTATTTTCTATTTAACAAACAGAGGTTAGGATAACTTAAAAAAACACAGCCCAACAAAGCCACCAAACAAACCTCTGAGGTGACACATCTCTTCTTTAGCAACAGGAAAAAAAACCCAACCACACAACAAAACAACAGGAAAACAAATTATTTACAATTTGGTAACAGTTTAGTTGATGTTTTTTGTAGCATTGCAGAGCCAAGCTTCAATATTCACTATTATTAGAAAATTCAATAACTCCTTGTTTGGATAACAAACTAAAAATTGTCCATAAAGTGGAAGGGTCTTCACAGTTGTGATGACTCTGCCAGTGGTGACAGAGATCCTCTTTTCTCCCAAACAAGTGTTTGCACAGAATGCAGTTATAGGCTGCTCTAGACCACATCTCTGGTTTTTTGCTCGGTGTACCCAAAGCTACATTTTGCATCTCTTTGGCTGCATCACTGCTTTCTGGCTGAGTCAGTTCACTTTTAGATAGCATGTTGACATTATTTTGATGGTTGAAGTATATCTGTCTTTTCAGTTTGGGGAAAGTATAAAACTCTTCCTCGTGGGCACTGCCCTTGGCTAAATGCCTCCTCTCGCTGCGCTGTTTCCAGAAGTGGGTTGGATGTTTGATCGGTTCCCCCTTAGCTCCTCTACTTCCTTGCAAACCTCCTTCCTTTACTCGTCCCTGGATCTCTTCTCCATGAGAGCACAACAAATGAAACTTCATTTCACCAAAAGACTGTGCAATAAACTGGCATCGACCACATTTTATCTGCAATTTCACTTCTCCTGGGTTATGGAATAGGTCCTCCAAATTGCACTTATTTCCCCTGTTAAAAAAAAAAAAAAAGGAAATACAAACCATTTCAGTATTGGCCATGAACACAACAGAGGTGCCAATTTCTGTCCTTCTAAGTTCCAAGAAGAGAGGACAGTCATGAAACATTCTTTTAATCAAAACCAGGAGCTATTTGGAACAGAGAAAAAAAAAAGAGAGAGAGAGAGAGAAATAAGAGAAATATAATAATAAAGCTGATTAGGTTACAACTGAAACCAAATATTATTCAACACTGCTGAATTCAGGAATTGCTTCCAAAATGAGCATAGGTAGATACAAACTTTTAACAAAACCACTAATTATTTTTTAAGTTCCTGATTTAGTGAAGCCAGTCCAAACACTTCTAGCTCTGTGCTAGAAAAGTGAAATGGAACCATTACCTATAGCACACTACTAAAAGAAACTAACTTGTTTACAACACTGAGTGATCTAAGGCCAATTTAAGGCAAAACTACCTGCCACTCCAAGATGGAAACACTGAAACTTCAACGTTTCTTTTCTTTTTCTTTTCCTCCTGAGCACAAAGTTGTAACACAACTTTAAAAGCTTTAAATACCTAATTTACAATTGGCCAGCCCCTCTCATTGACTTAAGATGGTGCTGCAGTAGAAAGGGAAACACACAGAGCAAGCAAGCTGCAAGTCTAAGTTAAGCCAAAGACAAGATCTCCCCAGAAACCTTTTCAAAGTGTCTATGAAAAGGATCACAGAACACTATGGATTTCTATACATTAGATGGACTAACCAATACAACAAATAATCTGAGTGAGCCATTGTGTGACAGCTAGTAAGGCTGAAAAAAAGAGTGTTGTTTTCTTTTTTGGTTTGGTATCTTATAAATCTCTAACTGATGCCCTGGGGAGCAGAGTTAGGAAAAGCAAAATGTGTAAAATGGAATTGCAGTGGAGAAGTGAGGCACCAAGTTAAAGCCCTGGGCTTAATAAAGTGTGCTTCAATGGAAGCAAATGTACAGTGGAGCAAACAAAAAAGCCAACATTCACACTGTCAAGAAATTTCACCTGAAGATCACAATGCAGAGACAAAAGAATGTTCTATCTATCTTAATATGGTAAATGTTACCTTTTCTGCTCTGTTAAGTGATGGCAAAAGCAGCAGCAATCAGCACACAAGACAGACCAGCTCACAGCACTCCACAGAAGGATAACGATGTTTAATAGGGTAACCAAACTACAAGCTAGCACTGAAATATGAATTGCTTTTCACTTACTGCAGATGGCTCACTTATCTTCTGAGAAAAAAACCCAACATGGGTAGGACACAGAAGACAGCACAGGTTAAACAGAGAAAGTGTTAGCTGTGAGAAATCAACTGACCAAAACAGCTCCAGTGGCACTGTATTGGGTATCACTAGAACACAGGCAAAATTACGTCAGACACTCAAGTGCCAGTAATAATTTAGATTCAATATATCAGCTGAAATATAGAGGATGGTCTAAGAGATTGACTGGATCCCTTTTCAAAATATTTAAACCATCAGGAATCCCAACCAGTTTCAAAATGATCTTTACGAATGTCTACTGAAAAACCTGAAATCCCACTTGAATGAATGATGTTTATGAATGTCTACTGAAACCCTGAAATCCCACTTGAATGAATGATGTTTATGAATGTCTACTGAAACCCTGAAATCCCACTTGAATGAAGACACTCACCTCTCTGTTGCATCTTCTGTCTCTTTAATATTTGTGTCTCTCTTCTTTAAAGCATCTTGTAGCGGCTGCTCGCCAGGAGAAGGTTCTGTGTTGATAACAACCCTATGCACTTCTCTGAGGTGGCCAAAGTACACCTTTGCATGGCCAAAAACTTTAGCACAGAACTCACAGCACACAAGCTTTCTGGGTTTGCCCTCGTTGTGGTGAAGTTTCATGTGCGTGCTGAGGCTCCCAGAATGAATGTAGGCCTTGCGGCACACGCGGCAGCTGTAGGGCCGCCGGTTCGTGTGCGTGTTCATGTGGTCCCGAAGGTGGTGTTTGAACTGGAAGAGGCGGTTACAGACGTGGCATTTATGGGATGGCTTAGGCATGGCTGAACTGGCACTTCTGCTTAGATCACTCCCTCTAACTGATGGAGCATCGCTGTGTTTGTAGGTTAAGTATTTACTGGGAAGCGAAGCGTTTAAAAAGCCCTCTCGGTCTAAGCGGTCGGGAGACGGCGCCTTGAGGAGTGCTGCGGAGGTCACTGGGGCAAAAGCCTGCACAACTACCACTGGTTTTGGTCTAATGCTACGGTATTTTTTCACTGCCTCTGCTTTTTTGTCTTCAGGTTGCTGAAGATCAGCTTTCACCCTCTCCCTTCCTTCCCTGAACTTATTAATGATGCACTTCCTTCGCCTGCTCTGAAAAGCCAATACATCATCTGGGGCTCTTCTTTTCCTGCTTCTTCTTTTAGAGGCTGCGCTGTTCAATTTTTTAAGACTGTCAGCATCCACTTTATTGGAGGGAGAGAAGGCATCTCGAGTGGTTTGTCTGGGGCCTTGTGTAGAAGATACAGCTGCTCGCTTGTCAGATGCCTCAGCAGGAACATGAGCAGCTTTTGTCAAAGCTGGCATCTTCTCACCCTGCGATCTTAGTGAAGGACCAGACACACCTGTAACATCAGGACTCTGCTCAGATTTACAGAACGCTGAATTTTTCATCCTTGAGTAAGGCAAAATAGGAAGCTTTCCTTTCGGTGCCGATGGAGTCATCTGTACTGAAGTGCCAAAAACTGCTGGTGACAGGACAGCAGCAGAATTTGCAGAATTTGTGGGGCTCTCCTTTAGCTTCTCTGACATTATGCTTGGCTCTCTTGTGGTTGGGGATGCTGTCTTCGCTGAGCGTAGACTTCGTTTCGTGACATTAATTGGACTTGTAGGCTTGGATAGAGAGTCTTTAACTACAGATGGTTCAGAAGTATTACTGCTGGCAATTTCGGTTTTCTTCTCTAAAGGAGACCCAGATTCCACACAATTGCTTTTATTACCTGATGTGGTAACTGTAATCCTAGCTGAGCCACGCTCTGTCAGCATTGCTTGCTCAGCTGAATCTGAACGACGAGTTTCAGGACAGTCTTCAGTTGAAGTAGTCACATGGGAAGTCTTTGATGAGATCGATGCTTTGGCAGCAATCTTGTTATGTGCACCCAACATACAGGTTTGTGCTGGCTTTTTGTCACTCAGCAATTTACTTCTTATGGATTGGTACCTAGGGATGGGCAGCTTTAGGTTTTCAGAAGGGGTCACGCTTGGCTGCTGGACTTGCTGCGTCAGGGCAGGGGCAACACACGGCAAGGCCAACAAAGAAAAAGTCCCCTTGTGACCAGCCACCTGCATGACAGCGTAGTTTTGAGTTGGTACCACCAGTGGTTTAGAACTTGCAACTGAAATTGGTGTATTTTGCTCAGGTGAAGATGACTGAAGGCAAGAGACTACTCCAGATGTTAAAAGTTTTGGTACCATTTTTGGAGCAATGGTCCTGAACTGACTTCTCTTCTGAAAACTCTGTATTATATCCGGAGGGGATTTATGTTTATCTGTAATAACAACACAAGAAAGAGGTAATATAATTAATTTTTTTTTAAATTACTGCATCAAAAGTAAAACTGCTTAGAAAGGATACTGTTACACACAAAATTATTAGAAGTATTTAGGTATTCAGATGACCACTGAGTTTAGAATTGCAAAGGTTTCATGGGCTAAACAAAAATGCTCTCTGAACCATAGTGCTTGAATATAGATATGCAAAGAACCCCAACCCTCAATCTAATCTGAAGTGGATGTTTCATTCTACATTGGAAACTACAAGATATTGCAGGACAAATACACTTCCACCCTGGAAAAGCAGCACTAGCATGCTGGCAATATTGCACTGGAAGAACCTGAAAGGACAACACAGAGAGGTAGGTGCTGGTCTCTTCCACAGGTTAATCAGTGACAGAACAAGAGGGAATGGCCTCAAGCTGCACCAGGGGAGGTTTAGACTAGACATCAGGAAAAAAAAATTCACCAGAACAGTGGTCAAGCATTGGAACAGGCTGCCCAGGGAGTCACCATCCCCAGATGTGTTTAAAGGGGGTGCAGATGCAGCACTTAGCGATATGGTTTAGTGGGGAACTTGGTAGAGTAGGGTTAGTGGTTGGACCTGATGATCCAACCTGAATGATTCTATGATGTAAAAACTTTTCTGACCCCCTGCTGTGATCACATCTCCCAACCAGAGTTGTGCTATCTTTCAGAGTTTCCATACCATTTAGAATTTGTGAGGTTTATCTGATATGGACCAAAGCTTACCTGATATAAGTCTTCACTTACTGCCCTAAAACATGCAAATAATATGTAATAAAATCAAAGAGAACTTGAGAGAAGATGTATCCCTGTTAACTACCCAGTCACACACACTGCTTATGTGCCTTTAATGCACAACAGAACTGCCCCAGTAAGTTATTAAAAGTTACTTGAAAGATGTAGTTTATCAAAGTTATATCCCAGTTCCTTCCTGCTTCTGCTTGTGTTGGCAAATGTTGCAGATGTTTTCCATAAAGGAGAATGTGAGGATAATTAAGTAAAATCAAAGGAAAAAGGTAAAATGTATAAGAGATGATCTGCTTTGAAGAGCAGAGGTATATGCTGACCTTAAACACCCCATAAAAAAGGATTTGGTATTAATTGTATGGCTACCATTTCACATAACAGCCTCACTACTCAATCCCAAATGCAGCTACTGATGCTTCCAGCTCTCAAAAACTGGGATAGGCTTCCTGAAAAAAACAAACCAACAACAACCAAACAAAACTCCCAGTAATCTCAGTCACTGAAAATTGCAAGATCCCAAGCCAAAATGCAATTTGCAGAGCCAGTAACCTAAGAAAAAACTGAGAGAAGAATCACATTTGAAGATGTAAAGGTGAGTGCTGGGACCCTGAGATACTGCAGTACGGCAATCCTGTTCCTTGCCCTTCTAAAGCCTTGTATCACAAACACATCTATACATTGCTATGGACTTCAAGAGGCAACTGTGAATTACCACCAACCCTGGAAACACCAGGAACTTGATTTCAATCCCTATACACAAGCATAAATCCAGGCCTACAGAGCTTGTGCAACCTGGAAAAGGCAGAAATATGCTAAGTTTAAAAAATCCCTACAGTCCTTTTTTATTCTCCCAAAGGTAGGAGCAGGCACTATTTAATACTATGAACTTCCATTTTTGATAGCCTACAATTGCTAAATATAGAGAAACCTTTATCTTTTCAACTGCTGACATTGCTCATAACACTCGGATTAGTTTTTGTTTCCTGCAGGCTATCTTCTTGCTTTCAAGGAAACACTTTCAAGAGCCTTTGAGAAGTGCCATAGAATGATGTAAGGTATTGTAGGCATTAACCAAACTATCCCTGAACTTCAATGCTACTTACAGGCCATATTGTACAGGTTGGATACAGTAGATGACAGAAGAATTGTATTTTTATTTTAGTGGTCAGAACCTTTTATTTTTCCAGCTTATTAAAGACTTTTTCCAGATTAGCAGCTGTTCAGCTTGCCACAATGCTCAGCACAAAGCAGTCTCCATTCTCTCTCGTGTTTAGCTTGTACCTCTCTCCCTTTTTATTCCAAACCCTCACTCACTGATCTGCACAAACCTTTTGGGACAGCAGACACTTCAGCAGACTTCTGCCCACGCTGCACAATGCTCCAAGTTATAAGGCATGCACCCTCCAACTAACAACAGCAAATGATGTGAGTTCAGGATAAGATGGAAGTGTTGCCATGGATCTGCCACCTCCACCACCAGTGCAGAAATGGCAACCAAAGCACCACAAAAGAAAGGTTAACTTGAGGATAGGAGGCAATATTTGTACAACAATGCACGACATCAGCTTTAAAAATAAGCAAACTCTTCTCAAATACACTGATTTGCCAAGCTCAAAACTAGGCAGTAAATTTGCTTTTCTTTAAAGAAAGTTTCTCCACATATTTTCTCAACATTCCAGAAGAAAGTATCATTCTAGAAGCCAAGACCTTCATGAACATCAGCCACAAATTCTCTTTGAAACAAGAATTTAGATCAATATTCTTCTTATGCAGTTAGCACACTACTATGCATTGATGTAACTGTGTAAGAAAGGCTTTTAACACACTTTCTCCAACTAGTGTCATTTTATTGGAAATAAGTCTTTGTGGCAAGCTGTAATCCCTCTTTTCCTCCCTCCCTCCCTCCCTCTCTCCCTTCCTTTCCTCCTTCCTTTCCTTTCTCTTCCTTGCTTTCCTTAACCTCCCTCCCTCCCCTCCATTCTTTTCCTTCCTTCCT
>WBNM01032287.1:67359-84982 GCA_013399055.1 Ramphastos sulfuratus | reverse complement strand
CTTCCTTCCTTCTTTCCTTCCTTCCTTCCTTCCTTTCCTTTCCTTTCCTTCCTTCCTTCCTTCCTTCCTTCCTTCCTTCCTTCCTTCCTTTCCTTCCTTCCTTTCCTTCCTTTCCTTCCTTCCCTCCCTCCCAAATTCCTTCCTTCCTTTCCCCTAAGTTTCAGAGCTACTGATTGCAATGCCTCTAGTAAGCCAAGGATACTCAGCTCGGTACTTCCCTGTCAGCCAACAGAGCTGCTGTAGTTAAGCAGATTAGGCAGTATCTGCACACAGAGCTGGGCCAGATGCAGCCTAGCTGGCTGACCTTCCTTCAGACTCTGGTAAGGCTGGCATACTTGCCATATGGATTGGGAAGTTAATTGGAAGAACTGGTAGGAGACTATTTAGCATCTTGGATGAGGAAAAAGAAACCAGTGGACTGACAGGCTGGGACTCCTACTGACCCCAGCCAGAGTATGCAAGTATCAGCAGTGACCCAACTATTCCTATTTTTCATTTATACTTTGATAAAAGCTTCAAGAATCCCCTCTGGACACAGAGATCACTTCAAGTAATTCATGTCTCTGCCCCACCCAACACTGAAGGACTTGAGCATGCTCTGGCTACCAGAAGACCACTTGGAAAACTAAGATGCATCTTAGGGACAGTGAACTTTTATTTCACATCTTCTTCCAAATTATTTCTGTCTCCATTTCAAAGGATTCATTTTGACTTCTCAGTTGTGACTTGAGAAAAAGCCTTCATGCTTAGGCAAACTCATGAAGGGGAATTTTCTGCTAAGGGAGGCTCTGCAATAGGATTTTTGAGGATGGCCTTTGGGTGCAGGCAACATTTCTTCCTATGAGTCAGACTACCTTCACTGGAAAGCTAACATTTTTATACTTTCTCTGAAATTTTCATTAAGAATTAAGGAAATTAATGAAATCAGATTTAATATTGGAATGATGAGAAGCTCACTTTTAACTGCTGTGTTCTCAATGGAGCTGGGGCAACAGGTAGACACTTTTAAATAATTAAGCCAAGGTTAAATCAAATGCAGTTCAATCCACTTACTTTCAAAGTCTCTGTTAGTACCAGCAAGTACTAAATCACTTGGAAATCTGCAGGATGTCATAAGCTTTCACCCCTTCTAAATAACCTTAAAATCATACAGAACTGGACAGAACTACACCAACTAAAAAAAAAAAAAAATCACTGTTGCATCAAAGTCTCTGATATGACCATGCTGGGGAGAGTCCTCTGGAAGAAATAAAGTCTTCTATAGTGATGGTTCCCTGCTCTTCTCACGTAGAATCATAGAATGGTAAGGTTGGAAGGGACCTCAAGGATCATCTAGTTCCAAGCCCCTGCCATAGGCAGGGACACCTCCCACTAGCACAGGTCACTCAAGGCCTCGTCCAACCTGGCCTTGAACACCTCCAGGGAGGGAGCAGCCACAACCTCCCTGGGCAACCTGTGCCAGTGCCTCACCACCCTCACTGGAAAGAACTTCCTCCTAACATCCAGTCTAAATCTCTCCTCTGCCAGTTCAAACCCATTGCCCCTTGTCCTGTCATTGCAAGACCTTGTCAATAGTCCCTCCCCATCATCCAAGTCTCGTCTACTCCAGTCTTTTCTACACTCTTTTTGCACCTCCTTCAGTTTGTTCTCTATGTAAACCACATAACAGTACTGAACTCAGACAGTGTCACAGAAGCAATTTAATTTTCCCCACTAGTCTGGTCTATTTTGAACATTAAACTAAACCACCAAAACACCTAACAGTGCTAACTTTTAAAAACAATCCTTGTAGGACCACCTCACTTGTGCAGGTACATAAGGAATTTGTGTACACCTGGACAAGTGACAGAAAATAGCACAAAAAAAAAGGACCATCTTGCTTTGGAGGGAAAGGCACAAAATAGATGCAAAAAGATTAATGAATTATTTTATGAAATGGATGCTTACATCACTCAGGCTTTGGCTGATTCTGAAAGGAAGAATATCTGGTTTATAGGAAAGAAAAGAATGCAGAGTTTTCTAACAGCCAGCACTGGATTTATTTCTGTTGGTGACAGTTAAATCTCTCTTTTTGCCAGATCTCCACACACACTAAATACCTGTGGATGCTGTCTTTCCAGCACAAGTTTCTTGGTTTTGCTGATCCAGCATATTTTGGCGGACACAATGTTTCTCTGCAGGATTAGCATGCAAAAAGTCACCACCTGCAAAAGTGCTTCAGTCAGTTATAAGTAGATCCCAGGATTAAAAAAAAAAACCCAAACAACTCCCCAAACAACCAAACCCCAGAAAAATGCAATATAAAAAGACAATATAAAAACATTAACGTCCAGTTCATGCGTTAAGAAAGCTGCTGTTGCTTCCTCTTTGCCATTTTTCTCTCCTCAAGAACAGTCTTAAAATCTAATACATTACACAGCACATGAAAGGTGATAGCTTGATAACTGAATAAAGCTATTTAATGTGGTAAACAGATGGGATGCTCTGGCTTCAGTGTATGGCAGACAGACAGTGGCACCAAAGAGAGAAGCTCAGAAAAATGAAGGTTTGGTAGCTTTAGTGAGGCTTTCAAATATGGAGCCTAAATTCTATGCTGATTTGCACTTTCTGTAAACCCACATGAATCAAGGGAACTGCAGATAGTCTAGAAAACAGAATCTGAAGTAAGGTTGGTAACAAAGCATCAGTTTTGGGCGTCCCAGTTTAAAAGGGATAGGGATCTGCTTGAGAGAGTCCAACAGAGGGTTGAGGATGATGAGGGGACTGGAGCACTGCCTGATGAAAAGAGGCTGAGGGACCTGGGGCTGCTTAGTCTGGAGAAGACTGAGAGGGGATTTAATAAATGTTTATAACTATCTGAGGGCTGGGGGTCAGGGGGGGGCTCTGCTCACTTGCTCCCTGTGATAGGACAAGGAGCAATGGACAGGAGGTTCCAGCTCAACACAAGGGGGAACTTCTTTCCTGTAAGGGTCCCAGAGCACTGGCACAGGCTGCCCAGAGAGGTTGTGGAGTCTCCTTCTCTGGAGACTTTCAAGGCCTGCCTGGATGCATTCCTCTGACCTGAGGTAAATTGTGTGGTCCTGCTCTGGCAGGGGGGTTGGACTGGATGATCTCTTTGGGTCCCTTCCAATGCCTAACATCCTGTGAGCCTGTGAATGCCCAGCTCCAGAGGTTGTAACAATTCACTTACAGTTGTTTCTAGCTTTGCCTAACGTTGCCTATTTGAGTGGAATGTTCCATTCTGGATATTTGCTTCAGGTAATGTGTAACATTAATTTCAACAGAAGATGCCAGCCATCCCCAGGTATGGCTGCTTTTAAAACAACCAACCAAAAAAGAAGCTAGCAGCCCACCTGTGCATTTCACGAAGACCATCATCACATTTTAAAGATGTTGGCATGTGTTCAACAGGTTTTTCTAGCAGGTAATTTTCCCAATGATTACATTCTATTGAGCATGCTCCTGCTGCTGGCAAGGCTGGATTTCTTCCTGAAACTATAGCTTTTGGTCCAAACATCCAAGTTGGAACAAGGAAATGGCCTCTCCTTATCTCTTAACTGCTGGAAGAAAAACTAGGATGTATTCAGTGGTGCACAGTGACAGGACAAGAGGTACTGGGCACAAACTTGAACACAGAAGTTCCATCTGAACACGAGAAGGAGCTTCTTTACTTTGAGGATGGCAGAGCACTGAGGCTGCCCACAGAGGTGGTGGAGTGTTCATTTCTGCAGTCATTCAAAATCTGCCTGGATGCTGCCTTGTGCAGGCTGCCCTAGATGATCCTGCTTTGGCAGGGGCTTGGACTAGATGATCTCCAGAGGTCCCTTCCAACCCCTACCATTCTTTGATTCTGTGATATTCAGGGCAAATAGGACAAAGACAAGAGAACTATAAATGAGACTTGGAAAGTGTCTAGGTCAAAGAGCCAAGGTGGGCTATAGGAATGAAATGCAGGCTTAGGATTGGTAATGAACATAACTATTATGTGTGACTTGGGAAGAAGAAGCATTTAAGCCATAGGGATACCCTCCTATCTTGGATTTCTTACCTTTTTAGTACTTGAGTTTTTAAAGAGTCACTTAATTATGTCTACATAGGAAACATTTTGTGTAATTTAAAATAGATTAGCAAAACAATCAGTGTAAGAAAGCATTCTTGTGCAAGATGGGAAAATGACAGTACATCATTCACACAAGCACTTAAAGAATGTACAAACATGCTCTAGAAAATGTGTCCTGGTATACTACAGGAGAAACAAGATCAAAACAGCTCGTTAACATTCTAAAAAGGAATATTAGACCTCTTTAAAGCTACACACAATTAATTCTGTGATTTACTAGCTGTGCACTAGGCATTTTATCATTCAGAAAGGTCTTCCTTGTTTTAAAGTCTGTGCAAGATTATCTCAAGGTGTTAGGACTTACAGTGCACATTAAGGAATTCTGTGAGCAGTGGGATGCTTCCTGGCTTCTTTAAACAGTCTTCAAAAGATTCTTCTTAGCAGAAGAGAGCATTACAGCCACAAAGTTATATAACAGAAATGGTGGAGTTGGACATTAAATGGACTCCATTAAAGCAGATGCTCAACCTTAAAATTTCTAAATGTTTTGGAGTGTGGGAATTAAGGTAAAGCTATTTCTGGCATAAACAGTCACTCTGGAGACATAACTCAAGCAGTAATCCAAGATCATGGTACACAGTTCATATTTAGGGAAGTTCTTCAGTTTCCTAATTCAGTCTTTTTTTTTTTTTCCTGGAACACCCTTATTGCACTATCAAATATATACTGATAATATACTGATACTTGTCCAAGTTTATACAGATCTACTTTTCAGAAAATTAGCATTTTATGGATTAAAAACAAACAAACAAACAAACAAAAGAGAAACACACACATACACCCAAAAAAACCCCCCAAACTTCTGTTAGGTAAATCTACTTCTTTAATTTTCAGATCTGCTTTCCTCTGTTGTTTGAAAGTATACACATGAGCTTCATTATCATGTCATCATCTACCTGGACTTCTAAAAAGCCTTTGACACAGAACCCCACAATATTCTTCTTGTTAAATTGGAGGAATTTGATGGGAGGACTATCTGGTGGATGAGGAATTAGTTAAGTGGTCACATCCAGAGGGCAGTGATCAAGGACTCAATGTCCAGATAGAGGTCAGCAGCAAATGGTGTCCTTCCAACCAAACCATTTTATGAGTGTATTATTCTATTTAATGTTTCTTTCTGCAATTTGGTTTCTTTCTGCCAATATAATCTTGGCTCCAGTGTCTCTATCCTCAGGGGAAAAAAATTGTAACATAAAAGAATACCCATGCCAAAGCAGAGCTGTTGAACAAAAGTCAACACATCTAGAAAACAATGCATCTAGACACCATACTAACTTATGATAAATTATCTTACACAAATGACTTCAAAATGAGTTTGAACTCCAATTTCTATAGGGAATAACAAGTGGCCAACAGCTTTCAGGAAACCTTGATGAGTTGTATATCAAATGTATTAGCCACATGTGGGTAAATCAATATTCAAAAGCAACATCTTATACAAAATGTGGGCAATGCAGGGCTTAACCCATTTCTGTGTTACACTATAGTGTCTTGGAAATCTTTCCTAAATGCCAGAACATATATGCATGAGAGATTTTTAAGCATTCTTTTGCAATGAATTTAAAATACAGATCAACACATTCTCTTAATTCTCATGCAATGTTTTGTGACCTTTATAAGCTTTCCTTGGGTGTTTGGTTTTTTTTTTAAAGGCATGGTCTTTCAAGTTATAAGCTACTAATTTCATACTAAGGTCAACAAAATGAATAGGTTTTTATGCAGACCAAAATATTTTCCTATCAAGAAATTCAAACTGACCTAAAGAGACATAGACATAACATCTCTACAGCTGAAAAAAATCCACTATGGCAATAAGAGAACTTATGAATAAGGTTTATGCAGATAAATCTATGGGCTCCAGATGGTGCCTGGCCTCTGCAACCACACAAATCACTATTAAAGATGAAACCACTGTTTCTTTTCTCTTTATGCATGGAACTTAGTCTGAGAGACTGTTAGATACATCAAAGACTGTGTTTCAGCTTCTGTACAGCTAAGAGTTTCAGGAACTAACCATGACATAGGGGCATTAATCTAGAAACCACAGTGCTCTGACAGCACTCAGTTGAGAAGAACAGGAATTATTCGGGTATCACTGCAAATCCAGTGGTTTATCTTTGTCAGTTTTGCCCAGTGATTCTCTTCCAGAGAGGATATCATCCCTGGAGATTTGAGAAGCAAGGCTGCCGTGACACAGCTGCTTGGGAGAACTAATAAAAAATAGATGAAGGGAGGTGATGGAAGGACTGGTCACAAAGTCATAATTCATAGACCTTCAGCAGCATTAGAAACATAAATTAGGTACCTTAGAAGGTGAGGATAAACAGAAGATTCAAAAGAAAAGGTTGCAATTGGATTTTTAAAAAATTCTTTCCTGAGAGAACCGCCAGTTGACATTTCTTTTATCGAACTTCAAAAAAGATATGGGCCTAAGCAGTAACTCATTCACTGTAAAGTCAAATGTCAACACAAAAAAAGGTCCTTTTTAAAAAGGGTCTATCAGGATCACATCAACCTGGACAAAATCTTGATAAGCCTAATATAAATGGTAATTAATAGACTTATTTTTTTCTTTAGGTGCAGGAAACAGTAATGATCAGGGCTGCTACAAATATGAAGGCAGAATTCCTCAGGAACTATGCAGCACAGAAAGGTCAAGTAGAACTGTTTTATGAATAAATCATGAAATATTTTCTGACTAGACTCTCGCTCCCTTTTCAAACAAGCTGAGAACAGAATCTGTCTTCATCTTACCAAGAGTTCAACCAGAAACATGTACGTCTGATTGCACTAAGGAAATTACTCCTCTTATTATTTTTTATAGCTGCTGTCATGCAAATAAGCACAACAGACAAACAAGATGGTTATTCCTTAAATACTTATTTAATTGATTAAATTGATACTTATTAAAGAAAGCATCTTTTTTTTTTTTTGTGAAACTGAGAGGACTTCTTTCTGACGTAAGTTAAGAAACAACTAATTCGCCACTCTGGCTCGATATAGCAAATGTATTTTAATCAAAGCATTAAAACCATCTGTATGATGATTTCTGTACTACACATCTTGGAAAGTGCTCTGTTGTTAAAGATGAGAAGAGGATCAGAAAACTGCCAGTCTTGGCATGGCCTGTTTTGAGTCTTCTAATGTGCACTGTGCAGTGTTTATAGCTTCCCAGAGAAAGGGTAGGACACAGAGGCACACTGTTAAACCTGGATGACAGTTTAGAGAGTACTTTTGGAGGGGCTTTGCAAATAGCTCATTTCTTTTGAGAACTGCCTAAAGTTATCTAACTTTTAAATGAGGGTTATCTATCCAGGGCTTTTGTTTGCTCTGTATGCCCTTTCCTTTCTTCACGACCCAAATTTCTTCAGAAAACAACTCTACAGCTCTGGCCGAGATACACAAAACATTGCCACCTGTAGTCAATTCCGCTAGGGATTAAAACAAAAATAAAGATTAGAGCATCTCCATGGTGCTTCAAATTGCTATGTACATTTTCTCAAAGGCAGGTCTAGCCCTGCATGGCACAGGAAAACTAAAACATCTTCAGGAAGGCTGTGATATTGGTTAGGAAGATTTTAGTTTTCAGAACATGAAATTGTCACTGACAGCTGAACCTGAACATAGCAAGGGCCCTTCTGGCAGTAGGATGTAGCAGGAAACAATTTAAATTACAGTATTTTCAGGTTTTTCCTCCCTCCGTGTGTAATTACGATTATTTGCAACGCTAAGTGGCATTGCTCAGTTTGCCCATGCTGGCCACTACGCTGTTTAAGGGCAGCACTGGCTCTCAGAAGGAGGTACTGGATGTGATTTAAAGGCACTGAATGAACACCCAGCTGATAATGGATCAGCGAACGGTTGCACGGGGTGCCAGCACAGAAGGACTCAAGTCCGGAATGCAGGCCAGAGATGCCATCCCTAAGCTGCCATGTGACGAAATATCGGCATTTTTAATCACACTCGCGTGTGTCTGGCCTGCAGCGGCAGACAAAGGAGCCCCCCGGGCGCACAGTCCAGCAGGGGGAGTCAGGTGTCCGTCCCCGCTGCCTCTGGCCGCCGCCGCGGCCACCGAGCCCCGCGGCGCAAGGCGGGGGCTGGGCAGGCCCCGGGGTGACTGGGCGGGGCCCGGGGTGGCTGGGCGGGGCCCCGGGCTGACTGGGAGGGCCCTGGGGTGACCGGGCAGGCCCCGCGGCGCAGGGCGGGCCCCGGGGTGGCTGGACAGGCCGCGCTGAGGGGGAATTTTCTACCCACTCTTTAAAATGTCAGCTCAGTTTACATCTGTGCCTTGCATCGAGTACCCTACAGCAGCTTTCAAACGGCTGAAGCACTTGTCTAATAATTCTGTAACAATAAATATTTCCATTGAAAAAGCCCCGGTCAGGAAACCCTTCCCAGCACCGCACGCCGTCTCCGAACCTCACAACTAGTTACGCAAAACACTCCACCTCTGCAAACTTCTGAGTCGATTCAATGTTTTGCATAACTTGAGAAAGCCTTGAAGCAAAGCAGCTGACCTTTCTTGTTAAAATTGTTTCTCTTAAACTCCTTACTATCTGTAACTGCAGTACAGTTTTGGTGAGAGATATATAAAAAAAACCCCAAACCCACATCCTTTACTGATTTTGAGTTAATGCAGTTGATGTCCCAAATAACACGTCCATGTTATTAAAAACATCAGTATTTAGAACAGATGTTCCTTTGGTTGACATCTGAACACAAAGCCCTGTTACCAACATATTTTCCCATCCCGAGCAATACCCTGAATTCTTTGTCAAACTTTCTTGCTTTCATCACTGCTCAGCTCATCACACAAACCATCTGCATAAATAAAGATGTAAGCATCTGCTCTATGGCAAATGGTCTCAGGGGCAGATGTTTTTATCCTCGCATTCATGTCACTGGCTTGGATACATTATTTGAACAGATGTACACAATCTGAAAGTGTCGTGTCCCACAGTGAAATGTCTCCAACTGCTTTCTATCAAAGTACATAAATGCTATTTGCACCTGCATTTATGTTAATGACATAAAGGCAGCAGGGGTTCCAGCAAAGTGAGAGCTGATGCTAAGAAACACATTTGCATGCCTAATTGAAGTTTGGGATCTCCCAGCACCAAATGACCACAGCAACACGGGCACAAAATGTACTAAGCCATATAATGACTTTAAAAAAAACCCACAACTGTATTTTTTTTTAAATTCAAAATAAGCATATTCAAGAAATGAAACGATTGCAGCCTGTGATATACTTTTTAAATGTGTATTTTAGAAAGTGCCAAATAAATTCCTAGAGAAATCAGGACTTCCTTATATTTTGCACAACAGCTGTATAAGATGCACAAGTATTTTACGTTAGTCATTTAACAACAACATTTCATGACTCTCACAGCCAAAGATGCTTCAGTTCTACATGGTGCATTGGTATTTTATGTCATTGTGGAGCACCATAAAAAAAAATCCCAGCATAGAATCATAGAATCATAGAATCATAGAATGGTAAGGTTGGAAGGGACCTCAAAGATCATCTAGTTCCAACCCCCTGCCATAGGCAGAGACACCTCCCACTAGTACAGGTCACTCAAGGCCTCATCCAACCTGGCCTTGAACACCTCTAGGGAGGGAGCAGCCACAACCTCCCTGGGCAACCTGTGCCAGTGTCTCACCACCCTCACTGTAAAGAACTCCCTCCTAACATCCAGTTTAAATCTCTCCTCTTCCAGTTCAAACCCATTGCCCCTTGTCCTGTCATTGCAAGACCTTGTCATTAGTCCCTCCCCAGCCTTCCTGTAGCCCCTTTCAGATACTGGAAGGCGACCATAAGGTCTCCTGAAAGCCTTCTCTTCTCCAGGCTGCAGAGCCCCAACTTCTCAGGCTGTCCTCATAGCAGAGCTGCTCCAGCCCTTTGATCATCTCTGCACTTGCTCAACAGCAAATATTAACATGAGTGTTAAGAATATGATGCTTCAATGATAATTTTGTAATTCCTAGGGAAAAAATAAAATCCCAGGTGTGAAATATTTGTCATTAAAGTGCATCTATTTGAACACAGAGTTACGGTTGCTTGTTATATGAATGGTAATTGCCTGTCTTATAAAATATTTTGAACTGAGGAAAAACACAGGTGCCATGAGAGAGTACAGATCAAATTCTAGGTCTCCTGCTATTGCGTGACAAATGGTAAATAGTTTATGTTGCCACTCAAAGAGTCTGCACTAACTGTTGCTTCCACACTCAAATGAAAAAGAACAAGAACTTGCAAAGTATAGAAAGACTGACAAAAAAGCCACATTGAAAGGAACTGATGGATAGATTCTACTTCCAGTACAAATAAAAGGGTTGAAAAGACATGGTAAGAATTTGCACCCATGTTACAGTTGTATGTACATCACGATAAATTGCTAATAGCTTCAGTATTTTCCAAGTGCCATAACACATTTAAGTGACAACAAACAAACAGTGATAGTAAAAGCATACAAACACCAGGCTGAGACTAGTACAGGTGCAGAATATCAGGATTTCACACTAATAAAGCTCTTGGTCAGGTACGATTTTTACCATGAACCCTCACTTCCAAAGTTTACAACATGGTTCTTATAATCCACTTTGTGTGCAATTTGCTAACAGATGGAATAGTGACTGGGATTGATTTTTAAGAAAAGGCATTTAGAAAAAATCTCAAAGTAAATGATTCAGCAATTTCAACTTTGCAAACAGCTTTGCAGTCTATGTTCTCCTGTTATTCAGAAATGGCTTTAACATAAAGATATGGTGGGGGGTTGGAACTAGATGAGCTTTGAGGTCCCTTCCAACCTAAACCATTCTACAACTCTATGATTCTGTAACACGATCAATTGGGTTACAACAGTCGTCAAATCCTGTTACAGGAAAATTTACTTCTAATGCTTAAAAGCCTTAATTTAAGTATTTCACTCATAAGCACATGGTTGTATAGAGCATGGTGCAGGGAGGAGAGCTTTGCATAACACTAAGTACTGTCTCCCTTGAAAGAATAGTCCCATTAGACACAGAACTCATCATCTAAGATCCATTTGCATGACATCTGTCTGGAACAGCTTCCTCAGAATTACATCAGCATCATAAAAATACTGTTCACAAAACAGGTAAAGTATAAACTCACATGACAGTAAAAGCTCATGACTTCAAGTTAAGTAACAGATAGTGCTTTTCTTAATTAACATAAATACTAACAATGGAAACTTAACAGACAACCTGCAGTGGTTCCGAAAGGTGCATTAGACCAATGTCATTGCCATCAAACATTTACTGACATTTAAAAGTATCATTAAAAAAGACATTGAAGTTAAAAATCATATTTAAACATTAGTGTTCTGACAAGGAAATTAAAATGACTGCAGCACATTTAGAGGCTTGGGAATACACAGGTGCAGCACAAACATCCTCACTAATAATGGAGAGAAAAATTCAAGATGCTAACCCCACTGAAAACTACATCCAAAAAGATGACTTCTTCAGAGCCCAGACATAGGAGAAATATAGTTAAGACTTAAAAATGTTAGTAAGAACAGGAATGCTGGAGAAAAGGCACTTAAAACCTAAAAATCTAAGGTTATATTTAGAAATAAATTTTCTTTTGTTTGTGCTAGACTTCTAGCATAACCTGCAAGTAACTTGCAAAGTTTGATCCCCGATTACATGAAGATCAAATATGACAACTAATTTCCAATATCTGAGGATTAAATACATTTAATAAGACCTGAACACTTAATTCTGCAGAATGAAACAAGAAGCAGATTTATCTATTTCGAGTTTCAACTTTAGGTGGTAACAATAATTAGCAATGTCCTAAAGAAGAAAACAATCTTAGCTATTGCAATTGTTCAAAGTGATAAATGCTGCAGTATAATGGCTTTTAAAAACCATGTTAGGACAGAATAGCAGACATGACTCATATAGTGATTTATTAATGATGCTATTTCTTCCACATTTTGTATCACAAACAACTAATTTCCCCAAAGAAGTACAGAAAGTATACTATACCTGCAGAGAAAGTTAAAGGATTCTGCATTATGCCCTTTAATAGTCACAACAAATGTTCCTGAAAAAAAAAAAGCGAAGACATTTAGACATTCTGATAATCCTTCATAAACTAAAAGGAAAAAAAGCAGACCAAATGCAATAATTCTCAAAAATTATGTTTCAGAATGGTTCCCAGCATGTCCATACTGTGTGCAAAACACCACTGGAGTTTTAAACCAAGTGTTTCTCTGGGTCACACACACCCTTATGTGTGTTCTCCCATTCCAACTCTGGGTACGACTGCTTTGTGTCATTGAAACCCCCCATTACAGCCAGAAAAGAGGTCAGTATGAATTCCAATGTGACAATGCACTCTACAGAATCACAGACAATGCAGAGTTAAGCAATCATTTTCCTTCAAACACCTGACTGCATGGATCTCATATAACTGACAAGCACAATCTTCCATGGATGCCACAATAGAGATGGTAGCTTGCATTTGGGAAGCAAACATGACACTGCCACCTCTCCTGAGTTTGGAACTTACTGCAAAAGTTGATGCATAATGTTTGATATAAAGTAGCATCATATCAAGTGGCCACCCAGTAGCTTAAGAGTTTGCTACTTCTTTCTAGTGCAGTCACTGTGTTGCTTAAGCTTTGGTCAAGTGTGAGTCAACAGTGAAGTAAGAAAGGCAATATAAAATTGTGTTTCTACCCACTTAGATTTTCTTTCTTATAAAATGATCTAGTTTTTGGAATGGCTGCATAATAGTTTGATTCAGCTGACCACCACTAACACATTAAAAGTCACACAGGGTATCAAACTCTTCTCTTGATGCAGTTGGAGGCTTTGGGAAAGTACCTGTTAAGTTTACTGACCTACACATGGAACTCCAACTGCTTGGGAGTTTTACTTGGATCTAGGCTTTCATACCAGTGCATATCTATAGCATTTCCCACGAGCAGAGCCAGCTGTGCAGATGTGCAGTTTGCTTATTCCTAGCCAATTTAACAGCTGGTAGAATCTTACACAAAGAACATTCTGCACATGCACTCAGCAGGCCTCTTCTGAGCACATGAAGTACCAAAAGACTGGGTTTGGATGAATAAAAAATAGGGTAAATTCTGACACAATTATCAAACACAAAAATAAGTTTTGAATATGTTTCCTCCCCATCACACATTTGACTTCCAAAAAGCAATGGACAGGTTCCAGGAAGATGGTGCTATGGGCAGCAGTGCAGTATAAAAGAGGCAAACTCAATTCCATTTCCAAGAAGTTCCATACCAAAGCATAAAATAAAACTAAGTGTGGCTGCTGTGAGGAGCAGCAAATGGATGAGGCTCTTTGTGACTTCGATCTTCTGTGCTGAGCCATACATAGTAAGGAGCTGTTGTACATCAACCAGCACCTCCTGGGGCAGGTTTGCTGATGCCTATCAGCACATCCTAGGCTGCCTCCAAGAGCCTCTGTCCGTGGTACTTAAACAGTCAACCTCTGATCTGTCAGACTCAGGACACACACACATGTTGGATCCTCCACATGTAGTTTCACGTTGTGGTTACACATAGACAACTCCTCTTTAACATACCAGAATGGATCAGGCCACACTGATGATGTAACTTCAGAATGGTAAAATGCTTTTAGGAACCAGCGTGGATTTTCAACTTCCCACCCACAGTGTAAGACATCCTTCTTCAAGGCCATACTGTTCAACTGAGCTATTCACAGACACAAAGGCAGAAGTTTTTTCTTTAGGATCCACTTCAGGGTTTTCAACACTTGAAAGCACACTGAAGCAGTTAAAACAACACATGTTCTTGTAAGAAACAAAGAAATTATGTTCAAATGGAAGTTCTCAAAATTATTACTCTGCAATCATATTTTTATATGTTTTCATGATCCTTCCCAGTTGTAAGGAGCATTAAATCATTTCAAAGGGTGCCCTACTGATGTTGACCACTTCCTCTTAGAATTATAGCACACGAACCAGACTCCAGGATAAAGATCAGTAATTCTTAGAATACCAGGTGGGAACACAAGCTCCACATCTTCTTCTAATCACTCACAAATACTAATGCTGTGACAGAAAAAGGGATCATACAAATCCAAACGCTTTGAACAGACAACTCTGATTTGAGAAAGATTAATGTGCAGAAAGATAAAGTGCAGATCTAGTCCTGATCTGTAAAATCCAGTGTTTATCTGACTGAGTGGTGAACTGAGCAGCTACTGTCAATAAAAAAGAAAAAAGCTGTAATTTCTCAAATTAATTTTTTAACTTCTGAACATATATGTCTTTTTTTTTTTTTAATTACAACTGTTATACTGAAGAAACTTTGACTGCCCTTTATTTTTGCAGATCTTTAATAAAGTAACCTTTTTTGGAAAAGCTGAGCAGCACAACAGATATTTACTATCTACATATATGAACACTATGACATGTATCAAACTGCAGCCTATTATATACTATATAATCTTAAAATCTGTTTTCCTCAGTTTGTAACTTTACTATTGCACAATAAATAAAGTCATTCAAGATAAAGGACTCCAGAACTCAAAGCAGGTCTCATATTCTGCTGCTGGCTGGTCAGAGATGAAATCTATTACAAGAAATTTATGTGAAGTGCAGTTGAAATTAAACAGCGAAAAAAGTAAAATGTATCTTAATGCCACAAAATAAGGCTTCCAGGAGACCTTATGGTCACCTTCCAGTATCTGAAGGGGGCTACAGGAAGGCTGGGGAGGGACTAGTGACAAGGGCTTGCAATGACAGGACAAGGGGCAATGGGTTTAAACTGGCAGAGGGGAGATTTAGACTGGATGTCAGGAGGAAGTTCTTTACAGTGAGGGTGGTGAGACACTGGCACAGGTTGCCCAGGGAGGTTGTGGCTGCTCCCTCCCTGGAGGTGTTCAAGGCCAGCTTGGACGAGGCCTTGAGTGAGCTGTACTAGTGGGAGGTGTCCCTGCCTATGGCAGGGGGTTGGAACTAGATGATCCTTGAGGTCCCGTCCAACCTTACCATTCGATGATTCTATGATTCTATTCTATGATTCTATGAAATAAGTTCTATCAGCCTTACACTACTCATTAAGTTACCACAGAATAGAAGGGTAAGTGACTTTTTAACCAGAAGAAGCACAAATATCAAATAAAACCCTCCTCTGTAAGTTGGTCTTTAGCAATCAAAGGAAGTGGAGCATATACATGTAATAATTTAAAAGCAATTTGCACAAAAAGATACCCACAGGTCTTTTATATGAAACTGGTGTCCCGACAGACAGACTGAATCTGAATATCAGGTGAACCCAATTAACCTAATTTGATGCTTGTCCATACTAAGACATTTATTTCAGATGTTACACAAAATCCTTCAGGATACTACAGAGAAAACGATAAATAGGCTGTAAAGGTTACAACATTAATTTTACTGTCATTCTCATGCTTTAAGCAGACATCAAAACAACAACAAAAAAAAATCTCCTCCTCTGGGAAGGAAGAACTCTCTGAAAGTAATTATAGTACTCATTATCATAACAGTATTCAACTAAACCACTCTGACCCTAAGTGAATTTATTTTTGGTACCTTTTGTTAAAAGAACAAAGCTTCTCAATGATGACTGCACCTTCTAATGCAGTGACCATTAGTTCAGGTGCTGAAGGGAGGCATTGAATCAAATCTTGTAATTTCACATTAAGCTTAATTGCAAATTTTAATTTAAAACCAGGCATGTAAAGAAATGTTACTTAAATATCATGTAATTCCAGCTGAGAAGGAAAACACACAGCCAACATGAAATGTTACTTAGTACAGTCATAAAAGAATTCTCCTAACAGAAACCAGTGAAATGGCAATTTCTATTTCAAAAGCAATTTTAGTCACTGTTTTTCACACCTGTTCTTTCATTTGCTCTCTTGGAAGTGACAGTGCCATGCAGCCACTATTTTTCATTATTTAGAAACTTTTTAACAGAAACCAAGTTTCCCCAAAAGCATGAATGAATCCTACCAGCATAACTGCCAGGAAAGTTAGCACAATCCACTGGTATTGAAGGGCTGAGTTGGACTTGAAATACATTACTAGCACACTGAGGCTAAGCAAAAATACTGAGCAAGGTAAAAAAATGACAGCCACCAAGGCTGACTAGCATAGCACACAAAAGGATTTGTTGAAGCAAGTATAGTTGCCAGAAGCCTGCAGTGCTTGGCTTCTTTATAAAATCAAGCACAAAATATTAAGCCAATTCGTTTCAGCAAATTTAAAATCCTCCAATCCCCCAAGCCCCAATAACTAAGCATCATCTGATTTGCATGTCTGAAAACCTGAAAAAAGATGATGCATTTCACTATCCAAACCTTCAGTCACAGAAGTCAGGTTTATTCTTATTCAAGACTTTCTATTTTAATCACATTTTCATAGTAGGACATTAGGAAAACCTCATCCTCATATTCTACATCCAAAGCAAAATGCACAGAGTCACAAGCAGCAGCCTTCTTACAAGGGAAATTACACACTGCTTATGCTCCCATGCTCAGGTAATTAATCAGGGAGAAATGTGTGTCTGTGGCAGAATCCTTTTTGACCGTGCCCATTAGGTGACATCAGCAGACAGCCAAAAAGAAACAGAAGCTTCACTGCAACTGGCCACTTTTCCCAGAACAAACCCAGCAGACCCTAAAACCCAGGCTGTTTTTAAATTGTTGGTCTTACTGTGACATGGACCAGCCTGAGTGCATTTCCTGATCTTCATGCCTTAGAGGCATTGAATGCCAGGGTGGCAACCTTGGACAGCAATTCTTCCCTTCATGGCCTGTTAGGTGATGTGCAGAATGGTTGGCTGGCATGCCCACATTGTGCCCATCTGTCAGAGTGGAACTGTGCCTACACGACAGGTTCTATGCTGCTTCCAGTAAGGTGCTCCTGATAATAACAGCTTATTTATGAAACAGTATAGGGCAACTTCAACATTCAGCTTAACATGAGCAGGAAATGACCTAGGGCAAGATGGTCTGGATTACCAGGACATTGAAATTCAAATTACCTATCAACTAATGACTTCTAAGAGAGAGCCTCCCCCCAAAAAAGGCTTACCTGTAACACACACATTTCTAAGGCAGTGGTTTTAAAACCAGTGATGTAAACACAGTCTTAATGATGCCGAACATTAAAAACATTGCCTAGCTATGAATTATATCCTATGTTTCCCAAAGATGCTCATAGAATCATAGAATGGTAAGGTTGGAAGGGACCTCAAAGATCATCTAGTTCCAACCCCCTGCCATAGGCAGGGACATCTCCCACTAGTACAGGTCACTCAAGGCCTCATCCAACCTGGCCTTGAACACCTCCAGGGAGAGAGCAGCCACAACCTCCCTGGGCAACCTGTGCCAGTGCCTCACCACCCTCACTGGAAAGAACTTCCTCCTAACATCCAGTCTAAATCTCCCCTCTGCCAGTTTAAACCCACTGCCCCTTGTCCTGTCATTGCAAGACCTTGT
>WBNM01032287.1:37553-66879 GCA_013399055.1 Ramphastos sulfuratus | reverse complement strand
GGAGGGAGCAGCCACAACCTCCCTGGGCAACCTGTGCCAGTGTCTCACCACCCTCACTGGAAAGAACTTCCTCCTAACATCCAGTCTAAATCTCCCCTCTGCCAGTTTAAACCCACTGCCCCTTGTCCTGTCATTGCAAGACCTTGTAAATAGTCCCTCCCCAGCCTTCCTGTAGGCCCCCTTCAGATACTGGAAGGCTACTATAAAGTCTCCTCGAAGCCTTCTCTTCTTCAGGCTGAAGAGCCCCCCCAAAAAAGCTCCTACCCACCAGAAAGGACTATGTACTTAACAGCTTAAAAAAAACACACAATCATCTACTGACTGGCATAAGCAACTTAAATCCTATGTGACTTCCACATTTACTGCCTCCTAACCACATGATAAATTATTCTATAGTGGAAGAATCATCAAATATTAAGTTTAGAAGTTAGAACTTAATCTCACAGGAATATCCTCAAAAAGCTCAGTTCCAAGTTTAGTGCAAAACTTAAAAGGTCATATTTTATGTGCGTTCTGTGACAGTAAGTACCTGAAGTGTTAAAGAATATTGCACAGATTCCACACTTGTAGATAAAAGGAATTCCCAACATTCACACAATGCAGTCAAAATTATCTTGCAAAACTGAGGGCAGTTAAAGTTCCACAGCCCAAGGAGTGGACTACAGCTACGGAACCCTTGTGAAAACTACGACAAGAGAAGCAATCACCCAGCTGTGTGCTGAGCACAGGCAGCCGATGCAGCATCCTCCCTCCCTGCTGCTGCTGTGCCCCGACTATTTCACACATGACCCCAGCAAAGAAGTTCAGCTGTCAGCCTGCATTCTTTGCTCAAGCAGTCACATCCCTCTCATTTTCTGGGAAAGGACTGTCACCGCTTCAGTGGACTGTGCTGCATGGAACGCCCCAGTTCCTGGTTGGGAGCTCCCAGAGGTCTGACCCAGTATATTTTCTAGTCAGTCTGGTATAAACACATTTATTAATACCAACTGTAAAATTTAGATAGACAAAAATACTTGACAGACATGAGGGACATGGAGCTGTTGGAGTGGCTCAAGAGGACAGTCACAATGATCAGAGGGCTGGAGAACCTTGCCTTATGGGCACAAAGTTGGGGCTGTTGAGCCTGGAGAAAAGAAGGCTTTGGGGAGACATTAGAGCAGACCTTAGAGCAGCCTTCCAGTACCTGAAAGGTGACTAAAGAAAGCTGGGAAGGGACGTTTTACAAAGGCTTGTAGTAATAGGATGAGTGACAATGGTTTTAAGCTTTTTGAGGAGGGGAGATTTAGACTGGAGATTAGGAATAAACTCTTTACAGTGAGGGTGGTGAGACACTGGCACAGGTTGCCCAGGGAGGTCATGGATGCCCCCTTCCTGGAGGTGTTCAATGCCAAATTGGTTGAGGCCTTGAGCAACCTGGACTAGCGGGAGGTGTTTCCGCCCATGGCAGGAGCCTGGAACTAGATGAACTTCAAGGTCCCTACCATCCTGAACCATTCTATGAACCTATGAATCTAGATTTGGTGACAGTGCCTGATTGATTAGCATGCAGAGGCAGCCTAACACCATGGCTGTGATTCACACTGGTGTGCCATTCACCTCACAGCACAGAGGACATTTGCAAGACAAAGTGTATATCCATAGCCTATGATTTACTTAAATGCTACCTTTTTTGCAGTATTTATTACTGTGTCAGCACAATGTTACAGATGAAACATACCTTCTTATTAAAAAACCTTCACACATTTAAACTTACAAAAAAAGAATACATCAAAGTCTAGCCTGTCCTAGTTTACTGCCTTCATTCACTTATCTTGTGTTCTTCTCATTGTGCCAACTGTCCTTGCCAATGTAATTTTCATTTTTGTATCCACCACCCTGCTTGTTGTTTGAAAAGCGTTTAAAGGCACAGAGCTTCAAAGGCTACAGGACATACTTAATGAAGTGTCCTCAAAACATGTTCATGGAGAAAATATGTGAAATAAACATGCCAAAATTATTCCTGGCCATTGTCCAGCAACCAGCTGTGGTACACAGACTATGCTAACCCTGGGAACATTCTTCTTTCTCTATGGGCCTCCTGCTTTGCCTTCTGTTCCTAAGGATATTTGTATTCCTAATTCATTCAGTTATATCTCAAACTAACCAAGACCAAACCAAATTAGTTCTTCAAGAGCTAACCAATTAAGCATAACTAAGCTTTTAAAACAACTAAGCTATTGTGGTTTGACATACACTACCTTTTCACTTATTTCCCACAAAAAACATATCATGGGACACCTGTACTGCTTGAGTCCTGGTAAGTCTTCACATTCTAACACTGAGGCTCTTCTCACTTAGGGTAATTAAAGAACTTTCCATCTATGGTTTTGAATAATGGCACTAATTCCTACATGATGGCCAAATTCAAGCTTTGTTAGCCACATGTTCAGTGTCTCTAAATGTCAGCAGAGTTTTGACTTTTTGAGGCACTACTCAAATGTGTGCAGAGTTAAAGGCAAAGCTCACTGGCAAGTGCAACTAGCAAGGGACAGGAAAGGTGACAAGACTTCTGCAAGTACATTGGCAATGAGAAAAGTCCAAGGAAAATGTGGTCCCAGTGCCTAATTGAGAGAGGAACCAGGTAACAGCATTGAAAAGGCTGAAGTTACAGTGTTACCAACAGCAGCTGAAGACGTGGATCAGTAAGAGAATACAGTTGGACACATACAAACACATAGGATCAGAACAATGCATCCAAGAGTGCTGAGGGAGATGGCTGCTGTCTAATAGGATGCATTCTAATATATTTTAAGTCATGGCATCAAGGGAGATTCCCAAAGATTGGAAAACGGCACACAGCACACCCATCTTCAAAGCAGGCAAGAAAGAGGATCTGAGGAGCTAGAGGCCAGCCAGCCTAATCTCAGTCCACAGAAAGCTTATGGAGCAAGGCCTCCCTGAAGCCATTTTCCACCATGTGAAGGACAGGCAGGAGGCTGGGAACAGCACAGCACAATGGCCAGCACAAATTTATCAGGGGTCTATCATACTCAACTAACTCACTCACTCTGTGTGATGAGATGACTAGTCCTGTGGATACTGTGAGGGCAGCCTGCATTTGTTACTCATCTTGACTTTATGAAGGTCTTTGACGCGGCCTCCCACAGCATCCTCATACCCATAGCGAGATGTGTATTGGAAAGAGGATGATAAAGTGCATGGAAAACTGGCTGGAGTCTCAAGGTAAAGGGTGGTGGTAATCAGTGGTGGTATAAAGTTCAACTGGCAGCCAGTTACCAGTGGTACTCCTCTGAGATCGATCCTGGGGCCAACAACGTTTCTCATCTGCATTAATGACTGGGTAGAGTGCATTTCCAGCCTGGGTGCAACTGATATGACACTGGGATGTGGAGGGCAGGACCTCTGTTCAGAAGGACCTGCACATGCTGGAGGAAAAGAGCTATCAAGAATCTGTGAAACTCAACAAGGGTGAAGGTGAAAACAAGCACCTTCCTATGGTGTCACCCCGTGCATGCAGCAGGGACTGGCTTGTCCATTCTGATAAGCAATAATTAGGCAATTCTTCTTTAAATCTTCACTGAGGGCATACTACTATCTTCCTTTCCAAGGTGCTCATATTATACTTTCCAAATTCAGCCACATTAATTCTCCTTTCTCTCCAGCCTTCCTGAATTCCTCCACTGTTCTGTGATTTGTTAAAACTCAAAATTAATAATTCATATAGCTTCTCAGTTTTGGTTTTGGTTTTTTTTTTTAGTATCTGTAGGTGTCAGTACAGCAGATTTAAAAACATTTAATGTTAATAGTTGCTGGTACAGTGATAATACATTCCTTCCATCACTAATGATGGAGGAGGTGAGATGTAAAAGCATAATCCAGCCTCTTTCTGAATACAGAACATAATATTTATTGAATATTTATGCCTTCTTCTGCACAGCAGAAATTTATCATCCTTGCCTGTTATTGGACTTCTATCATTAACTCAGCTTTTGTACCCTTAAAGAACACCCTCTATATTTAAAGAACTCTATTGTACTCTACTGCCCACAGGTTTTTATTAATATCCTTACCTCCTTAACCAACTGTCTGCAAGCCAAGTGGTGCTGGCCATCACCTGCTCCTCATTCTTTAAACTGTATTGCTAACCACTCCCCTTCTTACCTTGTTTTAAAGGGGGTTGGAACTAGATGATCCTTGAGGTCCCTTCCAACCTTACCATTCTATGATTCTATCATTTCCCAAGAGAAGAGGAATTCCCTTGGGAGTATCTAAATGAGCAAGCAATTGTCAAGTTAGTCAGATTCTTATGCTCAAGTGTTCCTTGCTTTTAAAGTTTATTCTTTTAAAGACTAAAGCAGGAGATGTGTGTAGGCAGAACTTGTTCTTGGCTCCTAACGTGCAAAGTTAGGTCACAGTTCCTAACATATCTACACTATTCCACATGGATCATAAAGAAAGCCTGTGCAGAAAAAAGCAGAATAATATGGCTTTAATTTGTCTGAATATATATAAGAACAGATATTTTAGAAGCTTCAGAAATTATCAGTGGCCACAAATTATCAGTGGCCACTTGATTTATCAGCACAAACTCCTTTTACATGCACCAGGCTGAATTCTCCCAATTTTCCCTTCCAACCTTACCAACAGATTATAAGGAACTACCCAGGTTTCTAGAATCTGAATGATTTAAGGCTCCAATACATTTAGTCTGTTAGAACACTGGCAGAGATTACTCTGCTCATCTTCTGAATTTTGAGAACTGTTAAAGTAGGTAATAAGATGTTTAATGTACAAGACCACAGAAAAGTCTGTCAAGTTTTCTTGTGTCATTTTAGTTTTCACAGAGGTTCTCCAGTACATTTTAATACATGTTATGTGAGTCCACTTTAATTATTAAAAAGCTGTGATTTTTTAACTTTTTTTTTTTTTTTTTTAATTTATCATTTCACTTTATCTCAAAAACCTAGCACTAAATAGCAGAAATATAGGAGCCTGGACAAAGAAGATGACATAGCATAAAATTTAGATAAGAGTTTTAATATGGAAAGAACATTAATAAATGCATTTCTTTGCCCTTGCAGCAAAGCAGAGAACCCTGCATATTATTTTTACCACATTCACCTTCTCTCTGCAAAGGCCTTTTCACTGAAAGTGAGACAACTTCTGATCTGTGTTGTAAATGTTATACTTTTTTACACACACTGGTTGAATGCCAACAATCTGCATCTTCCTCTGCATCCAACATTCATGCATCCAGCCCAATCACATTTTTAAAGCACTGGGAAGGAGGAAGGGAGAGAAAAAATAATGATATTAAGTGTCAAAGACATTTCCCACTTTTCTTCTACAGAGATTTCCAATCTGTGTGAATTCACTTACTGTATGCAGGCCTTATGATCCATAGCATGTAAATGTCAATGATCATGCTACAAGCTTGAACTGAATTAACCCTAACAGAGAAACACCAAATGGCAATGACAAAGAGTTCCATTCAAATTTCTGATTAATCTGAAAAAAATAGGTATTTCCATACCTTTAAAGACAAGTAAGTAAGTGAGTTTATTTCAGGCTACATACATATATAATTTCTAAGGATCTGGGAAACTGTCCACTTTGCTAGCTATAAACACCTATTGTATTTAAAGATTATGAAAATCCACAGACTGGAAACCAAATTCATTTTATGAGTGAGCTTTAAGTACACGAATGTGATGTCTGGGGTAGGATTTTTGAAAGAAGCCCTCCCAAAAGTAACAGATTCTACAATACAGATACACTTAGGAGATCACATAGAAAGCATGGAAGTACTATGAGCAAGATGGCAAGAAAAGAATCCTTTCTACATAGGAGAAACACCTGTATAAGAAAGGTGCAGTGTATTCCTGTTTCCTAAATCTTTCCAAGTTATAAAGTGTCTTTTAAAGTTATCTGTTTTCATGACTGTTAATCTAAAAGCACACAATCAAAAAGCCTTAAAAATATAGACAGAACTTCAAGAAACTCTGGGGAGTACTTAATCTGAAATGTTGAAAATGTTCTGATGGTTCATCTTCTCTTGGCACAGGAAAAAAAACCCAGCATGTCCACCACTGCATCCATATTTCTTCATTTGCTAAATTGCAGCCTCTAAAAAAGGAAAACTGGGCAGTAAAGCTTAACATTAGTTAAGCCTGTTGGGCATCTCTTGCTCCTCTGTGGCACAGAAAATGTTCCACTAGTCAGTAAGAGCTATTGCCATCACTGACACTGCATACTTTCTGTAAATGGTCAGAAGCAACAGACACCTGGAATCTTGCTTGTTACACTTCTGCAAACATCAAGAAATAACAGAAAGCAAGGGTGTTTACAGTTTTATCCCTTAAGAATACCACTGCCTACTTTACTTGGTAAAAATCCAGTGAGTAAGTATGAGCTGGATGCATGCTTTGTAACCTTTGAAAAGAGATGCATGCAAAAATACATGAATGGTCCAGCAACAAAAATTGGAGCTGTTAACTGTTAGGTGTAAGTGGGACAATGATTACCTTGGTACCTCAATCTTTGTTTCCCATTCCAGAATCTGAAATTCATTCACAAATACAAACATGCACATTAGTTTGTTATTTCAGATAAACAGCCAATTGGGTTTTTTTGGCAATAGGTTTAATTCAGAAAGCAAAAGAGGTTATGCAGATCAAGTCCAAGACAACAGTCTACCAATTAACTCCAACAGTTGTAGAGAATCTCATCTTATCTGAAACTACCATTTGCACTGCTAAGTCTTTAATGCACAGGTACTCTTGTCAGCTGAGCATTATCTCACTTTAAAGTTACAGAAATCAGGCCCATTTCAGTCTCCAAACGAGAGATGGCAGTTTCACCCAGGATACCTGTTTTTTCTCCTGACAAGCAGTGTTGAAACCAAGGAATTCTGAGTGGGCAGCATAACAGAAGAGAGATTTTTGCCTCAAGTAGCGACTATACTGTCTGGCAAACTGATCTGTTCCTTTTTTCTTCCTCATACACATTTTCAACAGGAAATTTATTTCTATTAAGACCATATTTAAGATTCTATGCCAAACATCTTCAAACAACAAGAAGCAGCAGAGTATTTAATTCTTCTAAAATTCGGGTTGTAAAAAGCTTACTTTCCTATCAAGAGCAGGAAAATGTAGCTGCACTGCCTCACTTTTCAACATTCTATCCTTCTATACATTGCCAGTATTTTATAAGGCTTATACCTTTTGAGAGGAAAAATAAGGTGATGATTTAACACAGCCTTCCAAAGTGAACAAGGGGAAAGCTAAAGAAAGACCTAGTCAGGAATGTGGAAGTAAATGGCAGCCATAGGTGTAGGAATGCAAGAACCTGAGAAAAGCAACAAGACTGATTGCAATATTGCAGTCCTGGACGTCAGGATACGTTTCTGTTTCTTCAGAAAGCTGGTTGGTGTGACCTCTTTGAAGAGGCCACTCTAAAACATAAGGGAGCCCTGGAGAACTGGTTGATATTCAAGGTCAACCTCTTCAAAGTGCAAGAATAGTCCAGCTGGCAGGTGTGGAAGATGCCAGCACAGACGAACGGAGTACTCCAAACTGAGCTTCAAGACAAAAGCAGCTAAATGGAAGAATAAAGAAACACTACCTTGGGGCACATACATGGAATTAATAAACCAAAGATCATTTGGAATCTCAGAGAGAGTATGGGATGTGAGAGGCCAAGAAAGGCTTCCATAAGTGTACAAGAGCAATCTGAGGGAACTAAGTACTCCCATCTATGCTGCACCTACAGGGCTAGGCACATAGAATCATAGAATGGTAAGGTTGGAAGGGACCTCAAGGATCATCTAGGTCCAACCCCCTGCCATAGGCAGGGACACGTTCCACAGACATACTTAATTTGAGTTGTAGGAAGAGAAAGCTAAGGTGGGAATCCTACTGCTGACTTCACCTACTTAAAATAGCAGAGTTTGTTGAAGATGACAGCTGACTCATTTGGGCTGCACAAGAGAAGGACAGGAGCTTACAGAGAAATTGTCATGTAGGAAATCCAGATATTAGAAAAAAACAAAACCAAATCACAGTAAAAGTGGTCAAACACTAGAAAAAGGTGTCCAGAGGGTGTATAGTATCCATCTGTGGAGATAATCAAGACTCAACCTAACAAAACCTTGGACAACCTCACTGAACTATGAAAGCAGCATTGTTCTGAGCTGGGCATTTGAGCAGATGACCTTCAGTGGTCTTTTTCAAAGTCATCTTTTCTGTGATTCCACAATGTGCATCCACAAGAACACATTACTTTTGGCACATCCTCAAAAACTTACTCATTTTGTTTTCCAACATATATGTGTTGTTTATTAGGAATTCCTTCAAAATGAATGATGACTCAAATTAACTTTAATATTACTGATTTCTAAAACCTCTTCCTGTGCTACCACAGTATCTTCACACCTCCTCCCTCTTTGGGATCTCTGCTCTGTTTCACCTCTCTTTCTTCCCAGAGCATCACTACAGAACTCTAGGAATTTAAGTATGTAAATAAATTACAGAATAAATAATAGTAAAATTATGTGGATCAAGTCTGTAAGCACTACTAAACACAGGAAGCAGATGGAATTACAATGCAGTACATGCATAGTTGGTGTACACATGACTGCCATAATTTAAAGACCTTATGCATGCTAGGTCCAACCCCCTGAATGAAGACTGTAGCCAATTGCTGTAAAAAATATCAGTGTTACTACACATATATATAAATATGTATGTAATATGTGTGCAAATGCAAAGAATCAAAGCTGAAACCTACCCCACACAACAGCTGATGTTCAACACAAACATACTTGGAAGTCAGTGCTGTGGAACTCATGTAAGCAGCCCATCAAATCCAGTATCTAGAAAAAAAAGATCCTGAAAAACAGCTGCACAAAGAGCAAGTGTTCTGAGATTCTCCCACCAGGGGCTACAGGCCATCTTCTGATGGGAGAAATCCATAAATCTGACAGTCAACCACTCTTTCTGCACACCATTAGTAAATAACAGAATTCTGTAATGGTGCTAATCAGCTTCTTAGTGGTACTTAATTCTTTGTTATATATAGCTCAAAGCACTCCAGAAAGCCTGCAACTTAAAAAAAAAAACACATTTAAAAAAATCTTTTCAAGAGGCACTCTGTGACTGAACTTCACTTTGTGAATGCTGAAAGTGAGAAACCACTGCATTTAAAAACAAAAGTGTCTGCAGCTCCACAAAATGTGCTAATACACCTGATGTGTGTTAGATCTGTTTATATGGAACTTTTTATAGCCAGTTTCAAACTGAGGCACTTAAATCTTTCTTTAGGTAAGTGAAACGAATTAATTACTATCAAATCCTAGACATATTTATGCATTTTGTCACAACAGTAATTTGCATGTCTTCTGAAAGAAGAGAGAACTTGTAGAACTCTGAACATGAAAATACACTTGACTATATTGTCTGAAAGCTTAAAAGCTCACCTAATTCCAATTACTCCTTAATTTTATAGTAGCTTGTTAAAACCAAACAGCTTCTTTCTCTACAGTAAATGCGTTTAAGGTAAGGTCCTGTTCTTCCCTGCATCACAGCTACAGACATTGCCTTGCCTCCAGTACATTACAGGATCACAGGATGTTAGAGGTTGGAAGGTACCTCTTAGACTCCAACCTCCTGCAAAAGCAGGACCAGAGAATCAGACATTAGAGACATCTAAATCCAAAATAGTTTTAAGTCAAACCACTAGAATATCAACATGCACACACACACGAGATCACCAGCACCAGCTTACATCCTGCAACATGCCTTCTGCACAAAAAAACCCCAGGAGCTGATTTGCAAAGGACTCTAAAACCACAGATTTTTCACAGAAGAAAATTCATTACCACTTAGGGTATTTTCCACTGCAAAGGTGAAAGGTATAATGGAGAGTCAGGTCAGTTACACTCTAAGCATTTTATAAAGTAAATTCAAAACAGGCTACCTTTAATTACAATCTAACTTACAATTCCTCACTCTCTTCATCTGAGCAGGAGCAAAATTAAACAGGAAACGAAAACAGAAAGATGATCTCTATGTCTTATTAGACACAAAGCAGGCTTCAATACAGTTGTACTCACTTTCTAACCCAAAATTCATCAGTGTTTTCATAATCTAAAGTCAAAAGAAAGCTCTTTTGAAGAAAGCTTTAAGCGAATCACTACCCTGCTGCACTTTGCTGCATGGGAAAGCTGGAATGCTTGCAGTGCCTTTAATGCAGACCCAGGTGGATATGTTTAGGTGAGCCCTCTTCCTAAGAAGTCTCCTATAAAATGTCAAGTATCTGGAGATCACATGCAGGCCATGATAAAATGACAAAGGAGCAGTCTCATTTCAATGTATCAGCAGTGTCTCCTTCAGTTATACTCACCTGGTGCTTCATGGCTTTTCTCATGACTACTATATAAATATTTTATGCCAGGACCAGATTTTTGTGTGTTGAATCACAGAACCACAGAACTCTAGAGGTTGGAAGGGATCTGCAGAGATCATCAAGTCCAACCTCCCTGCCAAGGCAGGATCATCCACAGTAGTTCACTCGGGAATGCTTCCAGGTGGGTTTTGAAAGTCTCCAGAGAAGAAGACTCCACAACCTCTCAGGGTAGCCTGTTCCAGTGCTCTGTCACCCTCACTGTAAAGAAGTTTCTTCTCATGTTGAGGTGAAACCTTTTATGTTCCAATTTGTAGCCCTTGCTTCTTGTCTTATTGCTGCTAACCACCAAAAAGAGATTGGCCCCAGCCACTTGACGCCCACCCCTCAGATATTTGTACACATTGATCAGATCTCCTCTCAGTCTTCTCCAGCCCCAGGTTTCTCAGTCTCTCTTCTTAGGGGAGATGCTCAAGTCCCCCAGTCATCCTCATGGCTCTCCGCTGGACTCTCTCCAGCAGGTCCCTGTCTCATCTTGAACTGGGGAGCCCGAAACCAGACACAATATTCCAGGTGTGGTCTCACCAGGGCAGAGTAGAGGGGGAGAAGAACCTCCCTAGACCTGCTGGCCACACTTTTCCTGATGCACCCCTGGATGGCATTGGTTCTCTTGGCCACAAAGTGCCAAGAGAATAATATCCTAGTAAGGACCTCTGAGTTCTACAACAAATCCAGGCATATCTGGCAGCAGCCATGTTCCCAGTTATATAACAGAGTATGCAATTAAGAACTGGGCAGCATACCGACTGCATTCCAATTATAACTAAACCATCAGATTCAAGACTTGCTGATAAAAATTAAAAAGATATTTTCATTAAAATATATTCCCCCTACCACACACACTAACTGCTATAACTTCTATTTATATAGTAAAGCACAAGCACTGGTATGTATGCAAATTAAACTAAAAGAAGGGCTCAAAGTGCTGCAATTTATTACTCACATAATATTTTCTTTCAAGTATAATCCCACTGAGCTCAAAGACAGTCACACATTCACAAGACTTCAGTCAGTCAATTACTGGGAAGTATCTGAGTTGCAAGCACAGTATCACAGTTAAACAAAAGAGAATTACTTGCAGCCTGAGAATCTGACAAAGCAGCCAATTGAATGCATGAAGTAGTACTGACTAGGATTATTGAAAAAAAAAAAATATCTGTAACAGGATAAGAAGCTAATGAGATCACTCTTGAATGAAGGATCAAAATCTGGGCTACTTCTTGAACCAGTGGTGCAGAGAACTTCCAGGTAGTTTCTTTGATATTGTCAGTAATGAAAAAAAGTCATGCAACAATGTCAATATATCAGCATGTTACAACTCTTCACGCCCTAAAAAAGCCCCTGCCATCATCACCTTACATCTTTCCTGGCACTGTGAGAAAACAGCATAAAGGTCATGGAAAGCAAACTTCACTTGCATTCTTACAGGTGGCTCCTCCAGACTAAAGCTGAAGAGCAGCTGAGTGGTTGCATGTAGGACTTTTCACTGCCTTTGCAGAACAGAATGCTTCAGTTCCCACACCTCCGAAGCCAACATTTTTCAGCAGTTTGCAGCCACTTCTATTTAAAAACAAAATAATACCTTGTGTTTACTGCTTATATACCACAAACCAAAAATCAGAAGAAATACAGGATAAGTGAGCTACGTGGGAAAGACGGAATTGAGCAACATCCTCCTGTTTTTTGTAAGATACGCAGCTACTGAAAATAAGTCAAAAGAAAAAAATCCTGAAGGCTCAACTAAGCAGTTCTACATTCAAGCAAGCTTAAAATGATTTGCCAATCATATGGTCAAAAGTAAGAAGCTACAGTCAAAATCTGTCTTTTTTTTTTTTTGTATCATAACCCCTTTTTTCCAAATGTATTAAGAAAAGATAATCTTTAATGTGAACTTGCAGTCATTCAACCAAGATTCAGCAAATTCTAAACCCACACACTTGATCTGTCATCTATGTGGCTGCTAAATTAGACTCTAAGAGTGATGTGTTACCTTATTATTATTTTTTAAAAGATTTCTTGTGGGATTGCACAGCAAAGGAAAGAGCATGTAGCCTATCTTACACAGGAAAGAGAGATTTTTATCCTTAGAAACAGGAGGTTCGCCCACATGATCACCTGGGACAAACTTGGCCAGTGCAAGCAGGGTAGAAGGTTATAGGAGCCTGGGAATGTTTAACATCAAGAAAGCAATTACAGCCCAGCAAGATCAGAAGGAATTACACAGGAAATGTGAACAGTAACCCTTTCATGCCAAAAAAAATCATGAAGAAAAAAAAAAGAGAGAGAGAGAGCTCTCAGCTGCCAAACTATGAGGCTGTACAAACCAACTGCAAAATGCAGGAATGGAAAAAACACTATATATTACTAGGCTATAAATTCCCAACGATGTGATAAAGCTGTACTTCCAAGAAAAGAACAAAACCTCTGGCCTTTTTTCTTGCAGCATAATTAAAACCCAGAAGAAACATGAAAACATTTCAAACACCACGTTAGAATGGTCACTTGTCTCTTCTGACTTTTTTTCTTTTCATTTTACTCTGACCAAATGGTCTCCTCCCTAAAAGGTGGTTAAACATCTTGTTCTTATTTAAGTCCTGGGAAGCTTCCTTCCAAAATAAATAGCAGATTATCCCAGCAAGAATGCTAACTCTCTCAGTTATCTCTTCCATAAAAATGAATCTCCCAAATTCTGAAATAAACCACATAGCTCAACAGAATGGGCTCAAGCCACCCTGTGTACTTGTTGGTGAAGTAATTTTGATACTCTAGGGACATGAGGAGGGAATTTGAGTAATCTGACTGTAGTTCAACCTAGTTACAAAGCCTTCAAGTGCCACGTTGGGAAGTGAACAGTGCTCATACATGCACGCTCTTCAGACAGACCTGGCAAGAGACATCTTTTACACTCCCCGCTAAGGAAAACTATATTTCTTTGGATATGCCAAGAGTCAAGGCAGCAAACTGTCATCACAAACCCCTGATCAGAGGAGAGATGAGTAATGAAGCAAATGTCAATGCTTTATTAATTTGTTGATTAATAAAATTATGAATACGTTCTTATTATAGCAAACAAGAATAAGCTCCCCTAAAATATTCGTGTATATCTGACCTAAGCAAAAATGAGACTTTTATGATAAAAAAGTCAACAAATGATCACATTCATTTAAGCAACATGCTTCTTTCATTGTTTTTAAACTTACACATCAGAACAGTGTCACCACAATCTGCATTTGCAGTGCATCTCCACACCCACGCTTCAGCTTCACATCTTCCACTCTGTCACTCAGGTGACAAGGGTGTTTTCAGAAATGGCCCCTTAATCAAGGCAAAGATAAAAGATTTCTAGCCTTAAAAAAATACATGAAGATTTTAAAAAATCCACAGAGACTCGAAGCATTCTGCTCATTACAAAAGTGAAAAGACATCAAAGTAACAAACTTCTCCAGGATCCCACATACATCTGGCACCCACCTGCTTATTCAAAGGCTGGCAACATGTAGTGGTGGGTTTTAAAATGCCTATTTTCCAAACAGGGACAATCCCTGAATAGCAAAGCTTACTTTTCACATGTTCCAACCCTCAATGACATTTAGAAGTTGACCATTATTTTAAGCTTATCATCCCTGACAGAGTACACCTTATTGAAGTTTTTCTGCCTTGAGAGGGGAATTCCGTTTTTGAGATCCATACAGAGAAAATGCTTTGCTATAAACCATAAAGTGAGGAAAGCATCCCGCAGGTCACCAAGCTACCATCTTTCAGGCAAGTTCTCTCCATAATTAAGGTATCAATTATAATTTCACAGGCATATTTTATTTTATAAATAAACTCTGTTGCCACAATTTGAGCTGTGGGAAAGAACGCCTGCGTCAATGCACCAACCCTTGCACACGGCAAGTTTTGAGCTGAATGCCAACTCTAAATGTTGTAATTTCTATCCTAGCAGGGAAAAAAATAGGAGGAAGATTTCCCCCTCACTCCCCAATTCCCACAAGGCTTCTGAATCTTTTTATTCCTGTCACAGCACCTCCCTGACATCTGCTCTTCGCTGCTCTAGAGCCAAATACAACAAATTTAAGTCAATCTGTTGCTAAACACACCAAAAGTAAAAACTGCAGCCTCCATTAACTGGAGTAAAAAGGCCATTTGAGTGGGAATGAGCAAAAGCTGATTCTGTAGTCCCTTCCTGCTGAACACTGCTTTTGAGGCTTTTATCACAGAGTTGTCTATTTCAGTTTGATAGAGACTGAAAGCAAACCGTTTCTAAGACATCCACCGTGCCAAGGGGAAAGACTGGCAAAGTGACAAGCATGCTCATTTAATTAATATCCCCCCACTGCTCTTTTATGACTTTGCATGTATTTGCTGAAAGCGAGCTGGATGACACCAAAGGCCAATGTTAGCTCATCTCATCCTCCTTAAATATTCCATCACTCTAGGTACAGAACAAACTTGTATACTGACTTGCATTAAATTAGTGTAGGAACACCTAATATGAGCCCAGACAACAAAAATCAAAGCCAAAGTGTCTTACTGGCAGCAAATCATAAAACCAACCACCCTATGTAATTTCTCTCCAAGTTGATGAGGACCCCGATGTTACAAAATTTCTTCCTCAGTGTTCCCACTTACAAGAAAAAGTAAAATCAGAGGATGTTCCCAAAAGAACTGGACATAGTACTCAGTGGGTATTTCACCTAGATTTATCCTAACACAGAGACAGACAGCAAACAAATTTATGAGCCTATTCTGCTCATAAACAAACTAGGAACAAACTCGGATTTCTTTACTCCCACCACCAATATATTTTTTAGCTGAGCTGTATTAAAAATCAGTATTTAAAAAAAAAATGAAATGACAAAAAAACTGAGGGATTATATTGTCTCAGGAACAAAGGCAGCCTGCAGGATAAAAGGTAACCCGAGGCTGTGTAAACATTATTGCACTCTACATTATCCGATTTCCATTCAAATATTCCTAAATTACTTCTAGACTTGTTGATAAGACAGTGAGTTCTGCTCCCCTACAAAATACACCCTTTCTCAATTTGCCATTCTAACTTTACAGAATGTCCTCTTTCTCTTACAGTCAACAGAACAGAGCCAACAAAACAGAAGCTCGTGAACTACTTTTCTCAACGCACTCAGCATTGTGTATTTGTGTTGTACTTCATCATGTTTGCTACTTTTCAAAGGCTATACAATCTAACTTTTTCTCAATTCTTCTCTATACAAGCAGATTTCCAACCCCTTAGTTCACTCAGCCTTTTCTCCAAACCTCCTCCCCTCTACAGAGATGGCATCCAGCACCACACACATTGAGATGGCACTGACTTTTCCCATAGCCTTTTATTCCTCATGCTATCCTCCACCACACTTTGCTCACTCTGACTGCAAGTACAGACACAAATACCAGAAATTAACAGAGCTCTCAGAATCAAGACTCATCACACACAACCACCCTACTTTGAATATGTGAAGACTTACCATTTCAGGCCAGGTAGTCTTTGCTTTTTTGTACTTCAGTACTTCCTTGTATCTCACTCATTACTATCTGTAAGTCTTTATCATATGCACATCAGGGTATTGTCCTAGAAAATAAATCCAATCATTGGTTTAGAACAAGCAAAGGTAACTGCCCTAACCTGCAGATATGTGGACCTTTCACCTTCAATGAGGTTCCAAGTATGCTTCAGCAGAACAAGTCTGTGATGTAATACAGCAGATCTGCCCTTTGTAAAACTAAGGCTTCACTAGAAAACGTAATACACCTACATATGGAAGACAAGAACATTCTACATTCTACTTATCCTGCAAGGACTACAGAAAAATCTAAAACATGCCTGAATTAACTTACTAAAATACTGTGAATATGACAGATTTACAGAACCATAGAATGGTTTAGCTTGGAAGACACCTTAAAGATCATCTAGTTCCAGCCCCTTTGCCATGGGCAGGGGTATCTTCCACTAGACCAGGCTGCTCAAGGTCACTTCCAACCTGGCACTGAACACCTCCAGGGAGAGGGCATTCACAACCTCCCAGGACAGACAGCCTGTTCCACCGTCTCAGCACCCTCACTGTAAATAATTTCTTCCTAATATTTAGTCTAAATTTGTCTTCCTCAAGCTTAAAGCCATTGCCCCTCCTCCTATCACTACAAGCCCTTGTAAAAAGCCCCTTCCTGGCTTTCTTGTGGGCCTCTTTCAGGTAATGGAAATGCTACACTGACCCTTAAGGGGTAAACACCCAGCCATAAGTAGACTAAAGTTTCCAAGAAAAAGGTGCATTTGAAGATCTGAATCACAATTGCTTATCGTTATTTTTCCCTGGAAGCTAAAAAAAAAAAAACCCCAAGAGAATCCAAAGTCTAAGATATTTTTTTTCCTCAACCCTGAACAGTACTGCAAAGTTAGTTTAATATTGCTATGTAGGGAAAAACATGCCAGAGTGATTGACCCAACTTTCTGCTCTTTAACACTCTGCTAAAGAACAAACTATTTGTGAAAATAACAAAAACCAGCTGAAGGCATTTGGGTGGTCTCAGTTTCAGTCCTGTAACACAGACCAGTCCCTTCTTTTAAATCCAATACCAATTTGTTTTCCTTCTTTCAGTAAAGCCTCAAAATGTGCCAGTGTGACAGATGTGGTAAAACCCACTGAAGAGATCTATATTACTAATTCAGGACATTTTACTAATAGACTGCACTAATAGTGCTTTCCATTCATAGAATACCAGGTTGGAAGAGACCTCAAGGATCACCTACTCCAACCTTTATTCATCATACACAGAACACATCTATATACATAATGGAACTATGATCCTTTTGGATCCCCTAACAGTATTTTGTGGTTCACATTTCTCACCTTTAGGATCTCACCTTTAGGACAGCACCTATCACCAGCAGTGACTGATGCTGGACTGAATGCTGATACTTCAAGGTTACTATCTTGGTTTCTAAAAGCATAGATCTACCTTAATTCTTCATCACCTGTTCTGTGACCTCGCACAGGGAGGCTAAGCAGTCAAGGATAGCCATAAAAAACCCAAGTTTTGCATCATTACAGTTTAAAATCAATGACACGCAGAAGACTGAAGTGTGAAACTACACAAATCAGGAACATCCCTGTTCTCCATGGTTCATCCAAAAGAACCCCAAGCATATAAGTGGCAAAGAAGCATGAGTACCACAGAAATCACATCAATCTAAACTGCGGTTTGTCACCATGCATCATTCTCAGAACACTGTCCCGTGAAAGGTCTTCAGAAGAGACTAAAGAGTCCCTTGCAGTTGTCCCTTAGAACAGATGAATGAAGCACCTTTAGGGTTTGTTTTCTGCTTTGGGGTCAGGTAAAACCACTGAACAGTTCCTGCAGACATTTCAATCTTCAGTTACTCGTAACACAGGGCTTCACGCATTAGGCTGTATGGAAGCACTGCTTTAACTGTTCTGCCAAACTCAAACAGCAAGAATTCTCCATAAAATCAGAACTCAGAAGCCATCTAACAGCTCAAACCACTTACACTTATAGGTCCTAGTAAGCTTGTCAGAAGTGGTTTCTTTCCCCCACAGCTACTATAGCTATCAAACAAAATTTCCAAGCTGCCTTTCTGTCTCTTTTGCACCTGCTGCTCCTGGCGAATACCCAAGCAAGTCACTAGAATACTCCCACCTCCCTGCCTCCTCAGTTCTGTGAACAAGGCATTTCAGTGGGGCTGGGATGGTCCAGGTCTAAAGCTTATCTCCACACATGACCCCTTCTTGGCATTAATCATGACAGCTTTTCCAAACCAAGATTCCTGGTCTCAGACTTTTGGAAAAACAATAAAGGACTAAATCACAAAATGAAACTACAGGTCACAAATACAGAGATTGATATTCTATAGCAGCCTCTAAAAGTAAAAATCTCTCTTTAAAAAAATAACATGTGCATTACTCAGTACTGTATCATTTTACTCCCTACACAGTTATCTAAGTGAAACCATTTGAGTAAATGCCTAAGTTATAGTGACACTGCTTAAGTTGGTGTAACTCTACTGCATTGGTCTTCTAAGGAGTGTAAAGCTGGTGACTTTCCATAAACAATGCATGCCTTGCTAGGGACTATATGCATGAAGAAGAGTCCACAGATTGATTATGCCTAGCTTGTTCTAGAAATTCCAACTAAAGTTAAAAAAAAAAAAAAGGCTGTAAGAAAACACCAAGTCCTGAAGAAACAAGAAAGTGCCAAAAGCAGCAGCTTCTATCAGCAAACCTTGAAGATGTAAAATTGTTGTTCCTAAAGTGTGAACTTTACTCATTAACACATCATTGTAATACTAAAACACAGCTCCTTGAGCTGAGAAGCCCCTTGCCTACAAGACCACCCTTCTCAGAGCATGTGCTGTTCATTTCGTAGACACTGCTGTTTTAACTGAAGGGGAAGAAGCTGTAAATCTGTCAAGGAGAATAACAACAAACATGCATAGGAAGGAGCAGTATATGAACTTGTATAAATACATGGAACTTTGTAATTAGGTTGGAGCTAGCTTTGTGTGGAATGTCACCTACGTCCTAGCATTGAGCAAACCCCAGATAAAAAAAAACCCCTTTGCTCTGTATATTGGCTGCACACTGGGTAAATGACCCCACTCTGGGGATAGCCCAGAATGACAGCAGTTGGAAAGGACCTCTGGAGATCATCTAGCCCAACCTCGTTGCCACAGCAGGTTCACTTACAGCAAGTTGGACAGAGCAACATAATCTGATGAAAAAAACCCTGATGATTCAGTTTAATAAAAAGCTTAACCAAAAATGAAGTGACCAACAATGCATAACAACTCTGAAAGATGCATCAAGCTACACATTATATTACATTTCCATTTGTGCAACAGTTGAGAGTATCCTGACAGCTGCACACTAAGCCTGTTCTGGCACCAGCACTGTCTAGCCTCCCTTCAAACAAGGCTTTCAGTACTGCACGCCCTTCAAAAAGATGTAAGAAAGGTTCTATGACAAAAAGAATAGTTCACAGCTTAGCTGCGGTAAAGACCGAAGTGACAAACCAAAAATAGTCTCTCTTTAATTCATGCACTTTCTCATCCTTGTTTAATGCACACTACAGTTCTACCACAGTTAGTTTTATGGTGTTTTGATTACATTTTTTATATTAATTAGGAAGAATTATCAGATGAAGATGCATTGCTGCGCAAGCCACGACAACATTTCCTACAACATTTAATTACGCTATAAATACCCATGGAATCAGTCCTTAAAAAAGAAAAAAAGCTTGACTACTACTTCTATTAGGTCTAATCATCTTAAAGACCAAGCAATATCTGCAAATATAGCACTGTAATAAGTGAAAGACACACTTAATTAGCAAATACCACATGAAGAACAGGATGATCTTTAGCCAGTGCTCTGTTTGCCTGAAAGGTAACAAGATCAATAGCAACGCAGAGCAAATAAGAAGAGAAAAAAAAAAAAGGCATAGAAACAAAAATCAAAGCATTTTCACAACTTTATTTTCAAATTTAAAAACCTAAAACATTAAGAATCTACACCATAGGCAATCTTTTTAATCATTATACTGTGAAGAAGTTTGCATTTCCTTCAACTTAGATAACAACGTCATGCAAACATGCTCCATTAAAACTTCCCATCCATTTTAATTCCTTTTACAAGGAAAATTAAATTTAAAAAAAAATAAAACAAAAAGAAGCCCCAATGAAAGTCCCCATATGTCAGGAAATGTATGTAGCAAAGGACAGAAAATTAACTAAAATCAGAGGCATACATTTTAGAAAGCGGTAAATAAAAATGAACTCTACAAACGCGTTTATCCAGGGTACAAAGGTACCTCCTCTGTGGCTTACCATACATTAACAGCACTTCAGATGAGAAATAGCAATCACATCTGAATAAATATTGTTAAAAAAACTGATAAAGGCCACACATTCTGGATTTTACCATGTACTTTTAAAACTCTTCAAGTTGCAGTAATTATAACTGCAGTAATATTTACAGGCAATCTCAGAACAGAGTTGTACTAGATTCTACCATTCGACCATTTCACTTTGATCTGACATCTACCAGTTAGGTGAAAACAAATACATGAAACCATCATCAGTTTCCTAAAGACATTCAAAACACTGAATCTCTTCCACAAGTAAGGTATTACCTCTGCACATAGCAATCCACCAGATGTTCCATGCCTCAGATGAAGCACACTCCTTGTGTTTAATGCAGCAGAGTCGTTGAACCTGTACATCAAAAACATGTATGGCAATCACTACGTGCATCTAAATTTCCATGTCAGAAATACCTCATCATATGCTGTTACTGTCATTGCTAGTTCTGATGGTCTCACAAATGAGATGTGAAGGATACCCATGAAACTAGTATTTCCTTTATGGATGCTTTGAAAAACATTTTAATTACAAAATTTTAGTTAGCTCACAATCTACTACTTTAATAGTCTGCCCAAAAGTTTAAAAACATTTGAACATTACCATAGTGCCAGTTTTCCTTTTGATCCTAGAGTTACCCAATATTTATTAAACTCTAAAAACAGCGTAACAGATCACCACAAAAATTACTTGAAATACACACAACTGCCATAAGCTCATTTCCTTCTTTTTCCCTTTGATTTTTGACCAGAAAAAATATTTTAAAAATCCTATTCTTCTAGCTGCTGAAGCAGAAAAAAAAATACACATTCATCCCTGAAATATGTACTTTTCTTTGCCTAAAAATAACTTTTAAAAATTTTTAACTTAAATCAGTACTAAAAATAACTACCTACAATAAGATTAAACAAAATAAGAAGCAGCTCAGTATTTTAGTTGCAGAATGGCCCTGTGGAAAAAAATCTGCACATAGAAACTGCTGCAATCCAAGGGAGCTGTGCGTTTACCTTATGTTATTCTCCTCTTTCATTTTTATTGTGGAATAGTAATATGAAAGACCATTTTAATGGTACAAGTTCCAGTAAACCAGTACAAGTAAACCCAAGACAACAATTTCTAAACTAAGCCAGCTAAACTATATAGCATTCAAAGGCTAGACTGTTGAGTGAGGCTTCAACAGATGCATTAAAGAGAATGCATTGTACAGTTAAGTGCTGTACAGTTAACATGGAGTAAAAGGAACTGAGCACAAGGCAGCATGACGTGAAAGGTGAAAGACAACCAATAAAAGGTAAGATGTACCACAGCTATTTTAATTCAGGCATAGGTATTAATAAAGCATGATTTGGGGGGCAAAAGAAATTGAAAGAAGCCTATCTCTGATATTGTTTGTCATGTGTCACACTGCAGACATTATTAAAGGCTTCTCAAAACTCTTCTGCACTGCTTTCAAAACACTTCCTTCCTAACTCTGCCATCGCCAGGCCACATCAGATCACTGAGAATCTGAGATACGTTGTTACCAGGGCAAGAAGTTCTAACGGATTCACAAGCCAGCAGGCCTCCACGCCACTTAAGCACAAACATGACACTCGTGTACTGCAGAGAGAGTAAATGAACACCCTCCAGCTCTCAGGTTCCTTCCAAAACTTAAGGAGCCCGAAAGGACGGTGCATAATATTTGTACTTTTATGGAAGCAGCAGCAAGGTTTATGAAACGACGCTCCGGTCTCAGAGTCAAGAACTCCACACACAGCTCTGACTCATGCTGGCAGGGGCATTTCACACCAGCCAAGTGCTTCAGCGTCTCCACAGAACCTGAGAGCTACCACCCCTCACATAAGCAACGTTTTATGGCCACGTGTACTGAGAAAGTGAAGTGCGCTGTGTAACTTCCGTGACCTGCAGCAATGCGCAGCCTTTGCGCATATCTTTATTGTTACTGTAACATTCGACAGTTCCCGCCGCAGCCGCTCGCTCCTGCTGCGTTTGCATAGGGCTGGCACCACGCGAGGCGGGGATCTCGGGTGGCTGTGTCAGTACTGGGCTCCCACAGCGCCGGGCCGCCGCCACAGCGACCCCGAGGCGTGGCGCCCCAGATGCCCAGCAGGCCGCGCCCCGCCGCTCCCAGGCTCCGGCGGCGGGAACGGAACGGGCCCTGCACGCAACCGGCCGACCAGCGGGCGTGCTGCCAGCCCGTCTCACTGCAGGGACCAAGTCCTCCCTCCGCCGGCCGTTAAGCACGACTAAACCGCGGGGCTCAGGAGCCGTCTTCTCGTGCGGAGCGAATCAACTCCCTCAGGGGCGCGGATCCCTAGCCACAGGGCCCGAAAAGGGTCCCCTCGGGCTCGCCGGGGACGGAGCCCACCTCCTCCCGGCCCTGCTGCCAGGAGCCGCCGCCCTACTGCCCCATTTTTTCCCGGCCGCTAGCGGGGCAGCCTCCCCAACCCCGTTCCGCCGCCCGGAGGGAGGGAAGGCGCGAGATCAGCCGCGCCCGCCCCGGACCGCAGCCCCCACGCCGCGGGGGGAAGGGAACTTACGAACGCGCCCCTCTGCGTGCTCGCGTCACGCCTCCGTCACGCCACGGCGACGGCGCCGCGTGACGTCACACCCGCGGAGGCCGTGTGCGTGGGGCGGCCTGCTCCGCGTCGCCAGCAGCGCAGGCGCAGAGCTGCCGGCCGGGAGCGCCGGTGGGGATGTCGCCGTCACTGCTGCGGGTGACCGGGGTGGTGCGGGAAAAGCTGCTGCCGTTACTGCCCTTGGGCCTCGGACCCTCTGTCCCTGGCATGCAGGGTTACGTGGCTGGCTCCCCATGGACCGCTGCGCTCCAGCGAGGCGTCCCCTGCCCAACTGGTGTGGGGGCAGATGGGCTCCTAGACGGCCCTGACACAGCGCAACCGTGGTGCGGGTTCAGGGAGGCAGTCTAGGAATAGGAGGCTCTGAAAAGTACAGGAATTGTTCGGGGAAATGGCTGTGAAGGACCTGCAAGCATCAGAGGCAAGCCCAGCCGATGAACATGAGCCAGCAGTGTGCTCAGGTGGCCAAGAAGGGCATTGGGATCTTGGCCTGGATCAGAAATAGTGTGGCCAACAGGAATATGGAAGTGATTGACCCCTTGTATTTGGCACTTGCGCAGCTGCACCGTTAATACTGGGGTCAATTTTGGGCCCTTCACTGCAAGAAGGACATTGAGATGCTGGAGCAGGTCCAGAGAATGGCAACGATGCTGATGAAGGGTCTGGAGAAAAGTCATATGAAGAGCAGTTAGGGGAACTGAGGTTGATTAGCCTGGGGATAAGGAGACCTGCTCTCTACATCTGTCTGAAAGGAGGTTGTAGCCAGATGGGAATTAGTCTGTTTGTGTGTTTGTTTTGTTTTTCCCCAAGTAGCAAGCAATAGAATGAGAGGAAATGGCCTTATTGCATCAGAGAAGGTGCAGCTTGGGTATTAAGAAGAAATTTGTCACCAAATGGTTGTTCAAGCATTGGAACAAGGTGCCTAGGGAAGTGGTGGAGTCACCATGCAGGGAGGTACTTGAAAGATGTGTAGATGTGGCAGTTAGGGACATGTATTAGGTCAATGGTTAGACTCAAAGGTCTTTTCCAACCTCAATGATTCTGGGAGAAAGGATTTTTTAACGAGTACAGGCACTTTCTCTTGACAGGCAAGATGGGTCAAAGTCATTTCAGAACCAAAGTAGAATAGAATCATAGAATCATTAAGGTTGGAAAAGACCTTTAAAATCATCAAGTCCAACTGCTACCATGACCTCTAATCTATATCCTGAAGCACCACAGCTTCTTGAATACCTCCAGGGTTGACGACTCCCCACACCTCGCTGGGCATCCTGTCCCACCGCCTCACCGCTCTCAGTAAAGAAGTTTTTCCTAATGTCCAATCTAAACCCCCTCAGCACAACTTAAACCCACTTCCTCTCATCCTGTCGCTGGTTACTTGTGAGAAGAGGCCAAGACCAGCCTCACTCCCTCTGTAGCCTGGCCTTCCAGCTCCAGAGCTCCTGTGCTTAGAATGCTTCACTTACAAGACATTTACAATTTCAGCAGGAGCTGAAGTTTAAAAATAAACATACTTATCATTTGCCCTTTTGTGCCTATTAAAGCTGAAGTGTTTTGCAGTTACAGAACCTGTGAAATACAATTATTTCGAATGCAAATCCTCCAAGTGGCCTTAAATAATTATAATTCCCTTGCTGTATTCAGTATGTGTACTGTGTTTTGGAACCATGGGTGAGGCATGGTTAGCATACAGTGGTCCTTGATACCTTTCATGCCAGTTGGAGAGACACAAAATTAATTCTCTGGTGTGCAAATGTGTTTGTGCCTTTACCAGCTATTAGTTTTCAATTAAGAATAAAGTAAAAGACTACAATGAATTTATCTGTTGCAGGTGAAAAAAAAAAAATATTTGCTGTCAATAGTCTTCCATTATAGCTTGTTTGCAGTATTCTCAGGAAAGATCAGTTTTATTTTGAACAGAGTGTATGAAATTTCCTCAAACCTCATTCACAGTAAACTGTAGAAACTTTGTAGCAGTGATCATAGAATCATAGAGTCATAGAATGGGAAGGTTGGAAGGGACCTCAAAGCTCATCCAGTTCTAATCCTCGACCATAGGCAGGGACACCTCCCACTAGTACAGGTCACTCAAGGCCTCCTCCAACCTGGCCTTGAACACCTCCAGGGAGGGAGCAGCCACAGCCTCCCTGGGCAACCTGTGCCAGTGTCTCACCACCCTCACTGTAAAGAACTTCCTTCTAACATCCAGTTTCAATCTCCTCTCTGAGAGTTTAAACCCATTACTTCTCATCCCATCATTACCAGACCTTGTCAATAGTCCCTCCCCAGCCCTCCTGCAGGCCCCCTTCAGATACTGGAAGGCCACTCCAAGCTCTCCTGGAAGCCTTCTCCAGGTTGCAGAGCCCCAACTCTCAGAGCTGCTGCAGCCCTCTGAGCATCTTCATGGCCTCCTCTGGACTTGCTCCAACAGTTCCATGTCCTGCTTGTATTGGGGGCTCCAGAACTGTACACAGTACTCCAGGTAGGGTCAGACGAGAGCAGAGTAAAGGGAGAGAATCCCCTCCCTTGCCCTGCTGGCAACACTTTTCTTGTTGCAGTCCATTAATGTCAGGCTGCAACAGCAGATTTTAAAACGCTACCAGGAAAAAGGCAATTCTTTGTAACTTATTGGAGATAATATTTTGTGTGGAGCAGCACCTCAGCATCCTGATGTTCTGAAGTACTCTTTCTTGGATATTTTGTGGGAAAGTGTGTTAGTGGTCTCAGTTCTATCTTACAGGCTTTTGTGAATGAGTTTTTGTCTGAAAAACAAAGTGATCATGTGAGCTTGTACTTGGAACTGAAAGTAAACAGAACTTAGCAACAAGAGAGCAATCAATACAGTAGAATAAAATAAAAGCTGTGGTACCCGATGAAGATATTCCTTTGTCTTTTTACAACCCTCAGTGGCCAAAGAAATCCTGTTTTCAAGATTGCATTGGTAAGGTTTTAGATTACAGAATCCCAGAATGCTGGAGGTTGGAAGGGAGCTACAGAGATCAAGTCCAGTCTCCCTGCCAAAGCAAGATCACCCAGGGTAGTCCACACAGGAATGCATCCAGATGGATTTTGAGCATCTCCAGAGAAGGAGATTCCACAACCTCTCTGGGCAGCTCTGTCACCCTCACTGTAAAGTTTCTCCTCACGTTGAGGTGAAACCTTCTATGTTCCAGTTTGTATCCATTGTTCCTTGTCTTATTACTGGCCATCACTACTGACTCCATCCACTTGACACCCACCCCTCAGATATTGATTGATTGATAGATTAAATACATGGAGATGATTCTTCATCATCTGTAAATTCTAAGAGTGGTAGTGGACAGTCATGTGGCATAAACTGAAGAGTTTGCCTTCGTGATTAACAATTCTATGGTGCGTTACCATGCACCACTTCAGTATTAGTCATTTAGAGTAATAAACTGGCTAAAAATATTTCATAGTATTAAAGCCCACATTAATTTTTTCGTGTTTAGCAACGTACTATATTTTCAGAGTCAAATCAATAGAGATGTTTGCACAGTAATGCTTTTGCCATGCATCAGCACAAGTGGAAATGCCAATACATGGTAATAAAGTAGTGAACCACTGTCCTCTGTGATGCTTTGAGCTGAAGCCTTTATGAGGAGAACAGCTTGGGCAAACAGCTGTAATACTTCCCTCCTTCACATAATCCCTGAGGTTTTAGAGCATTATTCATTAGTCTGCTATTCTCTCTTGCACTTTGGTGTACTTGGAGGAATTTTCATCACCTTTAGAGAAAATCCAGCCCCATGTAGTAAGGTGTTACTGCATGGTAAAGTTTGCTTTAGACCAGGTAAAAAGGATTTGGTAAGTTCTGGTTTATAGTTCTGTTTGGAGTACTACTGCAGCCCTTGAGAATGCTATGGGTTTTTTTAAAGATGGCTAAAGTGTTTAAATTCACTGCACCAGAGCACTGACTTAAAGAGTTTGAGGAACTTGGACAGTACCAAACACAAGCTTTGAAAAACCTCTAAGGACAAGGCTTCTCCTGCTTCCCACAGATTAGGCCTCCTGCTGGCTATCCCTACCTGTTAAATATAGAAGACTGTTAGGCTTTAATATCTGCACCTCAGTTCCCCTAGCTTTGAAACAGCAGTGATAATTCTGACTTAAATATTGTGAGGATACATTAATAAATATGAGGAAAACTCTTTGAAGTCGAAAAACATAATGAGGTTTAAGTATATTCCTTTTTGTCATCATTAACCTGTCAAACCTTTAAATGCTGAAACACTGCTCTTGGAAAAGAAGAACAGAAGTGCCAGTTAAGATAATAAAGAAGTCAAGATCCAGATCAACTAAGCAGGGCGAGAAAGTAAAATAAATATGAGGAAAAAAAATTCAAGGAACAGAGCAGATCTTAGAAAAAGAAAAGGAAAAAAAAAAAAAAAAGAAAAAGAGCTCAGAAAAATATTAGAATAAATTCTGAAACAGATGCTGCCAGCAATTGAAAGGGCAGTCAGTGTGTTACTAGGAAACACCTTTGCATAACGTTCAGAGCAAATGGGTGTTAAGACAATGTGTTGGAGAAGTCTGGGCAGCAATTTATCTACTGAAGTCTCAAATGGATCGATGGTGCCTGGTGAGTTCTTGTTTCTTATCTGACTGTAAGTGGAGCTTACAGCAAGTAGCTCAAACAGCTGAATCTCAGCTCTTTGGAATTCAGGTAGCTCCAGTGTCAGGGGATGGCCGAACGGAGGTTTTCAGGTAACAGTTTTGATCTTGGAACTGACTGCACAAGAAGACTGAGGCTGGGCAAAGAGCCCTAAGTGAAGTAAGTGATAGACTTTAATCTGCTGAGCTGAGGAAAGATAGACTTGCAGGCTTGCACACAAACATGCATCCCAATCCAAATTTTGGAATGGATCCAAGATGCTTAATTTTTATATTTCACCTAACAAATATCTACAGGCTAAAAGTGAAAACTGTACAACTTCCTCTGCACAGAAGATGAAGATATAATCTTGTAGAGTAGGGTTATAGGTTGGACTTGGTGATCCTGAGGGTCTTTTCCAGCCTGCATGTTTCTGTGATTCTGTGTGATTCTGTAAGGGGTGAGTGCCAGGAGGATGGACCCAGCCTCTTTTCATTGATGCCCAGTGGCAGGAGAAGGGGCAGTGGGTGAAAGTTGAGGCATAGGAGGTTCCATGTGAACCTAAGGAAGAATTGTTTCACTGGGAGGGTGACAGAGCACTGGAACCAGCTGCCCAGGGAGGTTCTGGAGTCTCTCTCTCTGGAGATATTCAAGAACCGTCTGGATGTGTTCCAGTGTGATCTGCTCTAGGTGATGCTGCTCTGGCAGGGGGGCTGGACCAGATGATCTTTCGAGGTCCCTTCCAGCTCCTGACATTCTGTGATTCTATGAGAAGCCATCACTGCTAGTGGTCAGCACAGTAGCCAAAACAGTAGAAGTCTCTATGGCAGATCACCACCCAGCCCTGAGAACAAATACACAGTAATCGCTCACTTAGGGAGCCTTTTGTTCTCTTTAAAGGTAGACACAATATAATTAAGGACTGCAGCATCATAGCATAAGTGCACAAAAGACAAAATAGTGCTGGTTGGCATTTCCTGACTTCTCAGGGTGTGATTTCTCAACCTCCTAATATTCTTTCAGCACAGCTTTTGTGTTGTGATATGTGGAAGGCCAGAATTTATATCCATTATTATTGCTTCATGGAAGAAGGTAGGAACATATTTTAAGTATTTATTACCCTTCTTTTGAGGTGACACTTGCAAAAGCTTCTAAGAAATCATAAAGCAAGAAAAATCTCTCTGTTGAGCCGATCTTGTAGCAGCTTAGGATGAGTGATTTTTCAGAGACAGCAATAGATTTCAGCAACGTGAGAGGCTTGACTGCTGATGCCAAATAAAAATTATTCTTTAAAAAAACAAGCTGTTTCTTCTAAAGTTTTTATTTTATGCCCAACAAGTTGATCTCTGTCCTTTGAGGTAATAAAATACTGTGACAAGCTGAGAACACACAGTTCTTGTCTCTTTTTTTTTTTTTTTTTGTGCGTGTGTGTGTGTTTTTCTTAATGAGAAGCCAAGGAAACCCACATGACTGAGAGGAAACCTGCAGGCTTGCAAGCAGGAAAAAGCAAATTCACTTCTCTCAGCATCACAAAGATTTTTTTTTTTTTTAACTACTGCTGTAGATTAAGAAGTCTGTACAAAGAACTATGGTAATGGGAAGCAAAATAATAACAACAACAACAAAAGAAGCAGAAGAAGTGGAAGAAGCAGAAGCTGAAGAAGCAGGAGGAGAGGGAGAAGGAGAAGGAGGAGAAGGACAAGGAGAAGGAGAGGGAGAAGGAGAAGGAGGAGGAGGAGGAGGAGGAGAGAAGGAGAAGGAGGAGGAGAGAAGGAGAAGGAG
>WBNM01032287.1:0-28004 GCA_013399055.1 Ramphastos sulfuratus | reverse complement strand
ACAGGTCACTAAAGGCCTCCTCCAACCTGGCCTTGAACACCTCCAGGGAGGGAGCAGCCACAACCTCCCTGGGCAACCTGTGCCAGTGTCTCACCACCCTCACTGGAAAGAACTTCCTCCTAACATCCTTTACCTCAGCAGACATCAATGCTCTGTCCTTTTGCTGGGTGTTGTGGGAGGGAACAAGAGGTTGCTTTGGTTCTGCACTGCCCTGTCTTTACATATTATTGTTGCCATGCAAAATAGCTGCATGCTATGATCAGGTGCTTGAGCAGCTTCCTGGGTACAGTTTGCAAGTGGTGTGCCCAGACAGCTGCATGCAAAGCAGTGCACAGGAGCATCAGGGCCTCCTACTCCACTGAAGGTAAATCTGGACTGAGGGTCATACTCCTGCATCACAGAATCATTAAGGTTGGAAAAGACCTCTAAGATCATCAAGTCCAACCTTTTACCCAACACCTCCATGGCCATTAGACCATTTCAATTCTTTGACTTCCCCAGCAGTGAGGCCACACCAGTTCTGAAGACTTGCAGGTACTGTTGGAGACCTTGTGCACAGTTTAAAGTTTAGCACTGATTTAGTTAAAACAAAAGGAAAAAGGATAAATGTGCTTTTAGCCCCTTACAAAAGGGCTGATGGTTTGTGACCTTCCTCCTAGCTATCTCCCACATCAACAGCACTTAATGCTAGTCCCTGGCTGAGTGCTGAGCTCCTTGGAGGCTCTCACCTCACCAAGGGCAGGGTCTGGCTGGGCAGAAGGAAGTGGGGGCTTCTGAGGAGCTCTGCTGAGGACAGCATCTAGTAGGGCAAGAGAGGCTGGGACACAACCTTCCTGCTCTAGACAGGGCTCAGCGTGCAGGGCTGGTCCCAGATCCAATGGGGACACAACATCATTCCATGCTGAGTCGTAGAATCAGTCAGGGTTGGAAGGGACCACAAGGATCATCCAGTTCCATCCCCCCTGCCATGGGCAGGGACACCTCACACTGGATCAGGCTGGCCACAGCCTCATCCAGCCTGGCCTTAAACACCTCCAGGGATGAGGCTGGTGGACCACCTCCCTGGGTTTCACCACCCTCATGGTGAAGAACTTCTTCCTAATATCCAGTCTGAATCTACCCATTTCTAGCTTGGTTCCATTCCCCCCAGTCCTATCACTACCTGACAGCCTAAAAAGTCCCTCCCCAGCTTTCTTGTAGCCCCCTTCAGATACTGAAAGGCCACAATAAGGTCACCTGGGAGCCTTCTCCTCTCCAGACTGAACAGCCCCAACTCTCTCAGTCTCTCATAGCAGAGGTGCTCCAGCTGCCCTCCATCGTGCCTGCTGCACCACACAGCTTGGTGTGGTCAGCAAACTTGCTGAGGCTGCACTCAGCGCCTCTGTCCATGGCTCCCTAATGGAGCCAGCTTTCTGTATGTAAGGACCTGACAATGGGGGTCCTCAAACTGGCAATGCTGAGGAATTGCAGATGGAAATTAGAACAGGAAAAAGAGTTTAATGCCCAGTTTTTCTTTTGATTGTACTGAAAATTAATCGTTTCCATTAAATGTGACTCTAAAAGGTAGGAGAAAACTGCTGTGAAACAATAACTGCTGTGTCCTTTTTTTCCCCTACTCGTGAGCATCCCTCTGTCCTTAACCCTAGGCTTGAAGTCTGGATTTCCCTTAAAGTTTTACACACAAGATGCCTACCCACTCTTGTTGGAGATCTGCCATAGTCTCTGCATGTAGACAGGATATACTTCTTAGTCTTTGTTCTGGCCATAAAGAAAAAAAAAGAAAAAGGAGGAATGACTCATTTAGACACACAGCATCCATTTGGACCCTCACCTACTGGAATCCCTGCGTATTCAAGAACCTCATAGATGTGCATACAGGTCCTAATGGGTAAATTTATACCTCTGCCACACCGAGCAGCACTGCATTACTTGCATGAGTAGCTATGCCAGTGTGCAGCAGTTTAAAGGACAGCCTCTGAGGTCAAGCATGTTCAGTGTCTCCCTGTCTGGGTTGCCCAGAACTATAGTTTTTCTCAGGTGCTTTTCCTGTTGAAGTATGGACAGGACACTGAGTGTAGGAAGGTCCCTTCATTTTGTTCTTCAGCACTGTCGTGTCCACACTAGTGACAAAACACTGAGGGCTGGAATTAGATTGGATCCCCCTGCCTGGGGCTGATTAAAGCTGCAGTGTAGGTAAACCTTGCAAAGGGTAGAAGGGACAGATTCACAGATTGCAGCAGATTGGAGGGGACCCTCAAAGGTCACCTTGTCCAACCCCCCTGCAGGCAGCAGGGACACCTCCAACTAGATCAGGCTGCCAAAGGTCACATCAAGTCTGACTTTGAATGTCTCCAGGGATGGGGCCTCAACCATATCCCTGGGCAGCCTACTCCAGTATTTCACCACTCTCATTATAAAGAACTTCCTCCTTATGTCCAACCTAAACCTACCCCGCTCCATTTTCAAACCACTGCCCTTCATCCTGTTGCTACAAGCCCTTCTAAACAGTCCCACCTCAGCCTCCCTGCAAGACCCCTTCAGATATTGAAATGTAGCTCTAAGATCTTCCTGAAGCCTTCTCTTCTCCAGGCTGAACAGCCCAAATTCTTCCCCAGCATCTTGTCTTCTTTCAGAATTTGGTGCAGCTGTCCTCACCTTTTTTTTTTTTTTTCTTTTGAGAGGAATGCAAGCAAATATATGTGCATATTATCCACAATGTTATTTTATGTAACTGGAGATTTACCTGCTATTTATATGCTCTGTATAAGCACAGGGAGAATTTTCTAGCAGAAAATTTAAGATGACAACTGAAAAGCTGCTGCTAGGAGGAACACATCTTTTGAAGGATGTGAAAGCACAATCCGTTGAGGAGCAAAGCTCTAAGCAGTTTATATCATTTCCCCAGGCCCCTTTCCTATTGTGCTCCCTCCTCTGCCTTTATTGATGCTACTGTACTATTAAAAAACAACAACACAGTACTGTAGGGTAGACCTTGGAGCCACAGCTTGTACTGACCTCTTCCTTCCCTGTTCTCAGTAGCAGAAGCTACTGCAAGGTTGCTTTGCAATCAAGCAAAGTTTGTACAATGCCCCAGCTCTGCAGTTTTCAACTGTTCTTCATTTTTTCCAGATTAGTGCCTTAATTAAGTCCAAATGTTTTCCATTTTCTCCTTTATGGTCCCTACTCTGAAACCCGATGCTGGCCCTGGACGCTGTCCTCTTGTGACCTTTTCTCTTCCTGTTCCTGCTGCTGAGTGGCTTTTAAATTGTGAGCAATTGTAAAAGGGCGATGGCAGCAAACTTTCTCAGGCTCTGCACACACCTGTGGGGCTGTTTGCTGTGGCAGAGAAGTCAGAAGCAGGCAGGAATCGACTTTGCTGCTTCCTCCTCTCTACAAGGCTGAAGGGAGCAAGCAGTTCATAGCACCCACCTGAGTCACTCTCAGTACCAACTCTGGATGCAGTGCAGCAGTAGCTCAGCACATCGCATAAAATGTATCACAGCATCATAGAATCAGTCAGGGTTGGAAGGGACCACAAGGATCATCCAGTTCCAACCCCCCCCTCCCATGGGCAGGGACACCTCACAATAGATCAGGCTGTTCCACAGCCTCATCCAGCGTGGCCTTAAACACCTCCAGGGATGAGGCTTCCACCACCTCCCTGGGCAACCCCTTCCAGGGTCTTACCACCCTCATGCTGAAGAGCTTCTTCCTAACATCCAGTCTGAATCTACCCATTTCTAGCTTGGTTCCATTCCCCCCAGTCCTATCACTACCTGACAGCCTAAAAAGTCCCTCCCCAGCTTTCTTGTAGCCCCCTTCAGATACTGAAAGGTCATAATAAGGTCACCTGGGAGCCTTCTTCTCTCCAGACTGAACAGCCCCAACTCTCTCAGTCTGTTCTCATAGCAGAGATGCTGCAGCCCTCTGAGCATCTTTGTGGCCCTTCACTGGACACCTTCCAGCACCTCCATATCCCTCTTGTCCCAGGGGCTCCAGAACTGGATGCAGTACTCCAGGTGGGGTCTCACCAGTGCAGAGCAGAGGGGGAAGATCACTTCCCTCACCCTGCCCTGCTGCCCACACTGCTCTTGCTGCAGCCCAGGACCTCAACCAGGTTTCTTTGGAGCAGCCATTGGTTTCAAGGCAATTCTTTGCAGCCAGTTGTCTTGCAGGTTGGGCCTGCAATTCACACAAATCATTTTAGCAAATCACAATGGCTACCCATGGGAGTAGGAAAAAAAGAGCTCAAAATGTTCAACCCAGAGGAAAGATTTCATAAAACAACAGCAGAAGTTGTCACTGACTCCTTTCAAAGTTGCCTTGTAATGGTAAAGGGCAAATTTTGCCCATACAGTAAGTCACCATTGGAAGCAACAGAGAAAAATTAAATGAGCAAAGAATCTGGCCCAGGAACTTTAGGAAAATAAAACAAAACTGAATTAAAAAAAAAAAAAAAACCCAAACCAAAAAACACCTCTTGGTTCTTTGCTTGTGGCACAAGTAGCCCCAGTTACTGAAAATACACTGATGTAAAATTGGTTTATGTAGCAACAACAACAAAAAAAAATCATCTGTCAGCTGGAATTGCATGACTGGTAGTAAGCATAAAAATTAAGCATGAGAACTGTAGTGGAGAAAGTGATAGAATGTGGAGAAGACAGCATTGTGTCAGCAGCATCTTGAAGAGTGTTTGCATGACATTACAAAGAAATTATTATACAAAGAGGTTAACTTGCTTGGGTTTGACCTTAATACAGGCAAGCAGCATGTTCTGCCTCTGAAATACAGCTTTGCACCACGGACCTCATCTCTCTGTGCAGGCTGTAACAGACTGGGAAGAAATCCTGAAGGTGTGCCCATGACAACTGCCAGTACCAGAAGGTGAATGGTGTGCAGGAGAGGCAATGGTTTGGGGTTTTGTGCAAGCAGAGTGTGCTACTGAGGGAGGAAGGTCTGCAGACAGTATGTGATGAGGAGGCTCAGGGGTGACCTCATTGCTGTCTACAACTACCTGAAGGGAGGTTGTAGCCAGCTGGGGTTGGGCTCTTCTGCCAGACAACCAGCAACAGAAGGAGGAGATACAGCCTCAAGCTGTTCCAGGAGAGGTCTAGGTTGGATGTTAGGAGGAAGTTGTTGCCAGAGAGAGTGATTGGCATTGGAATGGGCTGCCCAGGGAGGTGGTGGAGTCACCAACCCTGGAGGTGTTGAAGCAAAGCCTGGATGGGGCACTTAGTGCCATGGTCTGGTTGATTGGCTAGGGCTGGGTGCTAGGTTGGGCTGGATGAGCTTGGAGCTCTCTTCCAACCTGGGTGATTCTATGATTCCATGATTCTATGAGTGAAATGAGCTCCCCTTCCTTTACCACACCTTGAAAGTTATTCCTGTTAGATCTGTACTTCGCTAAGTGAAATGTTTCAATTTCCTCAAACTCTGCTGTCATGCTGTATGTACATTAAGGGTTTAAGAGTCTACTTTGCCCTCAGCTAATCCCTCACACGTGAGAGTTTCATGGTTAAATTGTCTCCTGTGTGAGTAATCAAGTACATATGAACTCTGCTGCTTAGGGAGATTGAACACAAGTCAAAAGCCCTAAGAATGAATTACTAAGAAGGGTTAAGGAAAAGAGGAGGAACTGGCCTCAGTCACCAAGTCCTCCTGATTCTCTTTCTTACCTTGAACAAAATCTGCCCCTACACTATGAATTTACATTCAAGTTCTATGCTCCAGCTGCCACCCTTCGTTCTCCTAATCATCCTCCTCTTTATATTTTGAAGGGCAGACACCCATCAGCTTGACATTTGCAATGTGCTTACTATTAGCATGCTCTCAAAACACTCTTCTATCTTTTTTTCCCCCTAAGTGCCTGTTCAGTATCATCTGTCTAGGAACAATAGCATAGGTAAGGATAGAAACAATGATCCAGTTCGGCCTTGCTGATTTTATTTACCACACTTAGGAGAGGTTTGACTGTGTAAAAGGAGTTTATCTGGACTGATGCTAAGAATTACTGTCTCTCAGAGCAGTCTGTGGAGCTGCATTCTGTGCAGGCAACATAGAAAAAATAATGCTGAATAAGATGCAAGACTTGGAGGACAGTTTGGGGTGCACTAAAAAGAGTGTGTCCAGCTGATGGAGGGAGGTTCTCCTCCCCTTCTGCTCTGCTCTGCTGAGGCCCCACCAGGAATATTGCAGCCAGTTCTGGGCTCCCCAGTTCAAGAGGGACAGGGGTGTACTGGAGAGAGGCCAAGGAAGGGCTACAAGGATGCTGAAGGGACTGCAGCACTGCCTGGTAAGGAGAGGCTGAGAGCCCTGGGGCTGCTTAGTCTGCAGAGGAGAAGACTGAGAGGGGATCTGAGCAATGTCCATAAATATCTGAGGGGTGAGGGTCAGGAAGGAAGGGACAGGGACAGCCTCTGCTCACTTGTGCCCTGGGATAGGCCAAGGGGCAAGAGATGGAAACTGCAGCACAGGAGGTTCCACCTCAACAGGAGGAAGAACTTAGTGTAAGGGTCCAGAGCCCTGGCACAGGCTGCCCAAGGAGGTTGTGGAGTCTCCTTCTCTGGAGCCTTTCCAGCCCTGTCTGGATGTGTTTCTGTGTGACCTGTGCTAGATTGTCTGGTCCTGCTCTGGCAGGGGAGTTGCACTTGATGATCTCTGGAGGTCCTTTCCAACCCCTAACATCCTGTGAGCCTGTGACAACATCACTGTGTAAGAATTCCCAGGTGGCAGGAAGTGTGCCCAGCAGGAACAAAAAGGGCAATAGCAGAAGTGCCACTTCAGAGGATTTGGGGTTTGGGTTTTGGGGTTTTTTTTTTTGGTTTTTTTTAGGATCAGTGGAAATTGTTCTGCTGGAAAATGCATGGAGTATCAAGTTGAAAGCAAGTGGAACAGATGTTAAGGAGGACAGAGGCATACTGGCCAGAGCAGGACCATCATGAATGTTAACACTAAAAGCTCACAGAAAGGAAGTGATAAACAAGTAAGATTTAGGCTTCTAAGTAATGAACTCCTCCAAAGGGAGCACGTGAAAAAATTGCAAAGCCAAAAGATAAATGGAGCACAGTTCCATAAAACCAAATAGATGGCTAGAAGGATAATCAAGAGACCATGCAGAGCCACCACTTTACCCACTAACAGGAAAATACATTTCTAGGTGAATTTTGGCAGCTGTCTGTCTTACCTGTTCCTGAAAACCTCTAGGGATGGAAATCCTGTTAGTTTCTTGCTCACAATCTACTTCAGCTCTCTACTAATTTACCTCTAGAAAGTTTAACATGAGGCTGACATTAAAAATTTTACTCTAAGCTAACCCAAACCTTTTTTTGCCTCCTTTCCCCCCACTGTCTTCTCTCTGTTGTTTAGGCTGTGTTCTGATTGCAGTCTTCTAACCAAGGTTTTGTGCCACCCAGAAGTGGAGTTTACTGAGCAGGTGCAACTGCTCTCAGAGCACCNACCCCCAGGTCCTTTTCCTCAGGGCTGCTCTCAGCCATTCCCCACCCAGCCTGGAGTTGTGCTTGGGACTGTGCCTACCCAGGTGCAGGACCTTGCACTTGGCCTTGTTGAATTTCATGAGGCTGGCCTGGGCACACCTCTGCAGCCTGTGCAGGTCCCTCTGAATGGATCCCTGCCCTCTAGCAGGGCATCCCCTGCCCTTAACCTCCTTAAGCCCTGCAATCATTGTGCTGGTGCAGCTGGATAGAGCTGATCATTTGAGTGAAAGCTGATGCACAATTATCTGCTTCAGCCTTCTTGGCTTTACAGCTTTCCATCTTTTTTAAGTAGAAACCACCACTTTCCTTGGATTCACCCCTTGGATTCACCCTTGTTACTGCTGAACTCGTTGGCCTCATGTCTCTTGCTCTTTGCATCTGATTTTGGATCAGGAAAAAAACCCCAGAATAATCATCAAAAAACACCCAAAGAACAGATTTTGCTCCTACATGACCAGGCTCCTTTTTTTTTGGTGCCCTGAGCAATCTGGTTTCATTTTACTTCCTTTGGGCATATATTATGAATGATCATAGCTTAACCAGTTAGTCTGTTTTTAACAGTGTCTGTAGTTTCTCTGATGTGGGATAATGCATACTACTGTCCTTAGCAGCATCCCTTTGAGGAATTTACAGCTGTCTTTAATGCTTATGTTCACTTAGTTATCAGCTACTCAGTAGTTTATTGAAGCCTCTGCACTTCTACTCCATCGCCTTTTTTTTTTTTTGCTCATCTTCATTTGCTTTTCAAGGACCATATACCCTGTGACTGCAAGGTTAATCTTACACATGTTATCTTTCACCTCCACACTGTCACATCATTCTTTACTGTTTAGCATCAAATCTGGAAAAGTCCATTTTCTGACTCCTCCCTCCACTTCTTCACACCAGGTTGCCAGTAATTGCAGCAACTCATTGGACATCAGTGTTCTGCTGCATTCTTTCACTAATTAAGAACAATTTTTTAGCTCTTCATTAATACTAAATCATGTTCTTTGGTCCATTCTGCTTTTTTTGTTTGGACACAAAAAGTTGCAGCTCTCCCTCGTTTGATATTTTGCATTCTCACAATCAAAGCCCTTAGATTCTTTCCCCCTTCTTCTTTCTTAGTGATTACAACTTCCTCCAGATTCTGGATCTCCCAGCACACATCTGTACCCTTGAGTGCAGAGCAGCATATCTCATTCTGTCTAATCTTGTCTGTCCTTTCTGAGCAAACTAATGCTTTGTGTATTAATATTCTGGTCATGCCACCACTTCAGTGCAATTGGTGAAAGCAGCACCAGTGAATGGGTTAAAAAAAATCTTAGTGCCAGTAAGAAGATGCATTTGTTGAGATGTCCAAGGACTTTAAAAAGAAAAAAAAAAAATTAGGGGAAGTCTTCTGGGGGAAGAGGAAACCCTTGAGAAGCACAGATCAGAGCAGAGAGAATGCAGCATGACCACAGTTCACACCACTCACCTTGAGGCAGGAGGGACTGGGTAAGTGCTCTCAGAAGCCATAAGCGGCTGTGCCTGTTGGACACTGCAACAGGGAATGGCAGAAGCATTCACTTATTCAGGGAGAAGCTAAAAAGTGAAATAAGTATGTTAAAAAAAAAAAAAAAAAAAAAAAAGAAAAGGAATCTTTTCCACTACCTACAAAGAGATAAATCTTCAGAGATGTGGCTTGTGCCAAATATTTTCCTATGCTTGATGCATCAGCAGGATTCTGGCAGGTGTCTTAGGAAAGCAGAGTGCATGTTTGTGCACATTCTGCACCTCCTCTGGGAGACACTTTCTGCAGATGGCTGTTTGGGTCCTGTTTGGCACCCACAGTGTTTCACAGGAAAGAAGCAATGGTGGTGGGGAGGGTACTGGGGTAACAGATGAGATTTTCACCTGGGGAAAGCAGTAGAAGAACACAACCAGTAGCTCTGAGCATTCAGAGACAGAGCTCTACTTGAACATCACCAACAAGTACTGTTAGGCAGAAATAGCACACCTGGGAGAAATATTAGGATGCAGATAAGGCCACCTCCAACATATTTGCTTCAACAGGCAAGAAAAATAAGGACTGAATTCCCCAGCTGTCCCTGGGAGGCAGGGGAAGCATTGGCTGCTTTTCACCATCCAATCCCAAATGCACGGAGTGCTCCTGAATGAGATGTCCTCTGGCTGTGGCCACAGAGATCTGTGGAGGGCAGCCTGTGCTGGCTTGTCAGAAGCTGTGGCAGCTGCAGAGCAGATGGATTTTATTAGGCAGTGGCTGTGGTTGTAACACAGTTCCACTGCATCATATGCAAATCATAGAATCACAGAATGTCAGGGGCTGGAAGGGACCTCGAAAGATCATCTGGTCCAACCCCCCTGCCAGAGCAGCATCACCTAGAGTAGATGACGTTGGAACACACCCAGGTGAGTTCTGAATATCTCCAGAGAGGGAGACTCCACAACCCCCCTGAGCAGCCTGTCCCAGTGCTCTGTCACCCTCACAGGGAAAAAATTCCTCCTCAGGTTCACATGGAACCTCCTATGCCTCAGCTTCCACCCATTGCCCCTTGTGCTGTCACTGGGCATCACTGGGTAGAGCCTGGCTGCATCCTCCTGGCACTCAGCCCTTACACATTCATAACCATGAATGAGGTCACCCCTTAGTCTCCTCCTCTCCAAGCAGCACAGCCTCAGCTCCCTCAGGCTCTCCTCATAAGGAAGATGTTCAACTTCCTTAATCGTTTCTGTGGCTCCGTGCTGGACTCTCTCAAGCAACTCCCTGTCCTTCTTGAGCTGGGGGGCCCAGAACTGGACACAATACAGCAGTGAAGGTTGAGGGCAGCCTTGGCCACAGTGATCATATGCAAAGCCAGAGAGCAGCAACTTACCCAGAACAGGTACAAGCAGAAATGGTGTCACTGCACTCAGAGAGAAGAAGGCTTCAGCCTGCAATCATGGGTGAGAAATAACTCTGTTGTGCAGAAAGCTGAGACCATGTTGGCTGACCATAAGCCATTACCTCTAAGGACCTCAATAAACTTCCCTTAAGGATTTGAACCTTGTTTTTGCAGCTAGAGAGATCTGATTGAAAATCACATGCAAAGCTGGCAAAGATTTATCGCTGCAAATACATTTTCTATACCACAAAAATGCAGAGAGAAAAGGAAAATCAGACCTTGGCAGTCTGATAAAAGAGAACAGTGCAGTCTTGGTCAAAGTGATCAGCAGAAGCTCAGGTATGCATTAGGCACTCTAAGGAATCAGAGCTGATGTTTGTCAGTGTCAAGGTGCTTGGCTAGGTAGACCTCTGCTCTGGCAGGTGTTTTGTTCCTCTGAACTGCTTGTGAGGACAGGCTGTGCAGAAAGCAGTGAAACCCACACGCAGAGGTGTAGCTGGTACAGCTTATTTCCTTGCCTGCCTGAGATGGAGCTCTCATTGTTTGGAAGTATTTTGTCTAAAGGCACTGAGCAGTCATTCCAAAGGCACCACAAAAAGTGTGCTTAAAAGGATACGTGAAAGTCAAGCAAGGGGCTGAAAAATCCTAGAGAAGGGCCAGAGATGTTTTGTATTGGCCTTAAATAAACAGTGCCATTGTGGGAAGTTAAATATGGTAGCAGCTGCCAAAAATACTATTCAAGTAAAAGAGCCTATGTTGGTAGCAAAAGAAATATCCCCCCCCTCCCTGCCCTCCTTCCCTGGCATGAAGCAGGCATAGGTCTGTTTATGTTGGCTATATAAACTCTGGTGCTCCAAGAGAATTATTCTCAGTTCCTGAAACAGGCTCATTTGAAGGTGTTGGAGTTAAGAAGAGGATCTCGTGCAGCAGCTTTGTCTCCGTGCAGCTGAGCTTGGTCCGTTACCAGGGATTTGGATGTGTGGCCAGTGCAGAACTAGGACTGAACCTGGCCTCTATTTCAAGAGAGTCTCACGCAGGCAGTGACCCCAGGAGGGTGAGAAATGGGAATCCCAGAACATAGTATAAGCAAAACAAAAAGCTTTACAGCCAACCTGAGAGTGAGACCTGTGGAGCACGATTTGTCCCTCAACTGAGTAAACACAGTAGCTGCATTTTACAGCTCCAAATCCAAGAGGTCATTCCTGCTTGAGAAAGTATCAGCGTGTGCTTAGTGTCCATTGAAACTCGCTGTAACCTGAGCCTCGGGCAGCCCAATAGACAGGTCACAGAGGGAAAATATCTTCACAACAGAGCAAGATTTACATGCAGGAAGGCGATGCTCGTGTGTCTGGAGAACCACAAAGGGCAGAAGAGGTACAAAGACTCTGCCTAATGCAACTGCATCCGAACAATGACTGTGAGGCTGCTTCTTACATAAAGCAAAATTGTACAGACCACAATTTCTTCTCTCTGAGAGCTACCAGAGCACTTGGGCTAACCTCCTGCGTGCAGCCAAGTTAGCCATTTTCTGCAAGGAGAGCATTACATTTAATCTAGCAGGGAGGTCCCCATTCAGGTCTCTTCCAAATGCTGCCTTCAGCTTAATGTTTCATGATTCGAGCTGCCCTCATACCTTTATGAATGTAATTTGAAAGCACAGGAAAACAAACCAAACCAAGCAACTGTTTGCCTCTAAGATTCATTACCATCAGATAAAACTATGATATTTATGTGGTGTGTGATAGTAAAGAAAATTATTCTACTGAGGCACAGCTCAGTGCCAGCAGGAATCATGAAAGACACTTTGAATTTCTGGAACTGCTGCAAAAGACTGAAGGAATTTGTTCTTTTAGTGCAACAGTAAACAATATATCTATTTAAATTCTAGTCTACAAACTAACATTTGCTCAATAAGACCTTTTGGGTTGTTGGGGTTGGTTTTTTTTTCCCCCCCCTCCCCAAGGATTTTTCTTCAGGTCATGCCTTGGAAACGAACAGTGAGAACATAAAATGTAAACTTTTACACTTTTTTACCAAAGGGCTGAGCAGACTGAGAGAAAAATGCAAAGGGTCTTCTCTCCACTTAATCATTCTGCTTACAGTTTTTCTTTTGTTCTGACTTGGAGAGATGCAAGAAGCAAACAGGTATTTATAGCATAAAGTAAATTTCACTTGCCATCCTTTCTGCTTTCAAATGGGTGATGAGATGTTGTGGAAATGCCACGGGCTGAGATTTTTATTCATGTAAATATGTATCGTTATCTTTCAAGTGTTTTTCACGCCAGGAGAGTATGAGAATTGAATTTGACAGTTAATTTCTAATCACCTCCTTTATCATCCATTGCAGTGCAGTAATAAATCCTACTTCACCTCTCCCTTGGACTCCTTTCAATCTGGTGACTCTTTCCACCGCCATTGTTTTCATACCCCAGTCACCTTTTCTAGGCTCTAATGTGTGTTTCAGGACCCATCATGGGCACCCCACTGTCTTGCAAAGCCCACAACCACCTAGCATTTAGCAATACTACACTGAAGAAGAGAAGGATGTTCATAATTGGATTTCCCTCAATGTATGTAGTACCTTTGGTGGTGCATACCCTTTTAGCACGTCATCATTTGGAATGATTCACACAAGAATATGGTTAGCAACTAATCAAAGCAGTGAGTGAGACCTTATCTGGAGCACAGTGTCCAGCAATAGCACAGTGGCCCAAAAATGACCTGGGAACAAGGGCAGCAAGGAGCTAATGTGCTGATAGGGAATGGGAAGGCCACTTTGCATAAGGAGGCCAGGAGAGCTCAGCTCATTTAGTGTAGCAAAGCAAAAGCTGATATGGAATGTTATTGCTCTCTATAAATACACCAGGAGGTTAAACATCAAGGAAGGAAGAGATCTTTTGAAGATAAAGTACAGCACTGGCACAAGAATAAATGGGCATAAACTGCCCACGAATGCATTTTAACTGGAAACTGAAAAATGTTACCCAGCCAGCTGAGCTATCAGACGGCAGAGCTCCAGTGCAAGTGTGAGGGCACGAGAGGGGTTATAAGATGGAGTGTGAACAGCTGATGAAAGGCATCGTGTGATGTGGCCTGAGGCTAGCAGGGGACTGGGCTTGAAGACACAGGGGGGGTCCCTTACAACCCTCTGTTCCTTTGTTTTAATTTTCCTCAAAGGTATTTGGAGGTTCTGCACTGGTGATGTCTCGCAGCTGGTAAAGGATATGGCTCAGAGAAGAAAAAGAAATAAGCAACATGTCGTAGCCCACCAGATGTATGTTATTACTTTATTCCCAATTCACAGGAAATGAGCAATCATTTAGCACTGACAGGTACACACTGGAACTTACTACCTTTCTTTTAAACCTGAAAGTAATGTACTACACGAGTTCAGCTTTAACCTTAAAGTAGACTATTTTATTTTTGCTAAGGTTACTGTGATACCTTGTGAGCTTCTGGGGGGAAAAAAAAACAAACCAAACCAAAACAAAAAACCCACCAAAAACAGAAGAAGAAGGAGGCAGTGGGCAGAAACTCTGTAAATTGCTGAAATGTTAGCAAGGTTAAAACACAAAAGACCATCCAAAGCTCTTCTGCCCACAGAGATACCTTAGTGAGAGGTCTCTTGGGAGCTGCAGAAAGTTAGGTATAGCTGAGTTTAATTGGGGTGTAGCCCAAATTACCTTCTTAATAGACAATTAGACTCAACACAAAAGTAATGGTAAAAGCAGCAAGTGCCTCACCGAATCCAGGGACTACAGATTGTTAAATGCTCAAAATGGAAGGGGTCACAGCTGTAGAAGGGTAGGTCACTACAGGGCTGAGACGAGGTCAAGATGTTTTGCATTTGTTTACCAGGATGATTCAGTCTGGCTTCTCACAGAACTTTTTTAGCGTTTGCCTCTGGAGAGGTGAAGGTTAGGTATGAAATCAACTAGAGGAAAAGTCAAGCCTGTGCTTTCTGATGTTGCTGGAGAGTTCAGCATGCCTTTCTTTAGGAACAGAGAAGGCTGGGCTCTTAGAAGCGGGCAAGTATCCAGCTCCATCAGCAGCCACTTTGTCTAAAGGAGAAAGCTGAGTGCATCTGAAATCCAGCAGGCTGCCTGGAGTGCCACCATCCCACTTGCTCCTTTACTGCTGAGCAAGCAGATGCCAGGAGTGACACTGGAAACTCTTGGACCAGCAAGTCAGGGTGGTTTCTAAATAACACAGAACTGTCCAGGTTGGAAAGGTCTTCTGGACACCACCTTGCCCAACCTGCTCTTCAAAGCAGGGCTAACTTGTCCTGCTGAGCTTTCAGTATCTTTAACTATCACAACCTCCCTGGGCAACCTGGCCATTGGTCAACTACTCTCACTTGGAATTTTTCTCCCCTGTGCCCAATTGGAATTTCCCATTCTGATGTTTGTCTTTTATCTTTCTGCTGTGCAGCTTCAAGAAGAGTCAGTCCCATCTCCACTGTAACCACTCCTGAGGTAACTGAAGACAACAGCAAGATTTCTCCTTCTGCTTCTCTTCCCCAGGCTCCAGAAAGCCAACTGACTCAACCTCACCTCCTGTGCCTTGTGCTTCAGCTCCTGCTGACCACCTGGACTCTACTTTCAGCAATGTCTGTCTTGTACCAGGGGACCCCAAACCAGACACATTGTTTTATAGAAAGTCTCATGAATGTCAAGAGGAGGAGAAATCACTTCCTTTGACTGCCCTAATACAGCCTAGTGTGCAGATGGACCTTTGTTGCCACAGGGCACAGTGCTGACATGTTCAACATGTTATTCACCACAACTGCCCACTCCTTTCCTGGTGAGACACCAGGAAGCCAATTGCCTCTGGCCTGTTTAATTGCATGAGGTTAATTCAGCCCAGGTGCAGGACTTGTGTTTCCCTTCGTTGAACTTCCAGAGTTTTCCTCATGGCCCATTTCTCCAGCATGTGAAGACCCTCCTGAATGGCAGCTCTGCCCAGCAGCCTATTGACTACTCTCCCCACCTCGACATCATCTGCAAATTTTGCTGAGAGTGCATTACAGATTATTGTCCAAGTAACTGTGGAATATACTAAACAGTATCAGCCCCACTGTTAAATCCAGAAAACCACTGACCCATTGGCTGCTACCCTCTGAGACCAAGGATTCAGCCAATTTACCACATCTTCAAGTCCAGCCACCCCAGTCCCTGTCTCCCCAGTTCATCCAGTATGTCTCCTCAGTTTGGCTACAAGGATGCTATGGGGAAATAGTCCTCAAAGTCTTGGTAAACTCAAGATAAATGGGACCCATTGCATCCCCTCGTGTGCAGAGGCAGTCATCTCATCACCAAAGGCAGGCAGGCTGGGTCAGCACAATTTGCCCTTAAAGAATGCAATTTCTTTTTTCATGCTGAATTCCAAATTTAAGTTCTGAGATTACTCTACCACTTTTCCCTTCACCTTCCTGTGTGATGGTTTGGGAGTTACCTGCCCCCCTCCATGCTATGAAAATCACCCAGACTAGACTCAGCCAGCTGGAAGTTAAGGACTGAAGCTCTATTTACAGCTTAGCACAATGCACAAGCAGAGATAGACACAATAGGCATGAATAGTTACAGACATATACAGAAACATACAAGTTAAAGGTAGTACAGAAACACAATACACCTCCCAGAAATCAGAATCCTCAGGAGGGGCTCCCAACCACCCTTCCACCTTCTTCCCACCCCTTCCCACCTTATCCCAGGGTCTGCATTACGTGCAAGGTGTGTTTGGAGGATGGGCAAGGGGAGTTAGAAGCAGAGTGGTTAGTTGGGTTACACAGCAGCAGGCCAGAAGACACAGCAGCTCCCAGAGAGACTCTGCCTTCTCTTTGTTTGTGTCCTTGTTTTTATCCATCTCAGCAAGCCTATGAGTGAAGCAGACATCACCAGTGTTTGCTTTCACAGCCTATCATCTCTTTTTTTTCATTAAAATATTCCAATTAGCCTCAAACCAACACACCTCCCTCCAACACTATCTCACTATCACTTCCAGCGTATCACTAACGTGATCAGTTTTCATTCTTGAGGTGGGATCTGCTACCCAAGACTTTCAGGTCTCTCTGAAGCCATCACAGAATCACAGCACGGTCTGGGGTGGAAGGCACCACTAAAGGTGATCTAGTTCAACCCCCTCTGCAGTGAGCATGCTCGTCTGGATCGGGTGCCCAGAGCCCAGCAATCACCCTAGCCTTACTTGGCTCATGAATCTGTGAGAACACCTTTGAGAGGAAAGCAAGCAGAGGCCCTACCCTTCCTTTATCAATCCTTTTTAGGTGAGCTGAACTTAGAGCTGATGTCACTTTTCCCTTCCCATCTTTTTATTCTTCCCCTGTGCGTGTAATTGTTTCACTACAATCCATAACATCTGTTCTCCTTTTTTTATGCTTTGCTAGGAAGGATATAAATGGCCTAGCATCTTTTTTTTCTTTTTTCTTTTTTTTCTTTCTTCTTTTTTCTTAAAGCTTATGCACATTCTCATTTTCTTTTCAGATTTTTTTAATGAATCTTCTTGTGGCTTCGACCACACTGAAACCTTGCAAGCAACTGTAGGGCTGAGCTACCTGCAGGTGATTTTTAGCACCCTCGGAGGAACGTAGTTAACTCCAACTCATCTCCACTTCGAGTTGGTGCCTTTTGAAGTAGGTCTTCATGGGGTGAACAGGAAGACTATGAGGGTTTTATTATAGTTGGCTTCCTTTACTGCATTAGCGTTTATATTTTCCCAGTAGAACTCTCCAAATTGAAAATATAGAGGTGTCAGCTAGCACCACTTTAGTTAAGGTTGTGTCAACATTTCCTATAAACGTTGTTTTTCTAGGGTTTATAACCAGACCGTAAAAATGTGCTCAGCAAAGAAACTTGGCATGGGAGAATCCAGCTTGGGAGAAAATTTTTGCAATTAGAAAATAAAAAGCCTGTTCAGCTGCTTCTAACTAATATCCATGTAATTAAATGGAAATGAGGCGATTTAAAGACGCGTTTTTCTTCAGTGTAATCCAAAGCAAGCCCTTTTTTAACTATTATTATTACTATTTAAAAGAAGGAATTTATCAAGGGTTTATTCCATTAATGTTGCCTTCTGCACTTGGTAATTTTGAACAAGTCAAACTTACTGAGCTGTTACACACTGGGAAATAGTGACTACATCTGCAAGTGCTGCTTTGTATAAAGGTCTTTGCTCCACATAAGGAAATATTTCTAACGGTCAGGGCTAATAGTGCATGATCTGAAGTTTGCCCAATATTTCCTCCTATAGAACCACTTTTGGGGACTTTGTCAAACTACTTTAGGCTGATATTTTTATATCCCAGGTGTATCCCTGTGGCTGAATTTTTGGAATTGTTGCAATGCTTTAAAGACACCAATAGTACTTGATGGTGTACTGTTTGTTAGTGTCACTTTTTCAGGTATGCAGTTGATGCAGCTGAAGTGAAGGTGTTCAGCCACCACTGGGGAAGAGCTGCCCCACACAGCTGTGAAGAGGAGAGCGTGGCCTTTTCCATGGAAGCTGCAGCTAACTGCTTGAGGCAGTGCCGTATAAAGTCGAAGGCAATGCTGTGGATAGCCCTAGAGTCCCTGTTCCAGGTGAAACCCCAAAACTTGGTCTCCTAAGTGCCTTTCTTCTGAGCACGCAGCAGAACAATGCAGAGTGAAAGCCCTAAGAGAAATCCTCTTTGGTGCTGAGCTCTTGGATCTCGAAATACCTTATATCCCAATTAAATACAGACAGGCTGGTTGAACTGCTGTGTTTTAGTAAGCAAGCAGTATATCACAGCAACACCTGAGGGTGCTGCTTTGATCACAGCCTGTCAGCATTTCCACTGTGAACTTCATTTACCAGAGGCTGGATGCAAAGTATCTCTCTACGGTGAAATTCCCGTGCAAAGCCCGTGCCAGTCACCAGTTATGAGGACAGAAGCTTGCATAGTAGTGTCACACTCCTATGTGGGATTTTCTTTCTAAATCTGAGGCTTTTCTCCTTTTTTTCCTGAAAACTAAAGTTTCTATATCATCTCCACAGTGCATTAATCCTTCCTGCATACTGAAGGAGCAAATCAAACATCTGAATTATTAACAAAGGTGCTTGAACGACTGAAAAACTTCTCATCAAATTTTCATCCATTCATTTTGTACAGTTTTCAGGACACAAACCAAGCATTCCTCATCCTGTCTTCCTGCCGGACTCTGAGGTGCTTAGATCACATCTAACTGGCATAAAAGACTGGATGGGGGAGAGAAGAGAAAGGAAGTGTCACATCCTCCGTCGTGAATAGCTAACACGCTCACAGCCATGCTGAGATGAATGTTTAAATCCTTCATCCGCCTGCTTGGGGTTGGGTCCCTCTGTTCTGTGCCATGATCAGGGGGTCTCACTGTCTGGGTCTCTCCCAGGCTCCCCTGCCGGAGCTACTCTGCTTTGTGTCATCTGATTAAATATTCAGAGGATGGGAGTGAAAAGGGCTCTGTGGCTTGGGGTGGGGGTGTTCATCCAGGAGACCGACTCCTAGTCCCTGCGCCAATGAATATTTAATTGCTTTGTACGAAGTGGAAGAGTTTCAAAAGGAATCCCTGAAATCTGTAGCTTGGCAGCTCGAGTTTTTAATGGAGGAGAGTCCCTGAGTCAGAGTCCCTTTTCAGTATTGTGCAGAAGGGATTTAGAAGTAAAACCCTGAGAAGTGCTTTGACCGCTGCAGTCTTCCTGGACGTGGCTTCAGGGTCGGTGTGTGAGAGCTGGCTTAGGCTCTTAGCTCAGTGGAAGAAGCGCTACCCTTCCCACCCACCGCATGCAGCACATCTCCCCCCGCCGGCGTGGGCAGTGCCATCTGCTTGCTGTGCTGGCCCCTGAGCACCGCGACCACCCCTAGGCAGCACGCAAGGCAGCAAGGCAGCTGCACTGCACGGGCTGTGGAGGGGAGCTAAAACTTCACCCCTGCCATGCTGCTGCCACCAAGTCCCTCTGTGACTTTTGCCCTGGGGTCGCCACTTTGCAGTGTCACTGTTCCCCCGCGTGAAAAACATTTTGCTCTTTCCTTCGGCAGCAGTGAGGTTGTGTTGCTTGCTGAGAAGACAGAGTCTGAGTTCTCACCATGGTGTTGGGCAGCTTGTACTGCTGTATTCTTGGTCTGTGCTTGTCTGTAGGAAAAAAAGATGTCCAAGAGCCCAGTGTCTTTCATCACTACAGTATTCGTGGAAAGATAAAGGAATCTAATTGCAAAAGTCTGGCCTCCTGTTCCCTGATCACAACCACCTGCCCTCTATACTTCTGTAACTGTATAGGAAAAGGTGACTATGTTATTATAGACTAGGTCACTCTCTATCTGCACCCGCATCTAGATAACCTACAGATACAAGCATACAAGTAACATCTATAAAAGTGTACACATCTACATCAATAAAACTTTGGTGTTTGCACAGTCTGGAAGTGATCTTGCCTGGATATGAACGAAGTTGTCCTCCCCACCTTCCTGCCCTGCATTGCTGTAGCTGGGCACATCAGTATTGCAGGTTATTGGGGTTTTATGAGAGCTTGATGAACAGAAGACTAATTACTCTGGGGCAGATTTTGTGCACTGGGAGACTGGTGCACAAAATCTGCTTCTGGGGAAGCAGCAAGGACTGAATAATGGGCCCCAAAGGGGCTCAGTCTATGTTATGCTGGAGCCCGCAGCCCCTGCCTGCCCTGCTGCAGCACCGACCCTTGGGGCTGCGCTCCCTCGGCAGCCATGGCGTGCAGCAGCCGGAGCTGTAGGTGGGCCCTGCAGTCCCCGGGGGGGCTGCATTCATGTCCCACTCCCCTGGCCTCGATGCCTTCCTGCAGGGCTGCTGCTCCCCCAGAGAAAGGCGACACCCGGGGAAGGTCCTCATCTGCTTTCATCCCGGCTCCGCTGGGTCACAGTCGCAGCGTGAGGAACTTGCCCAGGCTTTCAAGTGAAACCAGAGCCCAGGCTCCCCGGAAGGCGGCCAGATGTCAGCGCTTCGCCAGCAGCGCCGGCCCCGGGAGGGGGATCGTCAGGCCACCGAGCCGGGCTGCTCCGCCAGCCCCCTGCGCAGATGGCCAACCTGGAAATCCCACCCCGCGCCGCGGCGTGGGAGCCGCCGCTCGGCCAAATCTGCTGCCGTCAGCGACAGACAAAACCGCTCGCAAAGCCATGCGGCCGGCGACAAAAGGCAGCGGGAGCGGGAGCGGCCCCGCGGAGGCCCCCCGGAACAATGGCAGCCTTTGGGCAGCCGGCGGTGCGGGGCCGGACAAAGGCGCTCGCTGCCTCCAAACTCCAGCTGCTGCCTCAGCACAAAACGGGGAGGCGCAAATTTGGGTCCTTTCATCTCAGTCCTCCGGGGCGGCGTGGAGGCGGAGAGCAGGCTCGCAGCCTCGCACCTCAGGCTCCCTCCCGCTGCCACCGGTGCGCGCAGCCGCCAGGGCCAGGGGACAGTTTGTCGCAGGTTCATTTGGTTTTACAGCAGCGAGGTCCTTGCTCTGGTGGGAGTGGAGTGGGGACACGGACAGTGGAGGGGTGTGGAGAGTATCGACCTCGGCAGTTGCGCCTGCCCCGCGCTGCTTTGCCTGGAAGAGGCTGAACTTTTCATGTTCTGGAAAGCCAGATGAGCAGCACAAGTCATTAGTCACCCAGGTATTTACAGTGTTTTTCCTATTTCCTTTCTCCCATGGCCTCTGTGGTCAGCAGTATAAAATTCCTAGGCACTCCCACCTAAACACAAGTTTCCTGTTTATGCTCTCAGTGGCTTTTATGTTTAGCTGTTAAAACTCGCTGTCTAAAGTACCATAAAACAATATGAACAGAGACTGCAGGTGAGCAAGGAGGGGAAAACAACCCAAACCCATGAGGAGGCTGCGTGGAGGTTGGTCTGCACAGGGAAGCGAGGCTGGGAGGAACAAAGGAACAAAGATCACCAGCAGCCAGCCTGCTGCCAGAGTGCTGCCAGACGCTCCGGCACTGCTGCCTTTCTGCCACGGCAACCTCGGCCAAAGAGCTGAGCTTCCTCAGCTCAAATCAGCAGAAATCACCTGACAGTAAAAATTTAGTGTGTCAGTGGGCAGTCTAAGTTAATGAAGTTTGTGATATTAAATAATGTAGAGTTGTGACACTTCTTTTAAGGATTTTCGTTGCAGTAACCACTCGTGCTGCTCCTCTTTGGACTCTCTCACCATTTACTACACCATCTAAGTTCCTCTTTTAATGTTGGTTCATCCTGAAATCTAGGATAAAATTTGTCAGCAAGAGGAACGCTGAGATTCTCAGGAGCTGCAGGAAGGGAGAAGTTCCAGCTGATGATCAAGCTTTAGCCCTGAAGCCAGCGCAAATTCCTGCTCTGCTTGCAGACTGTCGTATGCTTTGGTCAGGCTGCATGAAAGTTTCCAGCCATGCTGACATCAAAACCAACCAGTTTGAGACATTGGGCTGTGATGACATGAGATCAGAATTGCCAAAACACAGAATTTGGTAGCAGCCAGATTACAGGTATAGACATCTCTTATCAGAGCCTTTAGGCAACGTTTATATCACAAGGTTATATTACATATCGATGAACACATTTTTATTCCCCCTTCGATTATGCCAACTGCTCAATATAATATTCTAGGTGGCTTTTATTACCACAGAAATAAAAATGAATGATCACCAAAATACAAAATAAACCTCAAAATAGCAGAAAATTCATAACCAAGACTAACGTTATGTCTGTGACAATTTTTTATGCACAACATTGTGCTGTGAGGGTCTTGGTCAATATTGTCTTCAGGTTTTTTGGTTGGCTTGGTTTAGCCAGACATTGACAGCAATTTAAACAACTTTTTTTTTTTTAATTTAATTATATCACACATGATGTCACTTTTACTACAGGTGCCCCTGACTTTTAATTTGTTTCCCCCAATTAGTAAAGAATAATTAAGCTTTCACTACTATAACTAAGCTTTCACACGAACTCCTCTTCACGATCCTTATATCCTGCCTAGCAAGAAACAGCAGCAGCAGCAAAGTTTATGTTTCAGATACTAAGCTTTAGTTGCTTTCTGGTTATACATTGGTGACAAAGAGTGTTTCTGTATACAAAGGAAGGACTGGGACAAAACAAGGTGTTAAAAATCCTGTGTACTGCCTCACAGTGATTAGCATGAGTGAAGAAAATCACAGCACATGCAGAAAGACTCTTTTATGTGTATATACAATACATAGAAATACTTATTCTCTACATGTTACATAAATATGAATATTTTTGAGGGAGTCAGAAAGGGTTCCTAAATATATAGAAGAGCTTCCTATGCAATCTACTTATGGTCTTTCAGACAGCTCTGTGTCTCATGAGTGATGTTTCACTTCACAAACGGTTTATGAAGACAGTTCAGTTACTGAACATAGACCATCCCAGTCCCAAATACCATTGTTTTCTGTGTATGATGCACAGTTGAGCCCTCACCACTGTTCCTTTGTTCATCCTGAAGGTCTGATTTTTTAATTATTTTAAGCTTACAATTCAGGCCCCTCAGTAGCTACCCCATGGGAATGAGGTGCTGCCTGAAGTGTGGCATGGACTGAATATGTATTTGTACATGGAGTGCACCAGGTGAGCTCCTATATCATGTCTTCAAGTGTGGGTTCACCTCTCTGAGATCTGCTCCAGAAGTCAAAAGGAAGTCCATGAGTGGGTACGGCTGGGAGATTTGGCTCCTGATTCAAACAAAGATGGTGGTGGAGCTGCACCAAACATTCAAGATCGGACCTCATTGTCATGGTTGCTCTGGATCCTCTATTTAAGTGCAAAGAGTTCACAGCTCACATAGTGTGTTTGAAATTTTCACCTTTTTATACCCTCTTCATAGCCCTGATTAAATGAGTTCCTCCTCTGTCTTCCCAGCAGCAGTTTATATACACTCCTCCTGGTCCCCAGCTAAAATAATTCTTTCCTGCTGCAAAAAGGGGGGTGGAAGGGGGAAAATCTACTTGAAAGCAACTCTCTTTGGCCTGGCCATCAATGGAAAACGAGTGCAGTCCGTACCCCAAGATAATCTGTAGATGTGATGAAGCATTACAGTAAGAGAGTGAGGAAGAAAATAAAAAGGAGATGGGAAATCCTTGCAAAAGTCAACAATGAGAAAATACTTTAATGTAGCCTTGGTTCAGAAAATCATTTTGGTTTCATGCTCAACATCCCACAGAAGCCGTTAGCACCTGGACTCTGTGTAGGAAGAAGGTAGACAGGGAAGTGACTCACCGGTGCAGGAATACAGAGAGGAAGTCACTGAGTATCAACTGTGGGAACCTCTGAAGGGAAAAGAAAGTCTCTCAGTTCACAGGAGGTTACAAAGCTTAATGCTCATTGCAATGCATACATCTGACCAACAGCACCACTCTAAGAGCAGCTAAGAAAGTAAGAAGGGGAAAAAAAAAAACTACTTTAGGAAAAGCAATCTGAAATCTATATTTAATTCTAGAAGCAATAAAGCCTCTGCCTGTGCTGAGACAAAAGCTGGCCTGGCAGAGTGAGATCTTTGCCTTGCTGCTGGTGCTCAAGTGAGAACAAGCAGGAGTTTGCAGGAGAGTGCATTTTGTTTCCTCTGCAAGTTGTGGGCTGCTGTGCAGCGAGTGAGAACCTTTCCTGTGGCCATCTTCCATCATTCCCAGTGATGCTACATGAGTATGTCTTTCATTTCTCAGACTCTGAGAAACCATGACCTCCTCTTTCTCCTGTTACAGGAGTTCTAGTGCCAATACAAATATAAAACAGGTGTAACAAATGTGTTGTTTCTCTGTCAGGTCTCTCAGCAGCTGCGCTCCTGGAAGCTGGAGGGTTCTTGGCAACCCCGAGGGAGCTGGGTGGTCTCCAGTCTGGAAGCACAGAGTGAGTTGGGACAAGAGGAAAAAAGACTGCATGGGCTTGCTTCTCAAGTGCTTGCACAAGTGGCAGTGATGATGATATTGTTCCCCATAGTGGTGATGCTGCCTTTGGTGGTTCTTGTAGGTAGGACTGTGTCCACCAAGCTGCTGCTCCAGAGCAGGAATATTTCTGGTGGCTCGAGGCTGCCACAGCAGTTTCACACCTAGGTGATGATACCCCTACTGTGGTTGGGCTGCCCACCTGTGCCACTCATTTCTAGGAGTATCTTCTCCCAGACCCTGTGCTGTGAGGGGCTGTGATGCTCTATGCAGCAGACAGGGTAGAGGGAGAGCAGCATCTTTTTTCTAGCCCACATTCTCTGTTGGGCTAGAGGTCACCAGAGGTGAGAGGTTTGTGTGAGTAGGCAGGAAGGAGGTGAGGGCAGCTTTTAAGAAGCAGCCCAGCTAATGCTGCAGTTGAGACAGGCCCTGCACCCATGGAGGGGAAGCTGCTTCCCCTGTGCCCAGGCACCTCTATAAAGACAGCATTCATCCACTTCCTCCCTGCACTGCATGATAATCCACAGCAACTCAAGAGATTTCCTCTCTCTTCTCTCACTAACCACAGAGTTGCTCCTCACAGCACCACAGCTGGAAATTCAGCTTTGAAAGAAAAAGGTTTTCTGTTCCACTGATACTCAGAAATGGAATACCAGCTTGGGCCTGGCTATAGAGCTGATCTTCCCTGCAGATGCCTGGGCTGGGCCATTTTTAACTGCAAAAAGGAGAAGAAGTAGATAGGTGTTCTCTGCATCATATGGACATACTACCTTTATCCTCAGAATTCCACACTTTCTAAAGGGGGCATCAGAATTCCCACTCTTTGCTGTGACTGTGGCTATTATTGTTGCAATTTGACTCGACCAGTGTCACCAGTGTGGTCCAGCTCCTACCTGAGACTCAACTTTTTCCACCTCTGAACTAAAGCTGTGTGAATCCTCTGTAATGAGACATGAAGCCAGGTGGACACTGACATGGATCCCAGGCCAAGTTTGACTCAGGTTTGCAGAGAGTCACAAGCCTTGAAGCAGACTTGGACCAATTTTTGCTTCCAGGTGTGAGTTAGACAAAACTTTGGCTTTTGTCTGTTTCTCTGGAAATCCCAAAGCAAAGCACAGCTCAGCAGTTTGAGAGAAGTTTGGCTCTATCCTTGTGAATTTAATAGAGAACAAATCTGTGCAAACCAAACTTGCATAAAATGGCTTCAAGAACCCCTAAAGCTAGGACTGCTGAGATTAATTTACTGTCCCAGATTACTTCCCCAGTGTAAGTACACAGAGATTTCTGCCATCCAGCTCTGATGAAGTTTTGTAACACGTTCCATTGCTACAGTCACTCTCCATTATCCATGGGTGGCTTCTCCCTTAATAGATAAGCTGCATTTCTGCCTGAGCCAGCTGAGTTGGCTCCTTGCAGCTCAGCTGAGCCAGGGCCCTTAGACCAGCCCCAGCCTCACACACCTCTGCGTGGAGATGGAGCCAAATCTGGATCTGGCTGCTTCCATCTGCTCAGAAGTGGGGAGAAACTTTCAGAGGACTGGAAAGGGGGGAAAGGAGGATGACAGAAAGTAAGAACGGGGCTGGGAATAAATAGTTTGAAGCCTTGGGAAACCTGTTAGAAGTGAATGTGTACGTTGAGAATTCACCCTGCGCTCAGCTCACTGTTGGCTGCAGTTTTTTAAACTGGAATGGAAAGATCTCTTAAGTGCAAATTCTTTGTGGTTCTCATGAGCCCCAAGGCACAGGAGAGGTATTGCAGAGCTGTACCTCCCTGTGGGCACCAGCCAGCCTCATCCTGCCTGGGGAAGGATGCTGCCTACTCTCATGCCTCTAGGCAGACATTGCACCACTCCTCCACTCGTTGCTGGGTGGAAAGCAGCACTCTGCTTTCAGCACTCTGCAGTTTGGTACCCTCAGTGCCATCACTCTAGAGCTCTGTGGGGGGCAGAGGAAGTGTTGGGACATGCCCTGTGGTCAAGCACCCCTCAGTGGGTGTGAGCCTCATGAAGGCTTTCTCTGGTGAGTGCTCCAGGCTTCACTCCACAAAGTTGAAAGAAACTTCAGAAGTTCTGAAGTGACCCATGAGGGGCACATTGCTGATCAAAACTGCCAAGGAGAAGATAGAAACAGTGGTGTGGTGCTGTGCAGCAGTTTCACCAGCGCGTCCTGGGAGCACGTTCTGCAAAATGTCATTGAGCTGCATTGCTCTTCTGTTTTCTGAGTAGGGCCATGTGAGGACACCAAGTCCTAAGAACAAAGGTGATCCAGAAGTGTCCCCAAATCCCAACAGCAAACACCATCCTATCAAAACTACTCCAGGCTGAATAGTTACACAAGCAGCAAGCTGTAAATCTCGAACCGCCTCACCTGGCTGAGGCTGCACGATTGATGACATAGTTTTTTTTGAACAGAAAGACTTAAATCACCTCAAGCTGAAAACTGCATTAACAGTCAGAATCCCTGCTGTCTCCTTCTAAGCAAGCCTCTCCTTGATATATGGCTGCCAAAGTATCAAGAGTAAGAGACTGCACAAGTAACAGTCAGCTCAAGGTGTGTGGGATGAGAGGAAAAAGAGCCTCAGACACGGATACTGCCGGAGATTTGGCAGTGTCTCATATCAAGCAGAGTGAAAATTTCAGACCTCAGCAGCTTGGTCTAAACCCACTGTTTTGCATGTGGGTTTTGCAAACCCAGGCTTGTGCACCAGGTGTCACAAAACGTCCCCAGACATGTCTAAGAGACAACTCACAGGCAGCTCCATCCTTCCTACACATTTTGTGGATTTAATCCATAATCCAAGAGTTTGATCTCAGGCATGTAAATGTTTGAACTAAATGCTTGATTTAGACCTGGCTCCCCATCATGTCTTATTTCTGCTTGGGTTTGTTGGGAATACAAACCTTCAGACTGGATGTGTCATCTATTTTGTTTCTGCTGACTTTGGCATGTGGACATATCCTGCTTGTAAAGAAGACAAGGCTGGATCCCGCTGTGGCCAGCTGGATGTGTCTCGTAAGGGACTACCTCCTGTTGAAGCAAATTGTTGGGTTGGTTGTTTTTTTTGTTTTTTCTCTAGAACAGAAGCCAGGAGACTTCTACAATAAATGGCCTGCAACACTGGAATGTCTGAAATCTCAAAGAAAACAGGTTGTCAGAGCACTGGATGTTGGAGCTGAGCAGCAGTGGCCTGCTGAAATCAGCCCTCCTTAATCATGGAGGACCCAGAACTTTGCATTGCAGGTCCATACTGGCAGTGATAAATTTGGCAAAACTCCCAGAAAGTGACTAAAATAAACTGTCTGCTGTTTTGTAGGCATGGATCTGCTGCAAGATGTACCCACAGACAGCAGTGGCCACAGTGACTGTTGATTAGTGTTGTTTCTAAATGCACAGTTGATGATTTCCCTTAACGAAACCACTGTTGTGCATTCCATGCTTAGGTGTTTGGTACACACAACAACGGTGTCTGTATCTCAGGGCAAACAGCCCTGCTCTGAAGGAGGTTTTGGAGAGGCAGTAGCATAGTCATTTCATGTGCTAAGGGGGGACAGACCACTTCAACCAAGGCTGTGGGGAGAAGTGGGAAAGACTAAAGCTCTGACAGCTAGGCCCTGCTGATTCTCAGAAGGTTCATATTTATGGAGTGAGCCTACATGAACACCTCAGAGGGGTGTCCATATGCTGTAACCCAGCTGGCAAGTTGTGATGGTTTTGGGGTTCCTCGCCCCCACCCCACTTTGTAAAA
>WBNM01032284.1:0-10573 GCA_013399055.1 Ramphastos sulfuratus | reverse complement strand
TCTCCCCACCCCTACACCTTACTTCGAGGTTTGCCTTACCCGCAAGGTGAATTTGGAGGATTGGCCGGGGCGGGGGTGGGGGTGTTAGAAGAAAAGTGGTTAGTGAGGTTACTCAGCAGAGAGGAGAAGCCAGAAGCTAGACCGCCTGAGACGCTGTGCCCCAGAGACTGACTGCCAGCCCGAGACACTGTGTTATCTATGTTTTGAGTTCTTATTCTTAAACATCTCAGCAAGCCTATGAGTGAAGTAGACCTCACCATTGTTTCCTTTTCACAGCATATAGTATAATTTTCTCCATTAAAATATTCCAATTAGTTCAAACCAGCACAACATTTATTTTTAAAAAGTATCGTAGTGCTTGGTCTAGATCTCAGTGTTCATGGATTTACGTTTCATTATTTGCAGAACTCTGATGTAGGTGTGAATATATTTCTGCACATATTCTAACACATGAAAATGAGTCCCTTGCCAGTGAACTCTGATCAGGAGATTACTGCAGCTACTTAGACAAAAAAGCATGAAGTAGCTCATATTTACAAGTACCTGAGAGAATTTTATGTTTTGTTTTCAAATTATTGAATCACAGAATCAAAGAATGATAGGCATTGGAAGGCACCTTTGAAGATCATCTAGTTCAACTCCTCCCCCACTAAAGCAGGGTTACCTAGAGTAAATCACACACTGGAAGATGTTGAAGTTGGCTCAAATGCCTCCAAAAATAAAGACTTTGCAACCTTTCTGGGCAGCCTGTTGGAGAGAGAGAGAGAGTCGCCAACAGACTTGTGAGAGCATGATGCATAGGATTAATGAGCGAAGAGGTGGAGTGATGTGATGGGGAGGGATCTCAAAATTAACAAAACAGGGCTTAAGTGGGCTCATCTCTGTAATGTTATTTAAGGAAGTGCCGACAGGGAATGATGATGGAGAAAACTCTGAAGCCTTTCTTAGAAATCAGGATGTTGGCAGGCCTCTCTAAAGTGCCTGTGTACTAATATGGAGAGCATGGGGAATAATCATAATGAGTTAGATCTCTGTGTTGTTGTAGGGCTATGATCTTGTTGGATCACAAAGAAATGGTGGCATGGTTTCCATGACTGGAGGTGTTGCAGTACAGGGAGACAAACTCTAAGAAAAGACAAACTGGGAAGATAAGACTTAAACTTGCCCTTTATGTGAGAACAGCTGGAGTGCATGGAACTCTGCCTGGGAATGGATTATGAGCCAAATGAGAATTTGTGGGTAAGGACTAAAGAGAATACAAGTAGAGGTGACACTGCAGTGGCTGTGTGCTATAGGCTGTGTGACTGGGAAGAGCAGTGGATGAGGCCCTCTACAGACAGGAGCAGCCTCGTGTTCACAAGCTCTCACCCTTATGGAGCTCCTTAACCACTGTGATATTTGCTGGAAGGATAACACAGCAGGGCGTAAGCAATCTTGGAGATTCTTGGAATCTATTGACAAGGAGATCCTGACCCAAGTGATAGAGCAGTCAATGAGGAGAGGTGTTCTATTGGACCTTATATTCACAAGCAGAGGGATTTCATGTAGATGCAAAGGTTCAAGGCAGCCTTGGCAGCTTAGGCTACATCCTCTGGATCATGAGATGAAGTACAGGATTCTGAGATGAGCGAGTGGGTGAAAAGCAAGATCGCAAACATAGACTTGAGGAGACCATACTCTGGCCCTTTTGGGGATCTGCTTGGAAGAGTCCTATGAGACAAGACCCAGAGGGAAGAGGAACCCTAAAAGGCTTGTTAATATTCAAGTCTCACCTATTCCAAGATTAATGAATGGTGCAGGGGACACAGTGACATAGGACATGGAAAGGGCTTAAGTGCTATCTGCCTTCTTCAGTCTCAAGCCCCCAGAGATCTGAGAAGAAAGTCTGAAGGAAGTAAGTCACACCCTTGGTGGAAAAGGCACAGTTCACACAGAATCACAGAATTGCTGTGATTGGGAAAGATCTTTAAGATTACCAAATCCAACCATTATCTAACTCTACCAGGGCTGTTACTATACCACATCCTTGAGCACTATATCTAGACAGCTTTTAAATACATCATGGGATGGTGATTCAACCACTTCTTTGGGCACCCTGTTCCAGTCTTTGATAATCCTTTCAGTATAAAAGTATTTCCTAATGTCTAACCTAAACCTTCCTTGGTGTAACTTAATGTCATTTCCTTTTGTCCTATCAGCTGTGACTTTTGAGAAAAGATCAACACCCATCTCACAACAACCTCCTTTCAGGTAGTTGTAGAGAGTGATGTCTTCCACCAGCCTCATTTTCTTCAGACTAAACAACTCTAGTTCCCTCAGCTGCTACTCATAGGACTGCTTGACCATGAGTTTTGGGCCACGTGGCCTCCACAGATCCCTTCCAACCTCCACAGTTCTGTGATTCTATGGTTGTTTAAGTATTTTTTTGAGGTAGAGGAGAATAAAATATATTAAAGATTTTGGCACCCAGTAATAATATGCTCTTTGGAACTCACAAAGTATGCTTACATCCTGGTTCAAGAAAAACACTTGTACAGTAAAAGCTAAATACTGTCCTTGCCTCACCTTGAGTCTGCAAAGAAATATAGGACAGTGCAAATGCAGATCATTGCACAAGCATTCATATGTGAGTATAGAAGTGTGTAGAATCATGCCCAATAGGCAACACAAACACAAACCAGTTTACATGAACATGCAGGGCTAAATGAAGCCTGAAGTCAGCAGCACTCTATATTACAATGACATAGCATATCTAAGACAGTGAAAATAATCCCCTGGGCCCTTTGACTGAACCCTTTCACCTTCAACAGAGAGATAACCTGCAAGCTGATTACTGATCAGGTGATCAGCCAGATAATCTAACCCAATCACTGACCTGCAACCTGCAAGATACCATGCAACAATAGTAGTCAGTTACATGTCACAAGTAACACTTTTCTTCACCTCTGTTTATTCTACAGCCTTTTCATAGCGTTGTTTTAACTCTTCTTTTTTTTTTTTTTTTCTATTCTGGCCACTCCAGTATGTCACCCTTATCAATGATGGAAACAGCCATATGAAGGAGGCTACTTTTGCACTGCATTGCTAGTAATTTGCTGTGCTCTGTCTTACTATCAAATTGAATCTGTGGATGGAGAAAGACACACTACAACATGACTTACCCTCCTTCTTCAGAATATTTGTGACCAAAGGCAAGGATGTCAGATGCCCGGCCACTGCCATCGCATATCACAACGGGAACAGGAGGAGTGTCTCGCAGATACTCCAGAACAATAGAGATAACATTAGGACCTCCTTCCACAATAAGGGCCACCACTGGAACTCCTTGACCAATTCCTGGATTAAAAGAAAGAAGCAAACAAAAAACCCAAACGAAAAAAGAAAAACAAAAAATGCACAGCCAGCAAAGTAAAAAAAGGTAACAGAAGAAAACAGAAGAGAAAAAAGTCTGAAATTACTGCATTGTGACTGTATAATGTTATGATAGAGAATAAAGTGCAGATTTGGAAAAGTACAGATTATAAGAACAGAAAGGACTAATTTAGTCATCATACTGGTTCCGCTGCATTTCCTAGAATTATTTTCTGTTTTAAACACAATAGTTACGGCTGAAATAGACAACAAAAATTTTAAAAGGTTGAATCCTGTTTTGAAGGCATAGAGAAGTTACCACTACTTTTCCTAACATGCCCAGAGTCATGATTTTGTAGCTTGCTTGCAATCTACATTTTGCATGGTGTCAGTTTCCAATCATTGGGTCTTTAAGAAGCTTTGCTTGCTGTTACAAAGTTCTCTCTGCATTTTTGTTGCCATATCTGATGCATTCCAAGCTTGCAGCTGGATAGTCTTTTAATGTCTTCTTTAATAAATGAAACATACTCTGTTACAAGTCACTGCAATAACTGTTTTCCAGTCCTAGTTAGTCTCATAGTTTTCCCTGAATTTTCTCTGTATTTTGCAGATTACTCGATTGCAGACTTCACACTGGAAATACTATTTGAGCAGTAATTCAGCTCTCTCTGGAGCACAGAAGAAAGATCATAATTTTCAGTACTTGTAGTACAATTACATGGGACACCTCTGCAAGACTTGCAGCACAGACTTTGCCGGAAAGTATTATGCTTTTAGAAAGGCAATCTGACACCAAGCTGATGTTAAAACGGCTGAAAAAGCTTTTACAGTTGTCACTTCTTGATCAGTTGAGACTGGAGCTATTCAAAAGAACTCAGGCAATAGAAGTAGTTTAACTTTTTTAACATTTTTTGTTTTTTCAACAGAAAGACTTTATCCTTTTAAACTTGCTTTTTCTAAGAAACATTCACAAACATTCATTAGCTTTTCCTCTAGAAACATTCACTAATCAAATTAATTTTGATAGTTACAAATATCTTTAAGAATTTGAATTACTGTCAGAAAATGAAGGGAAGAGTTCTAAAAACAAAAAAAAACCCAAAAAACCCAAACCACACAAAAACCTCTATTGCATAGAATAGCAAAATATTGTTAGCACCTCCTGAACTACTTTAAAAGCAAATGCATTTCCTGGAAAAACTTTCAGCATGATATGTTATGACTGCCTCTCTACTTGTCAGCTTGTTGCTCTTTTATTATGTAACTCAAGTAAAGTGCATGCTGTTTATTTATGTTAAGAAAACTATAATCAGAGTTTTAAAATCCAGATTAAAATGGGCGGAATATAACAAGGTGATTAACAGAATGATTGCACAGAGCTTACTGGTAAATTTTTTTATTACTGTTAAGGACTTTGGGCAATTGCTGCTCTACCTAATCATTAAGCTCTTTTGGTGATTAAGTTCTTTCTAACCGTCTTAGCGGAAAAGTAGTTTTAAGGCACAGAGTTAAATAAGAAAGGAAAATAAAGAACTTTGCATAAGAGCGAATGATACATCTGATGGATTAACCTGTGGCACGCAAGATTCCATTAAGGAATTCCAGCTAAGAATGAATTTTGTTTGGCAAATTAGCATTTACTTACATTCATTTTAGTCATGCTTAAAATTACATTCCTTAAAAGTGCAATCTAGATATTAGCAATAACACTCTCCCCCTCTTTTTTTTTTAAATCTTATAAATAATATTGTTTTATTCCCATATAAATGCATGCAATATGACTGATCATGCATCTGCTATGACTGATGTAGCAGAGGGTTTTCTTTGCTACTTTGTGATGACAGGAATGTTGTTTATAGTTATGTCTTGTACAGGAATATATATTTTTGTAAGACAATTACAATCAGAACATGAATGAAAATTTAATTCTTGGTGTGGAGTATTTTTCCTTATGATTCTTCCCAACATAATCACATGGTGGCTGATGAGACACTCTCAGAATTGGAAGGAGATATTTTATAATTTAATTTCTAGTGGTCTGGGTTATGTAAATTTTCTATCAATACTTACTCTTATGTAGCTTTTTTTTTTTTTTTTTTTTTTTTTTTTTTTTTTTTTTCCANTTTTTTTTTTTTTTTAACCATACCACATAGCCAACACTTCTAGCATCATTAGTTCTGATGATAGTTTTCTCAAGATAGGAGTTCTTATTAGTTGAAGAATTTCCCTTCACTGTTCTTATTTCAGTCCTCCTTGCTCAAAAGACTGATTATAGAGCAAATCTAACATGAACTCTGATTAGAAGGCCCACAGCTCCCCGAAGTTTTACACCAGCATTCCGCTTTGGCAGTGTAGCATCTTCCACTGGAAATGGACTGGTAGGGCCCATTTTATTTCAAACCCCTATCATTCACCAAAGGTGGCCTTTTGTAAAGTATTTTCTATAATGCCGTAAGAAATTCTTAGCAAAGCTGAATAAAGCATACAGATTTAGAAGTATTTAATTTACTAATGGGCAGAGTACAAGAAGTAGAACTGAGACTGACCTCTGCTAATAAGATGGTATTAAGAAGTATTCTCATTCAAATTTGGTTTGGACGTCATTAAGAAATGGAGAAAGTTTACAGTGCAAGATGTAAAGTAATGTACTTGGTAATCACTAAATTGTGATATAAACTGGGAAATCATTAGGAGGAAATATTACAAAAGAGAAAAAAAATAGAAAGAGATCCAGCTGATCACAGGAGAACTGAGTCTTTAGTGCAACAATACCATGAAGAAGGCAGGTATGATCCTGGAATACACACAGCAAAGCATTTTCAGTGGGAAATCAATGCCATTGTGCAAGTTCGATGCGAAATACTTTCTGTAGTTACCGATGCTCAAAAAGAACAAATGGAGGAAAAAGACAAAAGGAGTCAATGGGGAATCAAGACTCCCTGTTATGACAGAACATTTGATAAGTTTGACTCACTTTCCTTAGTATATTGAAGGGTACAAGACAATGTATCCATGACATATAGCACATTGGCTGTTAATAGTTTTACATGGAGTTCAGGAGATTTCTGATTATCAGAGGAGTGAGGTCTTCACAAGTTTCTAGTAAGACTAAAAGGGAAAAACTTTCTGAGTTTGGAGCGATAATAATCATTACAGATGCAGCTGGCTTTAGTAATAGTCAAACTGTTCCTAAAGCAGATTCCTTCAGGTCTACTGGTAGTTCAGTCTCATTGTATTCTGCTGGATATTGACGAGCTAAGTAATTGTAATAATATAAATAATGGTGGTTAGTCTGCACAGCTGAACTATTTTTTTCTTTCTGAGCTAATGAACTGAACACTTGAAGGCATTTCTAAAATTCTTCTTGTATTATTTTGTTTTCCTTTTATTTATGCTGTGGTTAATTAGATGGCATGTTTTCTCTTCCCTGATGCTGTAGAAGCACATCCAGTATAGAATCACAGAACTGTTGAGGTCGAAAGAGACCTTTGAGATCATGAAGTGCAACTGCTCACAATAAGCTCACAATCCTACCACTACTAAGTGCCACATCCAACTACCTATTAAGTATCTCCAAGGATGGTGACTCCACTAGTACCCTGGGCAGCCTCTTCCAGTCTCTGATAACCCGTTCTGTGAAGACATTTTTTCCAACCTGAATCTCCCCTGGCACAAATAGAGGCTGTTCCCTCTTGTCCTGTCACTTGTTGCAAGTGAGAAGAGACTGACCCCCACCTCCCTACAACCTTCTTTAAGGTCATTGTAGAATGTGATGAGGTCTCAGTCTTCTCTTCAGAAGACTAAACAACCACAGTTCCCTCAGAGGAGGAGAACTTCCCTCTTCCTCTTAAGACTTGTGTTTGAGGCCCTTCAGTATGAACAACTTTCTAAGGTCTAGTAAAACAAATCAACTTCTCTCAAAATCCACTCTTCCATGAAAGTTTGCCACTTTGAATTTAAAAGAAAACACCTGACCTGAACCTTAATTTATCATATATGATGTTCTAGAGTGAAATGTATGTCGTTCGATTATTCTATTTATTTGTGAAATAGATTTATTTGTGAAATAGAGGAGATTTAAACCACAGAGCTGGCTCCTTCATCTTCTCTTCCTTTTGGAAATCTTCCCTGAGTTTGAACAAATATATTTTTTTCCTTCATAATTTTCATTGTTCTGTAGACATAATTTTGGTTTGGAAAAAATGTAGCATTTCTTTAATTTGGAAGGAAAATTAGAAAGTATATTTCCGGAATTTGATATAATATTTTAAACACACTTACGAATACTTTGTTAATAATTCTTCAGAGTATAACCACTTCTGTCTTTCAGGAAAGCTCTGCAGACTACAGTTGTCTGAATCTTCATGTTATGAGCTTCACCAGACTTATGATGGCTCATTTCCAAGAGTGATGGTATCCACAGTGTGGGTACAGATGTGGGGGAAAAAAGTAATTTCTGCTCAAGTATCTTAAAATTTGAAAGCAAGACTGAGAATTATCACATTCTGAGTTTTCTCTGCTGTTCACAATTGCATTTATATTATTTCTGACATTATATTTGTTTCAGAATAAAAGCTTAGCTACTTTTACCAACAAATCATAGAACCACAGAGCTGCTGAGATTGACAGAGGTCTCTGAGAGCATCAAGCCCAAAGGCTCGTCTAGAGCTTGCAATTCCACTACTGCTACGCCACTACCACTAAACTGTGTCCATAAGCACATCTGTGTGTTTAAAAAACACATCCATGTGTTTTTCAAATGACTCCAGGGATGGTCATCACACCACTTCCCCGGGCAGCCTGTTCTAATGCTTGATAACCCTTCCTGTGACAAAATTTTTCATAATATCCAAACTGAACCTTCCCTGGCACACCTTAAGGCCATTTTCTCTTGTCCTGTCACTCGTTTCATGTAATAAGAGACTGATCACCTGTCTTGGTTTAAGGAGTGAGACAGATGTTCATTAACCCTTCTCAGAGAAGTTAAATAAAACTGCTCCACATCGGATTGGAAAGAATTTTAAATGGAAGTGCTATTCATAACTATATGCAACAGTACAAAAAGCATATAAAACACACAAAATCTACAGTCTCCTTTGGCCATGGTTCTCCAAGAACCTCCTTAGGCCAAAGCTTCATACAAACTTCCTCCTAAACCAGGGCAAACCCCCAGGCCTCAAATGCCCCTCCCTCCATACCACACCTCTCTGCCCCCATACTAAACCCAAGTGAGGCAGCTAAAGTTTGGCCTGGCAGGTCTAGGGCAAGCCAGGCCACTCAAGGCCTCACTGACCCACACCAAACCCCAGATAAACTCCTTATGTCCTCCCAGGAACAGAGAGGGAGAGGAAAAAGAAAGAAATTGACTCTGCAGCCATTTTTGTAGGAATGCAGCGACTTATGGCAAGGAAATAACAAAAAATTACACTTTCCAGTCCACCTCCTGGACTTACCTAGCCACTGGAGACCCTCAGCTTCATGGTTCTTAAAGGCACCCAGCCTCAAACCATAATGCCACCACCTTACTACAACCTCCTTTCAAGTAGTTGTAGAGGGTGATGAAGTGTCCTCTCAGCCCTCTCTTCTGAAGGCTAAACAATCCCAGTTTCCTCAGCCAGTCCTCATGAGACTTGTGCTCAAGTCTTTCACCAGCTTAACTGCTCTTCTTTGGACATACTCCAGCGCCTCAATATCCTTCTTGTAGTGAGGGGGCCAAAACTGAACACAGTACTCAAGGTGTGGCCTCAACACTGCTGAGTAGAGAGGGACGATCATATCTCTAGGGCTGTTGGCCACACTACACTATTCCCGATAGATGCCAGGATGTTACTGGCCTTCCTGGCCATCTGAACACACTGCTGTCTCATACTCTGCTGGTTATAAACCCACATTTCCAGGTCCTTCTCTGCTAGGCAGCTCTCAAGCCACTCTTCCCCAAACCTGTAGTGTTGCATGGGGTTGTTGAGGCCCAGGTTCAGCACTCAGCACTTGACCTTACTGAATCTCATACTGCTGCACTCAGCCCATTTACCCAGTGCGTCCAGAACTCTCTTCAGAGCCTTCCTGCCCTCCAGCAGATCAACATGACCACCCAACTTGGTGTTGTCTGTGAACTTAACAAGGGTGCACTCAATTGCCTCATCCAAATAATTAAAAAAGATATTAAACAGAACTGGCCCAAATACCGAGCCCTTTTGCTGTTGATGTACTTAGAGAAACATTTTTCATTATCTTTCACAGCAGTAGCCAGATAGAGTTCAAACTGACTTTGGCCCTTCTAATTTTCTCCCCACAGTGTCTCGCCACATCTTTGTAGTTCTCCTGAGTGGTCTGCCCCCTCTTCCAAATGCCATAAACTCTCCTTTGGTTCCTGAGCCCCAGTCAGAGCTTTCTGTTCAGCCATGCAGGTATCTTTCCTTGCCAGCCTATCTTTTTGGACATTGCGATGGCCTGTTCCTGTGCATTAAAGATCTCCTACTTAAATAGTGTCCAACTCTCCTCAACTTATCTGTCCTTCAGGATGATGTCCCATGGGACTCTATCAATCAGTTCCCTGAACAGGCCAAAACCTGCCCTACAGAAGTCCAAGGTAGCTGTTCTGCTAACTCTCCTCTTTGTTTTTCTGAGAATGGAAAACACTATCATTTCATGGTCACTGTTCCCAAGACGGTCTCCCAACAGTTGCATCCCTTCCCTGTTAATAACCAGTAGATTCAGAAGGGCACCTTCCTTAACTGTCTCCTTCAGCAGCTGTGTTAGGAAATTATCTTCCACACACTTGAGGAATCTCCAGGATGGTTCCTTCTTTGGTATATTGTATTCCTCGCAGACATCTGGGAAGTTTAAATCCCCCCACAAGAACAAGAGAACTGTAAAATCTCTCACAGCTGCTTGATTGGAGTGTTTCATTAGCTTCACCATCCTGATTGTGTGGTCTGTAACAGACTTCCACCACAGTATCTGTGTTATTGACCTTCCCCTTGATTCTAACCCATAGACACTCAACCCTATTGTCATTGTCACTGTTGTGGGGCACTCCAAATCTCTTCTTTCTCCACCTCCATCTCCAGAGGTTTGAATGGGGTAAGAAGAAAGTGAGAAACTGCCTTCCCCCCAGCTTGTGGGCTTGAAGAGGGAACAGCAAAAGGCGCCTTCCAACACGTGTGCTGACTCATGGGAAAGCCCGCACTGGAATCGGTTGGTGATTGGCTGGATTCTTTGT
>WBNM01032281.1:0-12443 GCA_013399055.1 Ramphastos sulfuratus | reverse complement strand
CAGCTTGGTTGCTCTTCTCTGCATGNTGGTTGCTCTTCTCTGCATGCTCTTCAGCACCTCAATGTCCTTGCAGCAAGACACCTTCTGGGCCACCTGGACACACCCTGGCTCATCCTCAGCTCATCTGTCACCCAGCACCCCCAGGTCCTTTTCTGCTGGGCAGTCTCCAGCCACTCTGCCCCAAGCCTGGAGCACTCATGGGGTTGTTGTGAGACAAGAGCAGGACCTGGCACTTGGCCTTGTTGAACCTCATACAGCTGAGCTCAGCTGATGGGATTCCTGCCTTTGGCTGCCAGTGAAGCACCACCAGGCCCCTCCCACGGAGCACACTGCCTGTGTGCACCCAGCAGAGGGACACAGAAAGGGGTTGCCTTTGAGGGCTCATCAGCAATGCTCTTCCTCCTTAATGCTGCCTTTGGGTCAACTTCTAAGAGGCTGGGAAGACTTCAAGAGGGGACTAAAGGAGGGGTGGGGAAAGGAGGAGGGGGACTATTTCCCATATGTGGTCCAAGTGTTGGATTGTGCCCATGGCATCGCTGCTGTGCCGGTGGCTGCCCTGCAGTGCAGTTAGAGCTGTAGTCACCCATGTGTGTCACCCACTGAAGCTGTGGCTAGCAGCAGGTCAACATTGGCACATTTGAGTGCCACAAAGGAAAAGCAAGGCCTGAATTCCTTCTGGAGAAGCACAGCCAGCCTCTCCTTGGCTTCTGCCCTCCCCTGCCACTTCACTGCTGCTGTAATCTTCTTCCAGGCATAAAGAGATTAACAAGAGATTCAATCAGCACTTAAAAAGAAAGGCAGGAAGGAGCAGACAGCTCCAAAGCTCTTTGGTAACTGCATAGCCACAAAACAAGATCAAGGAAGCAAACCCTTAGACCTGACTCTAAAATATTGTGTATGTACTGCTGGGGAGGGACTGGACACATGAGGGGAGGGCGGGGGAGTGGGAGACACCAACGCCCGAGGACTGTGCCTGGCAGTAAATGACTGGGTGAAGAAACCCAATCAGACACAAGGAACTCAGAGATGTGAGCAGCTGGTGTGCAAAGCTGGATTTGAGCAATCTGGAGCTGCATTTGTTACCAAAACTGTGACTGAAAGAAATATGCAGCTGTTCTCATCAGCCCCTGTCTGGCCAGCAGCAGCATATGAAGGAAGCCATTTTTGTCACCAAGCCCATGGCTCATTCTGAAGCACTGAACTCCTTTAGGAAGCAGACACAGAGAAGCTCCTGGGTGCTCTGCAGAAGTGCAGCCAGGCAAAGGAATGCAGGTCCCTTCCAAGCCAGACCATTCTGTGATTCCACATCAAACCTCTTCAAGCATCTGAAAAATAACATTGTTGTCATCAACCTCCTTGCCTTCCAGTTGTTCTCCACTGCAGCTGGAAGCTGCCCACCCTGTGGGCAAGGGAGGGCACAGAAAGGCACTGAGCCATCAAAACAAAGGAAGAGCAAAGTCAAGAGCCCAAGCCCAGCTGCTGCTGGGTAAGGGACTGACAGGGAGAGCTGCTTCTAGTACCCAAAGCAGGTAAAAGAGTCAGGTTTAAACAATTCAGGCTGAATCTTGAAAAGCCTCCCCATTGCTAAACAGAAATTCTGGGTGAAGGAAGTTTGTTTTCAGGCTCTGTTCTGAATTTTGGGTGAGGTCAGCACACAGCTCACATCCAGAACCTGTGCTTCTGTACACTTAACTGACGGCAGCTGACGCAAAATGCACACCACTGAGAGCCTCCTTTGCTTTCTTCCAGCAGCCAGGAACACCAGGAGAGATTAAAATACTCAGAACTGCAAAACCACTTTTCAGCACTGAAATACAGAATCCATACACACCAGCCTACATTTAAAATGCATTCAAAATTTCTAGCAAGACAATTTCAAACCTCTGCCACAAAAAAGACATTTTCTCTGCCAAGATGATGCCACAGACAACAGAACACAACTCATCTACCACCTGAAGAGCACTGCTGCTGCTCCCATGATGGGAATGCTGCAAGCAGAAAAGGACAATTCTGGTTGTTTTTTTCCCCTTGTTGTAATAACTACTTTTACTAATCTATAAATAATGAAAATCACCTTAAAAACTAAAAGTCTGACATATTCAAGAAGTCTGGCCAAAATGGGTTGCAAGCTTCCAGAAATCCACATGAATCCATACTGTTTGTCATCTTCCCAGCTGGGCATGCAGCTGAAGTGACAACTGCATTGAGTTGACAAACGCCTCTGTCAGCATGAATCCAGCTGCAACTTCACTTATAAGGGAAAGGAACAGTCACAGGAACTTCACAGATAAATCAGAAAAAGACTCTGCAATAAATGCCTGGGATATCCCCTGAGCNCTGTGGCTGCCTCCTGCCTGGAGGTGTTCAAGGTCAGGCTGGATGAGGCCTTGATCACCTTGATCAGCCTGGGCTGGTGAGAGGTGTCCTTGCCCAAGTCCCTTCCAACCAAAGCCCTTCTATGAATTACAGCCCAGGAGCACTGCTGACACAGCTGGGACTGATCCTGGGGTTTTCACATTTGCACATTAAATACTCCTGTAGAGATGAATTTCCTTGGCTACTGTTTGCCCAGTGCCATCCCTGATTCTCAATTTGATCTGACTGTAATTGACATGGCTGGCATGTAAACAAAAATCAGTAATTACAGTATTTAAACCCATTAATGACCAAATGTCACCACTGAATTTTTTCATTAGACTTAGATATCCTTCAGCTCTTCGCTCAACAAGAATCTCAAGAAGCCAGCTGGAAAACACCAACCTTTTGACTGAAACAAAACCCCACAGGATGTATAAACAATTACACTGCTCCTCATGATTCAAGAACTTGTTCTTGCCTTTGTACATGGAAAAAAAAAGTTTCAAAGTACCATTAAATTGTAGACAAATCCAAAACTAAACAACAAGAAAGTAAGAAGCCAGCTGCTAAAGAACAGCCTTATTAAAAGGAGGAGCTGGGTGACATTTCAACTGGACAGGAATTACTACTCCACAGCTATCAGCACTGCTCTTTACCCTGGCAGACAGAACAGTGCACACAGGCCAGGAGAGCAGGAGAAATCCCTTTCAGGAGCCTGGCAGACACCAGAGGGCTGCCCCAGTCTCTGCATGGTGCTGAATGCACACAGCTGCTCTAATGCATTCCAAGTGACCTGGCATAGGAAGCTCACCCACGCTGGCCAAGCTCTACACTTTCACCACAGCGGATGCTAGAAGTGCCTGGCTCACATCCCCCTGCCCTGGACTCCAAGACCCAGCCAGAATCCTGTGGTTTGCTTTGCAGCCCTACCACTACTCCAACTGCTGTCCCCAGGGCAGCAGACCATGGTCCTCCTTAACCTTCCCCTTGGCTGCAGTCCATCCAGACTCCAGCCCAGCAAGGAGCTTTCCATCACTCAACCTCATTTCCTCCAAGGTCCCACAGCTTTTTCAGTGCCTTCCCTTACCAGAGTCCAGAAGGAGGAGCTCCTTACCTTCCAGGGAAGGGACCTTTTTAACTGCTCCTTTCAGTGACTCACAGGATGTTTTGGATGGGATGACACAGATCATCTGGCTCCAGGGTCCATGGCTAAGGGCAGGAACATCTTTCACTCATCACTTTGCTCAACTCGACCTTTAACACTTCACTTGTGTGGCATCCACAGCTCCACTAGAAAACCTGTTCCAGGGTCTCACCACTCTCATCACAAGTAAAAATAGACTTATTCTCCTAATGCAAACCTTCCTCTCTCGGTTTCAAGCCATCACCCCTTCTCTTGCCACAGCAGGCCCTGCTAAGAAGCCTGTCCCAAATCTTTCTAATAAGATTCTAATCAGCACCCTATAAGCACCAAAAGGCTGCAAGCCCTGGAGCCTTCTCTTCCCCATGCTGAACAATTCTGGCTTAGCTCTTCACAGCAGAGGTGTTTCAGTCTTCAGGTTGCTTGTGGCCCTTCCCTGCACCTGCTCCAACAGCTCCATGTTTTCCCTGTGCTGAAGGCTCCAGGGCTGGACGCAGGACTCCAGGTGATGTCACGAGAGCAGAGTGGCACAATCCCCTGCCCTGCTGGCCACGGTTCTTTGGATGCAGACCAGGGTACAGCTGGCACCCTGTGCCAATGAGGCACGGCCAGCTCATGCCCAGTGCTTCAGCCTCCATTGTCTCCAAGGTGCTCTCAAGTCATTCCATCTCCAGCTTGCATGGGCACTGGGGATTGGTGGTGAATCACTGATAGCAGCCCCCNGTCCTTGCACTTAGCCTTGTTGAACTCCATGTGGTTCACCCAAGCCCATCTGGGACTACTGATTTGTTCTGGCAGCAGCCACTCTCCCTTTTGGTTCTCAGCTCTGTCTCAGTGCTGCTCCAGAACAGGAGTTTCCACATTCTGCAAACATGGTCCTCATCCTTCTTCCTAGAAGCAGGATAATCATTTTGCTGTATTCAAGAGGCATGAATTGGGAAAATAGCATAAATCTCTCACCTGAAAAGCGAGACAACAGGAGAGAGCAGTCTCACCACTCCCTTACCCAGGCCTTCTCACAATTACCTACAGTACTCCCTTGCACTGTTTGTCCTTTACTCTGCAAGCACCTGGCACTGTGCACGGAGCTGAGCCATGCAGCAGCTCTGTCACCCAACCTCATTTGCTTCTGCAGGAGAGAGCTCTCCTTGCTGCATCTCAGCAGCACCCTGCAGAGGAAGCAGTACCAGTTCCTTCTTGTCTTGGGAGGCCAAACTGCCACTTCTGAGCCCACTGCCAGGAAAAACGAAACAATAAACCTCAACTCTCTGCTTTCACCCCCAAGGTGTTACTTTTCCTCATGTTCATGTTTCATTTGCTTAAGGAATGAGAACACTCAGCTGTTCCCAGATCCAGACTAGTCCTTAGTGAGAGGGATGGGATGTCCTTGGCCTGCAAGGAGACTCACACAGTGCTTGCCATTCCTTGTTGGGTTTCATTTAGACTCACTGTCTGCTGATTTTTGCTCTCCCACTTAACAACTGTTGAAAGGGCCTTAAGCACAGCTCTGAAAGAGATGTCAGAGCCACACCTTTCCTAACAGAAAGGGGAAGGTTTACCAAAATACAGCTCAGTGATGAAGTCTTCAGACATCTAAGGACATGCTCAAGATGAGAGTTTTCTGTTCATTTTTTAAAAAGGTTTTCCATATTGAGCAAGGAGACTTCCCTCTAATTTAGCAATTTCAAACTTCCATTACTCCCTTCCATGCAGGCAACACAATTCAAGCATGACCCAGGCAGCTGAACACAGGTGGCAACTTTGCTAAGTTCACCACTACACAGTATGAGAAATAAATCAGGACTAGATGAGAAGGATGTGAACAGGAGAGGAAAGAGCTGCAAGAGCAGCAACCAGAGTGCTGAGAGTCCAAGAGAACAAACAGAATATCCAGAATCAAAAAAAAAACCAGAGAAAAGGGCAACAGAACATAGCTTTGCTGTGTTCCATGCAAGCAGATGCTGGTAAGCTGCAGCAGGTACAGCACAGCACCCCACCAGGCTGCAGGTCTTGGCAGTAGGCTCAAGGAAATCTTCTGATGGGGTAAGGAGGCCTTGGCCATGTTGTACTCTCGGCCATGCCTGTACCTTGTTTTCAGGAGTACACAACATGCATCTGAAGTGCTCCTCAGGCTACAGCACTGCTGTTTAGCAGCAATTCTTCCTGTTCCTGATGAGTAAGCAGAGCTCCTTTGAGCCTGGAGGTGTTCCAGAAAGCTGTGGCCACGGTGCTTTGGGTCATGGTTCAGTGGCCACGTGGTGCTAGGTTGCTGGTTGGACTGGATGAGCTTGGAGGGCTTTTCCAGCTGAGACAGTTCCAGGATTGACTCCAAGAGGAGTCCAGAAGTAAGGACAATTTCCAGGTCCATTGCTAAGGGCAGAAACATTGAAGAGTGGGCAGAAGGCACTGGAGGTTCAGCAGAAGTGTGCTCAGCAAACAACTCAGAAGGATTTAAGTTATGAACAGTAACAAAAGGAACAAGCAAATAAGGTTCAAAGAGAATCCCTGCTGCCTGACAAAAACACTGCAAGGACAGAACTTCTGATCCCCCAAAAGGGCATTGAAGGACAANACCTTACCATTCTATGACTATAAAAGAAGCTGCAGCATGCACCTTGCTGTGGGTCTGACAAGGCCCAAAGGAAAGTATCAATAAAATCAAGTATTGACTGAAACCAAACAAACCCCAAACACTGAAAATAATTTGTTCTGTTTCTGTAAAATAGGAACGGAAGAAAGTTTTGTTCCAGGCCTCCCCTGGAGGGTGGGGGAGAGCTGTGCTAAGCCCTGTGAAGTGGTTTTCTTGTTTCTTTCAGCGTTCTGGCTCTTCTTACCCTCATCTAAGCTGTCTAATGGTTTGGGAATATCTAAAATTCCTACTGATCACCTCTCTGCAGCTCACCCAGGAAGCTGTGGCTGACAGCAGGACCTGTTCCCTGTCCCACAGCAATGGGACTGCTTTTCTAAGCCTCCAATCCACCCAACTTCCAAAGTTCCTTAAGTCCTCCTCTAAATGCCATCACCCAAGCTGGAAGCAATTCAGTACTGTCATCCACAGGTTAGTTCCAAGAATCCTTTCTGTCCATCCTGAAGGCTGTCCTCTAGACTAAACACAGAAGGAATCTGCTGAAAATCAAGGTCGGGTATTTGCAGCAACTTCTGCCCTGCTCGCTGCCAGAACCCACTGCCAGGCACCGAGAGTGAGGACCCTGAGCCCAGCAGGACAGGAGGATCTGTATCTTGGGTCACCAGAGGGACACAATACACTGGTGAGTGATCTACAGACAAGGAGGATCTGCTCTCTGCAGCTCCCTGAAGAAAGGCTGCAGCGAGGAGGGGACAGCCTCTGCTGCTTGGTGCCAAGGGACAGCAGCAGAGGAAATGGTTCCAAGCTGCCCCAGGGGAGGCTCAGGCTGCAGCTCAGCAAATCTTTCTGCCCTGGAAGGGTTCTCAACCATTGGCACAGGCTGCCCAGGGCAGTGTTGGAGTGCTCATCCCTAGGGGTGTTCCAGCAGCCTGTGGAGCTGTGCTTAGGGCCATGGTTTGGTGTGACCCTGCAGTGCTGGGTGGAGGCTTGGACTGGGTGAGCTTGGAGGGCTCTTCCAGCCAGATGTGTTCTGTGATTTTGTGACAGATTTCTCCTGGCTCTCCAGTCTGTAACTGACAGGTCCATAACTGTACTCCTGTGCAGCAGCAGCTACTCAGCCATTTAACAGCTGTCCTAATGGGCAGCAAATCCCAAGCAGGTTGTGGAAGCAGAGCCATGTGTTTACAAAGGAGGGATTGTTCAAAGGGAAGGGAAACTTTTGCCTTGTTAGAAGACTGGGATTGAGAACCTCTCTGAAACTGACAGCCAACAGCCAGGCAACTTGAGGCAAGGACTAACCCAAGCCGACTTCAACTCGCAGAGGGATTTCCATCCTCAGCAGTGGTGTGAAACTGCTATTCTGTTTAACATTTCCAAGTCACCTCAACTTGAAGGCCAAGTTCACCCTGTTTTTCTTCAGCATAACATCAACTTCCTTCTCATTTTCTGTTCCTAAGCCCAAAGCCAGCTGCACATGAACAAGCCCCATCCTCCCAAGCTGCTCAAGTGCCTTTGTGTGACACACACTCAAATGCTGCATTTCACTGTGGCCATGTTTCTGTTGGCAATCTGTTAAAACTAAACAGAATCAGAGAACTATTTAGGTTGGAAGAGACCTCCAAGTTCATCCAGTCCAACCATCAACCCAACCCCAACATGGCCATCAAACCATGGCCTCAAGTGCTATGGCCACAGGTTTCTGGAACACCTCCAGGCACGGGGACTCCACCAGCTCCCTGGGCAGCCTCTGCCAATCCCTGACCACTCTGGCACCAAAGACATTTTTCCTCCTCTCCAACCTAACCCTGCCCTGGCACAATTTCAGGACATTTCCTCTCCTTCTATCCCCTGAGGCAGAGGAGCAACCCCTCCCACCCTNAGGCGTTAAAGAGAACTGGCCCCAGCACAGCCCTGGGGGACACCACTGTGACTGTGACCACCAACTGAGTTAACTCTTCCTCACCACTCTCTGGGTCTGCCCATCCAGCATCTGCCTGTCCAAGCCAGGAGCAGCCACTTTGTCCAGGAGGATGCTGTGGGCACTGTGTTCAAATTCCTGTGCAACTGTTGCAGATCCTCTTTCACCTCTGTTTGCCATCAGTCTGACACTTGCAGTTCTAACACCCACAGAGCAGCAGCTCTGGGGTCACCAACTCAGAACATTAATCCAACAAAGGAGACAAACCAAGAACACCTTACTGGGAAGATCCCACTGGAGCAAGGGCAGCATCCCAGTCTAAGTTTTGACAGCAATAAGAACAAGAGGACATTCCTACAGAGGCTGAAAAGCCACCTCTCCAAATCTGAGATGGAAACACTTCTCTGACTTTAAGCCTCTGGTGCTTTTCAGTCTCACAGGCAGCAGGGAAGTTAGCAGCACCCAACGCGTCACCACTGCTGCCACGGGGGTATGGAGAGGGACACAGTGGACAATAAGCCATGAACAGAATTCTGATGTTACTAGCAGCAAAGGAAAGAAATCCAAGAGAACAAGGCAGCTGCAATGATCTCCTGTCCCCCAGGCTGTCACAAGTGAGCTTGTGGAAGCACCAGTAGAAAGCGCCTGCCGGAACGGACACAACTCCTCTGCCTCTGTACTCCTCTGTTTCCTTTCCACCACAGCCTGCTGGGGCCTTCTCCAAGCCTTCAGTGAAAATCACAGAAGAGGTGAAGTCAGAAGGGACCCGGAAAGTCATCTGCTCCACCCCTCCTGCTCAAAGCTGTGTCAACAGCAGCAAGCTGCTGAGGGCTGTGTCCAGCTGGCTTCTGAGCTACTGCCAAGCATGGAGACCCCACAACTTCCACATCACCTGCCCAGCCATTCCCCCATCACCCTGCAATACAGAAGCCAGGTGGAATTTCCTCTGTCACAATTTGTGTCCAGTTCCCTGGTCCTGTCACTGCACACTATTGAAAGGAGCCTGGCTCTGTGCTCTTTATTCCACCTTTCAGGTACACTTAACATCCCCCTGACCTTCTGAGCAGCCTCCACTCTCGCAGGAGAGATGCTCCAGGCCCTTAGGCACCTTAGCAGACTTTTGCTGAATCCATGTCTCAGCTGCACTGGGGAGCACAGAAGCAGACACAAGCACTCCTCTATCTCCTGCTCACCTTTCTTAATGTGACCTTCTCTGCTGCAAGGGCACAGGGCATACAGAATGGTGGGGGTCAGAAGGGGCCTCTCAAGACTGAGTCCAACTCCCCTGCTAGAGGAGGTTCACCTAGAGCAGGCTGCCCAGGAATGTGTCCAGGTGGGTTGGGAATCCCTCCAGAAAAACAGAGTTCACAATGGCTCAGGGCAGCCTCATCCACTGCTGCAGCACTCTCACAGCAAAGAAATTTTCCTTACATTTAGAACTTCCTGCCTGTTGACCCTTGTCCTAGGCACCACTGAGAAGAGCCTGGCCCCACCCTCCTGACACTCAGATACTGCTGCATATTGATAAAAGCACCTCAGTTCTCTCTTCTCCAGGCTGCAGAGCTCCATGTCTTTCAGCCTCTCCTCACCATAGATGCTCCTGTCCTCTCATCATCCTTGAAGTCCTCTGTTGGGCTCCCTCCTATAGTTCTCCATCTTTTTAACTGGGGGCCCCAGACCTGGGCACAATGCCCCAGATGTAGCCCCACTACAGCAGAGGGGGAGGAAAACCTGTCCTGACCCTGCACATCTCTCATCCTCTCAGCACTTTTCTACCAAGATGCTTTCCGGCCAGGCAGTCCCCAGCACACACTGGTGTCTGATGCTGCTTCTCTCCAGGGGCACACTTGGCACCTCTCCTTGCTGCCAGCTTTTCTGATGGTAAGGTCCTTCTGGATGGCAGCACCAAACTTCAGCCTATCTCTCTGGTCTCTTTCGCATCTTCTGCAGACTTGTTCAGAGTACAGCTTTGTGTGACCACCTAAATCAGTTACAAAGTGTTACACAGGACTGGTCCCATCCCTGAAAGCACCCTAGGGCAGGCTGGATAGGCTCGGAGCAACCTGAGCAGCTGCAGATGCCCTTGCTGACTGCACTGGGGGGACTGCAGCACTGCCTGGTGAGGACAGGCTGAGGGACCTGGGGCTGCTTAGTCTGGAGAAGAGAAGACTGAGAGGGGATTTAATCAATGTCTATAACTATCTGAGGGCTGGGGGTCAGAAGGAGGGGAGCAGGCTCTGCTCACTGCTGCCTGGGATAGGACAAGGAGCAATGGATGGAAGCTGCAGCACAGGAGGTTCCAGTTCAACACAAGGGGGAAATTATTTACTGTAAGGGTCCCAGACCACTGGCACAGGCTGCCCAGAGAGGTTGTGGAGTCTCCTTCTCTGGAGACTTTCAAGGCCTGTCTGGATGTGTTCCTGTGTGCCCTGAGCTGGATTGTCTGGTCCTGCTCTGGCAGGGGGGTTGGACTGGATGAGCTCTTTGGGTCCCTTACAACCCCTGACATCCTGTCAGCCTGTGACCCTTAGGAGTCACTTCCAAACCAAAACACTCTATGCTTCTACATTTGAGCCCTGGGGTACATCACCAGTGACTGGCCTTCAACTGGCCCTTTGTGTCACTGGTGACAACCCCTCGAGGCCAGCAGCTCAGCCACTTTCCTGCTGTTCTCACTATTCACTCCATGGTGCACTTCATCAGCCTGTGCAGGAGGATGTTGGGGAGCCTGTGCTGAAAGCCTCACTGAAGTCACAGAATCAGAGAACACATCTGGCTGGAAGAGACCTTCGAGCTCACCCAGTCCAAGCCTCCTCCCAACACTGCAGGATCACAGCAAACCATGTCCTTAAGCACAGCTCCACAGGCTGCTGGAACACCCCCAGGGATGGGCACTCCAGCACTGCCCTGGGCAGCCTGTGCCAATGGTTGAGAGCCCTTCCAGGGCAAAAAGATTTGCTGAGCTCCAGCCTGAGCCTCCCCTGGGGCAGTATGATTTCCCCTTTGTAAATCCACACTACGCTGAGAGCTCCCAATCCACCTCTAGTCTTTCAGATTTAAGTAATTTTAGCTTCTGTTCTTAATCTTTCCCAGTCTGAGTGTTTCACTCCTGCTGTGCACAATGCTCTCCCTCATTAACAGCTGCACATGTGCTAATTGGGATGGTCTCCAAACAGCCAATCTCACAGCACTGCTTAACCAACCCCTCCCGCAGCCAGGCTCTACAGACACAACGCTTCTCTTTTCTCCACCACGGATTTAAACTGCAGCTGGAACGGGCTCATGATCTCAGAGAAGCAAGCAAACAGCCTCCTACCCACACACAGATCTACTCACTACTTACTGTTGGAAAAACAAGTTTCCCAGGCATACCATCCAACTGGCATGCCTGTAAGAATTCCTCTCCCTCCAAATGCACTCTGTTGCTGGCAGCCCCTCTCCACAGCTCCTGTAGTTCCCCTGCTGTCAGTGAATCACAGAATCACCCAGGTTGGAAGGGACTCCTAAAGGTCATCTAGCCCAACCTCCCTACAACGAGCAGGGGCATCCTCAACTAGATCAGGAGGCCCAGAATCTGGACAGAAGCAGCTCTTCAGCTCAGATGTCCTGGCCTCCCCGAAAGCAAGGCATCAGGAATTCCAGGGAGTATCTGTTCCACACGTTTTCTCCTTACCTGTTTTCACCTTCTATCTTCCCTTCAGAAGTGCAGCAAAGACACAGTAGAGCCCAAACTGTGCTAAGAGAAGGCCTCTGCTTACACTGAGAGGGGAAGAATGCACAGCACAAAATCCTCTGTACCTGGAAGCTCATCATCCTTCTAATCTCCACTGAAACTGCATCAACCCCCTCTGGGCAGCAAAGCAGCAATGTAGCTTTCCTCAGCTCTGTTCAGACAACCCCCTGCAGATGTGGCTTAGTGGCAGCTCAGCCCTGCAGGCCCTGCAGCAGTGGCAAGCTACAGCTGTGGCTTGGCAGTGGGTTCTACATTTGACCAAGTGTTCCAAACACAGGCTGTGGCCTTCAGCTGAACTGGAAGGGCAAACTACAACAGGAGTCCTGCATCCTTTCATCAGTTTAGTGATGTACTTCCAAGAAAGAGCCCATTTGGTGTCCCTCAGGGGAGGTGCTGGGACCTGTGCTGTTTGATATTCATGTCACTGCTGTAGGCAGTGGGACCATGCTGAGTGCCATGACACCAAGCCGAGTGCTGCTGTCGATGTGCCAGAGGGACAGGATGGCATCCAGAGGCACCTGGACAAGCTGCAGAGGTGGGCATAGGTGAACCTCATGACGTTCAGCAACAGCAAGTGTAGGGTTCTGCACCTGAACCAGAACAACCCTCACTGCCAACACAGTCTGGGGGAGGAGGTAAGAGAAAGCAGCCCTGAGGAAAAGGACTTGGGGGAGCTGATGGTGAGAAGCTGGAGATGAGCGGGCAG
>WBNM01032275.1:0-70247 GCA_013399055.1 Ramphastos sulfuratus | reverse complement strand
CCTCTCTGATGAAGACAGGCTGAGCAAGCCAGGGTTCAGCCTGGAGAAGAGAAGACTCTGAGGAGACCTAATAATGACTTTCTAGTATCTGAAGGGGGCCTACAATAAGGATGGAGAGTTACTGTTTACAAAGGCCTGTAGTGATAGGACAAAGGCTAATGGTTTCAAAGTACAGAAGAGTAGATTTAGACTGGATGTTAGGAACACGTTCTTTACCACGAGGGTTGTTGAACACTGGAACAGGTTGCCCAGGGAGGTAGCTGAGGCCCAACTACCCTGGAGATATTCAAGGTGAGACTCAACAGGGCTCTGGGCAACCTGATCTAGTTGAGCATGCCCCTGCTTACTGCAGAGACAGTTGGACGAGATGACCTTTGGAGGTCCCTTCCAACCCAGACCGTTCTATGATACTGTGATTCTATGACCTGTTGCTAGCTGGCCTGGCATATTATAGACCAACCCTTGGCCAAAGAACCAAAAGGTCTACCAGTGACACCATGCTCAAAGCCAAGAATTCATCTGATGGCTCTTCTGTCAAAGCCCTCAACACTGTTTGCAATTGGTGGGATAGAGAAGAACATTACTTGTGCTCCTGATGACTTAACCCATTGTCCCAGCGCCCCAACTCTCTTCATTGCCCATAGACTTCTTTATATAAGTTCATTGCTACCTACTTGAACAATTAGTAACAGGTGGTAATCAGAGGGCTGAACCAGAGTGGGAAGGTTTCTTTTTACATCCTTGACCCTTGCCCCATAGAGGCATCATTGAATCCAACCTATCACCTAACACTTCTAATTAACTAAACCATGGCACTAAGTGCCTCATCCAACCTCCTTTTAAACACCTCCAGAAATGGTGCCTCCACCACCTCCCCAGGCAGCCCATTCCAATGGCCAATCACTCTTTCCCTGAAGAACTTCTTCCTGACATCCAGCCTAAACGTGCCCTGGCAAGGTTTGGGACTGTGTCCTCTTGTTCTGTCACTGGGTGCCTGGGAGAAGAAACCAACCCCCACCTGGCTACAACCTCCCTTCAGGTAGTTGTAGAGAGCTGCCAGCTTTGCCAGGAGTTTGCTATGGCAGACAGTGTCAAAGGCCTTGCTGAAGTCCAGGTAGACTACATCCACAGCCTTTGCCACATCCACCAGGCAGGTCGCTTGGTCATAAAAACAGATGAGGTTGGTCAAGCAGGACCTGCCCCTTTTAAACCCATGCTGGCTGGGTCTGATCTCTTGGCCATCCAGTAGGTGCCATCCCATTGCTCTCAAGATGATCTGTTCCATAAATTAAGCCCATGCTCCAAGATGTAAAGAAGATGGGGAGCCTTCTGCATCCTTAGCACTCTGTGCTGGCTGAGACTGCTTCAAGAAAGGTAGCATCTGGCTCCACCAGTCTCTCTCTTCCCTCTCATACTCCCTAATACTCCTTAGCCTTTCAACCTTCTCATTCAGTTCAGTCACCAGGCCGAGCAGATCATTTCCCTGCTTGCAGAGAACACAGATGTTGTCTCTGCAGTCTGCCATTGCAAGTGAAAGGTTGCACTTTCTGCAGTCACAGCCCTGGACACCTACCTGTCTATGTGGGACCACTATCTGGGTCATGACATTTCTTTTGCCAACAGCTTTTGTCCAGGTTGCTACCATGGCTCTTTCTGCCCATATGACTAACTATGCAAACTGCCACAACACTCCCAGATGACTCACCCCTCCCCTTTTCCTTCAACCTTGTTCAGTATGCAAGGATTTGTAATCCCTGTGCTCCTGAGGTGTTTAAATAGCCCACTGATACTGTGGCTCCGCCTATACCTCACCCATCTTTCTCCCAGGAGCAGCCAGCTTGGTGAGGGGGATTGCTCCACTTGGTGGACAGGGTCCACCTGCCACTCTGGCAAACTCTTGCAGAGTCAGTTCAGCTCTGGAGGCTCATCTCTGCTCTCTGACCACTAAGATCTGTTTAGAGGGCATTTAAATAGCCTACTGAGGCTGTGGCTCTGCCCACACCTTGCCTGCTTCTCTTGTGAGAACAGCTGGCTTGGTGAAGGAGATTGCTCTGCTTGCCAAGTGTGACCTGGGCTTCTGGAAAAAGTAGACCCCATCCACCAAGCTCTGCTGCTCTCTATTTGCAGAAGCCTTCATCAAAATGAACACTGCAAGTGTGGCTTCTTTCCACTGACAGCAAATTCTTGGCATCCCTGAACATTCACTGGGCTGAAACTATCCCTGAGGAGGGGTCAGGATTCAGCCGCAGCAGCACTCGACAGTGCAAATCAGCTCATCTCCCCTCTGAGCTGCTTCATTTTTATATGACATTCTGTCTTGGCTCTGTTAGGAATTTTCTTATGACACTTTCTCTGCCAGCACGATATTCAAGATGACAAAATTCAGTTTTATGCTCAAGCTTGTTGTAGGCTGCAAGACTGTGAGACCTGACAGACTCAGAAATTCAGCAGCCTGTGAAGAAATTTTTTACAAAAAATAAGAAGCAAAACATTTCTGTTCTGGTAATTTTTAAGTTAAACTCAATTCTTCTCAAAATAATAAAAGGTAATGCAAAAGGCAGTGGTTGAATACACTAGAGAAAGTGGGAGAAGAGGATGAAACATGCCAGTTTTTGCTAGTGATGCATTCTTCATTTCTCTTCCTCTTGCATCTGTGAAAACCCACTCATTAACTTTCATGTTTCATGACTCAAAATACTACTTAAGAGCTTACTGTCAGGCATGCCCTTCATGTGGACACACATCAAAGTGCACCCCCAAGAACACAGACTGAGATGGGGTTCTATTAGTCAAGTTTATTCAGCAATGGTCAGTAACTGCTTAACCTGTCTGACTGTATAGTATTGATTAAAATAATTAAAGCATCCCTGTAAAGTATCACTGTTGCTCTAGAGATTTTATAATTGATATGCACAAGTGCACACTGAGTAGCAGCAAAGCTCAGGACACCACAGTATTGAATATTGTTCAGATTTACTTCCCCCCTACACTTATTTTTTTCAATATAAAGGTTGTTACCTCATCACAATCAATTGTGTCTTGTTTAGTTAATTACTCATGATTATGCCACTTCTAGAGAAATTTAAACATCACAGGGATTTTTCTAACTCAGAAAGTTGTTTCTAAATATCTCCTCTAATCACACAGTAATTATGTTATTCCCTCCTAACACCACAAACATGTTGACTTAGCTAGTCATATTCTGGCAACCACAAACAGAAAAAATGCATAGCTACAGTGACTACTCCATAGAAGCAACATCTGTGGAACAAAAGGAAAATCCACAGAAACATTTTCAATGTTCACACTTGGTCATTTCACTCCTTTGAGTTCTACAATTTCAGCAAAAAATATTCTAAGGAAAAATGACTGCAACAAATCAGTTATTTATATAGTGTTTGTTTTGGTTGGTTTTTTTTTTTTTTTTTTTAAGCTTAAAGTAGTAAATCCATATGATAATAAGTAGAGAAACTGGCCAGAGGTAGGGTGTGTGAAAGAAACAAAAAGTCACAGAGCTCATTATTGGCTCCCTATGGAGACTACAAAACAACAGCAAACACTTCAGGATGATTAACTACCCAGAAATTAACTTTGGGAATTTCATAATAATGCAAACATATTTGGGACTACACTTACAACTAAGTCTCACCTCCACTCTTAATTCCAGTATTTAGTATCAAGCTACAGGAATCACTGGTACAAAGTCATGCTTTGCAATAGAAGCTGTTGAAAAAGGCTGTTCCTGTTTCTAGGCTCCCACATTGATTTTGTTAACTTATTTCTCCACCTACTTTGTCTCTCAGTTATCTTCTTTCTCATTGTCACAGGTTAAACCTCTATGTCCCCCAATCATCTTATATGCCTTCCTTCTTTCCTTGATTCTACCTAGAGTATCATGGATCTTCCTTACGTTGTCCTTTACCTCTTCTATATGCCAGTCCTGACTTTATTCTCCAGTCTTTTATTGTTCTCTTCTGTGGCATTCTCAGCTGGTACCTTTGTCCTCATGCATATGGCCAGGACACCCTGCAAGAAGGTAGGACCCCAAGGAGATTCTTTTCAGTCTTAAGGAGTAGTTAGAAGAAATCACAGAATCACAGAATATCAGAATCTGGAGGGGACCTCAAAAGCTCACCCAGTCCAACCCCCCTACCAGAGCAGGATCTCCTATACCAGATCACACAGGAACACATTGAGGCAAGTTTTGAATATCTCCAGAGAGGGAGACTCCACAAACCCCTCGGGCAGCCTGTCCCAGGGTTCTGGCACCCTCACAGGGGAAAAAAAATCCTCCTCATGTTTACATGGAACTTCCTATTCCTCCATTTCCACCCATTGCCCCTTGTCTTGTCATTAGGCAACACCGAGCACAGCCTGGCTCCATCCTCTTGGCACTCACTCTTTACATATAAACATTGATGAGGTCACCTCTCAGTCTCCTTTTCTCCAAGCTAAAGCGCCCCAGCTCCCTCAGGCTTTCCTCATAAGAGAGATGTTCCATTCCCTTAATCATCTTTGTGGATCTGCCCTAGCCACTCTCAGGCAGTTCTCTGGCCTCCTTGAACTGAGGGTCCCAGAACTGGACACAGTACTCCAGATGTGGCCTCACAAGGGCAGAGTAGAGGGGGAGGAGAACCTCTCTTAACCTACTAACCACACCCCTTCTAATACACCCTAGAATGGTATTGGTCCTCTTGGTCATAGGAGGACCACACTGCTGGGTCATGGTCAACCTCCAATCCGCTAGGACCCCCACATCTGTTTCCCCTTTGCTGCCTTCCAACAGGTCAGACCTCAATCTACACTGATCCCTGGGGTTGTTCTTTCCCAGGTGCAAGACTCTGCACTTGCCCTTCTTGAATGTCATTACATTTCTCCCTGACCAGCCCTCCAGCCTGTCCAAGTCTCCCTGAATGGCAGAACAGCCTTCTGGTGTGGCAGCCACTCCACCCAGGTTGGTGTCATCAGCAAACTTGTTGGCAGTGCACTCTGTGCTCTCATTCAGGTCATCAATGAATATACTAAACAGAACTGGTCCCACTATTGATCCCTGTGGGACCCCACTAGTCACAGGCCTCCAACTGAATTCTGTCCCATTGACCACAACTTCTTTCCTTCAACCAGTTCACATCCACCTCACTACCTGATCATCCAGACCACACTGCCTCAGTTCAGCCAGAAGGATGCTGTTGGAGACAGTGTCAAATGCTTTACTGAAATCAAGATAAACCACATCCACTGCTCTACCATCATCTATCCACTTGGTTATGTCCTCATAAAAGGTTATCAGGTTGGTCAAACATGGCGTCCCCTTGGTAAGGCCATGTTGACTGCTCCTAATGACCCCCTTGTCCTTGATATGCCTTAAGACAGTGCCAAGGATAAGTTGCTCCATCACCTTTCCAGGGATGGAGGTGAGGTTGACCAGTCTATAGTTGTCTGGGTATTCCTTGTTACCCTTTCTGAAGATTGGAGTGATGTTTGCCCTCCTCCAGTCCCCAGGCACCTCTCCTGTCTGCCATGACTCACTGAAGATGGAGAGTGGTCTGGCAATGAGCTATGCCAGCTCCCTCAGCACCCACGGGTACATGCCATTAGGACCCATGGACTTATGGATGTCCACATTACTCAACTGTTCCTTAACCCAGTCCTCATCAACCAAGGAAAACTCTCCTTTTGTCATGCTTTCCTCTGGTGCCTCAGGTGTCAGGGGCTCCTGAGGACAGTCTCCAGCAGTATAGATGGAGATGAAGAAGGCATTTAGTAACTGCACCTTCCTTGTGTCCTCTGTCACCAAGGTACCCACCTCATTCAGCAGTGAGCCTACACTGCCTCTAGTGTTAGTTTTTCCTGCAGTGTATTTGAAGAAGCCCTTTCTGTTACCCTTGACCTCCCTTGCAAGGTTGAGTTCCAGGGAGGCCTTAGACTTCCTAGTTGCCTCCCTACATCCTCTGACAACAGTCCTATATTCCTCCCAGGTGGCCAGCCCCTCCTTTCATGATCTGTAGACTCTCTTCTTCCACTTAAGTTTGCTTAGCAGTTCCTTACTTAACCATGTGGGTCTCCTGGCTCACTTTCTCGATTTCATACTTGCTGGGATGCTCTGATCTTGAGCTTGGAAGAAGAGGTCCTTAAATATTAACCAACCATTATGAGCCCCTTTGCCTTCTAGTACCCTGTCCCATGAGATTTCCCCTAGCAACTGCTTGAAAAGGCCAAAGTTGGCCCTGCTGAAACCCAGGGTTGTAGAGTTGTTTGATATCCTGTTCCTACCAGACATGATTTTGAACTCCACCATCTTGTGATCACTAAAGCCAAGGCTGCCCTCAACCTTCACTGCTTCAATTAGACCCTCCTTGTTGGTGAGAATAAGATCCAGCAGTGATCCCCTCCTAGTTGGCTCCTCCACCATTTGCATCAAGAAGTTATCATCGATGCACTGGAGGAACCTCCTAGACCGTGGCTGGCTGTCTGAGTAGCCCTCCCAGCAAATACCTGGGTATGAGAACCAGGGCCTGTGATTGTGAGGCTGCTGTCAGCTGCCTGTAGAAGGCCTCACCAACTTCCTTGTCCTGATCAGGTGGCCTGTAATAAACACCCACAACTGTATCACCCATGCTACCTTGTCCCTTAATTCAGACCCACAAGCTCTCAACTCACCTCTCACCCACCCCGTTATTGTTGTGGATCACATGTCACTCAGTACATTGGGAAAGTCAGAGCAAAGCTGAATCATCCATAAATGTTAATGAGAGACCTGAAAACTCTCTGCACTGTTCATGCAAACCACAGTTTTATCCTCAATCATAATTTTTTTGCCAAGCTACCAGCAACTGCAAAACCAGTATCCTGCATTACCAAGTAAATTTTGCCATTAAGTTAATTTTCCCTTGTAAGAGGCACCATCTGGACAGAAATGTTTTATTGCTACAGTGCTTTCTTAAGCAAGGTAGTTCAGAGAATTCCTGTCAAACTTAAGACTTGACATGTTACCTGCATTTATTCAAATTACCAGTTTCTACTCAAAGATAAACAGTACTCTCTGTACTACTTTGATTTTACAAGCATCCCTAAGAGTAAGCAAAAATGTCTAAAGAGACATTAGGAAATAAAGGCAAACTTATGAAGGAGGTTGATCTGTAAAGATAATGTTTGTCAAGGAATAAAACAAAAACTCACCATTGAGCCCAATGTCAGCCAGTATGAAGCATGCCAGTGGAAGATGACATCTGAATGGCTGCTATGGTTAATGGTTGGAGTCCATCTTGGAGGTCTTTTCCAAACAAAACAATTCCATGGTTCTATGATGAGCACAATTGCCTTAGATATTAAGGCAGAGGCTGTCTTCTGTGGCAGAAGCTATCTGAAAGTCAGATACAATGAAGAAAATTTTATAAATCAGTAGAATCAAAGAAAAAGACAAATTCTGTCTACCTTTAGAAGAAACCACAGAACCTGATAACTCAGAAGAAACAGAAAAGGAAGTTATTCATGAGAGCTTGCACACTTCATGTCTGAGCAGATGGCACTTTTCAAAATACCCAAAGTGATCACTTTTCTAACTCATGCTCTTTCTCTTTTACTGCCTGAAATGCAGTGCAGAGCCACTGTTTCCTAGACAGAGTGATCATACTTAGTATGTACGGAAAGCAGTTTGACTATCAAATCTAACAGAAGTAATGGTGTGGGAAGCACAACGACAGGACTTTCCAGGTTAGGTTAACTTTAATTAAACCAACAATCTAATGTGCTTTAAACTTTCTGCTACATATAGGAAGCTTTAACTGTCACTTTATTAATTCTGAAATTAATTTAAAAAAAAAAAAAAAAGCTGAAAAAAGCTGATTTCTGGACTACTCTGCTGACACCTAGTGAACCCCAGCTTGTATGGCTTCAGGCACAGGAGTCCCTAGAAAAAGAGAGGTGGTAACAAAGTGATTGCTTTTTTCATTCCATTTGCAGTAAAATATTTTATACAGCTAGATCTGTGCTTCAACAGAACAGTGAACTGTTTATCAACTGAGTGATCACTGTAATACTCATGAGATGTAAAAATCTGAAAAGATGGTAAAGAGGAGAAAAGGAAAAGAAGTAATGATCCAAGTCTTTTCATCCTAGCCTAAATATCTTCTACACGGATGACTGACCCAAGGAAACCTTCCACTGTTATGGAAACTTGTGTTTCATATATTTAACTGGGTTATCTCAGTGCCTGCAACTTCCAGTTAATAGCTTGTTTGTTTTTAATGTAAAATATAAACTACAAGAAACTCCTCATTATTGTCTCTAATTCAAATTTAATCCTATCATTACAACAGTATCAATGTGTCACATTCTCCTTGGCTCAGTCTGGGAGAACAATTTCACATGAGACTATCAGCTTCACTGAAGTGGTTGATGTTGTTTGGGAAACATCAGTGAGAAGATACAGCATTTTCTGAAATCTGCAACTGACAATGGATACCAAAACAATAATAAATAAAAAAACCCCTCATATTTTAAATAGAAAGTGAACAGAAGAACCTGAGTGCTGACTACCAGTAATAACAATGATGAATAAGAAGAATCTGAGTGCTGACCACCAGTAATAACAATGACAAATAAGATCATATTTTACTCCCTTGAAAAATGTCTCTGAGAGGTCGTATAACTAGTCTTGCATAAATAAAGGGGGAACACAAACTGCTACCCTGTGTCAGATAAATTAAGTCTTTTGAGAGCTGCTAGTCAGGAATGTTCAGGTTTCCCTGAGAGAACTTACTATCTGTCTTTCTGAAATACGTGCATTAATTTCAAACATTTTACAAAACGCACAAATTGTCTTGGCTTTGGCACTTCAGCCAGTCAGAAATTAACCCTTCATTTCCATGTGATGCTCAGCTACTTTATTTCTTTCCCAAGGCACACTAATCAATGAAAATATTTCCAGCTAGAGCGTGCACTTCAAAACACTCTGGGATAATCTGATGAATCTCTGAGACAAAAAAAACAGATTATGTCCAAACCACTAACTGTAGGTCTGTAACTTGTATTTTATGCATGTAAGATTAGCAGTTATCAGTGGAAGATAAAACTGTTCAAATGAAACACTAGCTTTTTATATCTTTTTGGTTTGCAGCTGTACTGGACATAGTATATTTGAACATTTTGGTCCACACCTGACTCAAAGCCTCATTATTTACACAACTTTTTAGAAGTTGTGATTAATTGTTTATGTGTAATATACATTTTATTTGTTAACTACATGTAAATGTGATTAATTGAACTTTTTAAATTATAGATCAGACAATACCAAATGATGTAATTCATATTTATCCATGATACATTTAAGACTCCCAATTTAATAAACAATTACCTCAAAACTTCCCAAGTGACTTTTTCTGTTTCTAAATTTCAAACAAAATCTCTGTCATCAAATAGCAAATCAAAACTTTAATTTTGGTCAAAAGCCTTGTTCTTTTTATTAAAATTATGCTTTTACCCTATATACATTTAGTATTTTCCACAACTCACTGGGTTTGGCCTGAGTTCCAAAAGATTATTGTTATTACCTGGTGTAATAAAAAGTGGACCATTTAATATGCTGATATAATGATATAATTCATATGACATGATATAAGTCCATCTTGGAGGTCTTTTCCAAACAAAAAGAAATTAATTTAAAAAAGGAGACCTCAAGGATCATCTAGTTCATTTAAGACTCCAATTTAATAAACAATTACCTCAAACTTCCCAAGTGACTTTTTCTGTTTCTAAATTTCAAACAAAATCTCTGTCATCAAATAGCAAATCAAAACTTTAATTATACTTTTACCCTATATACATTTAGTATTTTCCATAACTCACTGGGTTTGGCCTGAGGTCCAAAAGATTATTATTACCTGATGTAATAAAAGCAGACCATTTAATATGCCATTCATTTAGACTTAAATTAATTGCAATTGGTTATCCAAAACTGCTACTTCTGCAGTCACTCTTTACAACAAAAAGTATGGGCTTAAGATAGCATAATCAAGGAAACATTCCCACTTGGTGGGGGGGTGAAGAGAAAGAGAACAGAACAGGGAAGATTATTTTATCAAACGAGTTCAGAAAAGAGATGCTTTTCTTTTCAAAAGCTTTCACTCTTTATCTTTAATCCAGTTACCTGGTTCAGATGAATGGCATAAACTGCTTTGTTCTCATTTTGATTGTCTTGATCTCTCCTCAGAGCTCTCTTATCTCCATTTAATGCAAGAAATGACTTCTTCTTGAGAAGAAGTATGAGGAAAGTTCTATCAACTGCCCCATTGCCATAGCTTGGCTTATAAACCCCAAAAAGTTCAAGAAAGAGTAACATGGACTAAAGCCCCAAACTGTCTAAAAATNGGAGGGGATTCTGCCCCTCTACTCTGCTCTCATCAGACCCCATCTGGAGTATTGTGTGCAGTTCTGGAGCCCCCAGCACAGGAAGGACATGGAACTGTTGAAGAGGGTCCAGAGGTGGGCCACAAAGATGATCAGAGGGCTGGAGCAGCTCTGCTATGAGAAAAGGCTACAAGAGTTGGGGCTCTACAGCCTGGAGAAGAGAAGGCTTCGAGGAGACCTTATAATAGCCTTGCAGTATCTGAAGGGGGCCTATAGGAAGGCTGGGGAGGGACTATTGACAAGGTCTTGCAATGACAGGACGAGGGGCAATGGGTTTAAACTGGCAGAGGGGAGATTTAGACTGGATGTTAGGAGGAAGTTCTTTCCAGTGAGGGTGGTGAGACACTGGCACAGGTTGCTCAGGGAGGTTGTGGCTGCTCCCTCCCTGGAGGTGTTCAAGGCAAGGCCTTGAGTAACCTGTGCTAGTGGGAGGTGTCTCTGCCTATGGCAGGGGATTGGAACTAGATGATCCTTGAGGTCCCTTCCAACCTTACCATTCTATGATTCTATGATGTAAGCCTGAAATTTTCCTGTCTACCGTGAGAAAAGCATTACACTGTACCTGTCTAAAATCCAGCACCTGCATAACATATTGCCACTCTCAGACAAAGGGGCCATGGCTTCAAAATGGAAGAATCTACATTTAGATTAGCCATTAGGAAGAAATTCATTACTGTTAGGGTCGTGAGTCACTAGAACAGGTTGCCCAGAGAAGTTGTGGATGCTCCAACTGCAGAAGTNCTTTTTAAATTATAGATCAGACAATACCAAATGATGTAATTCATATTTATCCATGATACATTTAAGACTCCCAATTTAATAAACAATTACCTCAAAACTTCCCAAGTGACTTTTTCTGTTTCTAAATTTCAAACAAAATCTCTGTCATCAAATAGCAAATCAAAACTTTAATTTTGGTCAAAAGCCTTGTTCTTTTTATTAAAATTATGCTTTTACCCTATATACATTTAGTATTTTCCACAACTCACTGGGTTTGGCCTGAGTTCCAAAAGATTATTGTTATTACCTGGTGTAATAAAAAGTGGACCATTTAATATGCTGATATAATGATATAATTCATATGACATGATATAATTCATATTTATCCATGATACATAGAATCATAGAATGGTAAGGTTGGAAGGAGACCTCAAGGATCATCTAGTTCATTTAAGACTCCAATTTAATAAACAATTACCTCAAACTTCCCAAGTGACTTTTTCTGTTTCTAAATTTCAAACAAAATCTCTGTCATCAAATAGCAAATCAAAACTTTAATTATACTTTTACCCTATATACATTTAGTATTTTCCATAACTCACTGGGTTTGGCCTGAGGTCCAAAAGATTATTATTACCTGATGTAATAAAAGCAGACCATTTAATATGCCATTCATTTAGACTTAAATTAATTGCAATTGGTTATCCAAAACTGCTACTTCTGCAGTCACTCTTTACAACAAAAAGTATGGGCTTAAGATAGCATAATCAAGGAAACATTCCCACTTGGTGGGGGGGTGAAGAGAAAGAGAACAGAACAGGGAAGATTATTTTATCAAACGAGTTCAGAAAAGAGATGCTTTTCTTTTCAAAAGCTTTCACTCTTTATCTTTAATCCAGTTACCTGGTTCAGATGAATGGCATAAACTGCTTTGTTCTCATTTTGATTGTCTTGATCTCTCCTCAGAGCTCTCTTATCTCCATTTAATGCAAGAAATGACTTCTTCTTGAGAAGAAGTATGAGGAAAGTTCTATCAACTGCCCCATTGCCATAGCTTGGCTTATAAACCCCAAAAAGTTCAAGAAAGAGTAACATGGACTAAAGCCCCAAACTGTCTAAAAATAAAGACATTTGTACTGTTTGAATGCTTTTCACTATCAGAGTGCTTTGTAAATAGCAACAATTTAATCCTTGGAATATACCTGATTTCCACATTCCCAATGCACTGATACCAGGACAAGAAATTAAACTGGTGTGATTACATTCACTGAGAACTGCAACTAAATTCAAGATGCTCCCAGTTCTTCAATATAAACTATGAAATCATTCTGCTTTCAGTATAGTCACTGTGAATCTACCATTCAGGCAAGCCAGCAACAATTTGGAATGCTAACAGAATTCTCAAAGATTTTACACAATAACAGAAAAGATGCTGNCAGAGAAGTTGTGGATGCTCCAACTGCAGAAGTGTTCAATGCCAGGTTGAATGGGACCTTGAACAATCTAGTCTAGTAGGTGTCCCTGCTCATGGGAGAGGGGTTGTAACTAGATGATCTTTAAAGTCCCTTCAAAACCAAACTATTTTGATTCTATGATAAGTCTGAGAGAGCAGTTGGCAAGACTGAAGGATGGGTGACATCCAAAGGGACCTGGACAAGCTGGAGAGATGGGCTGAGTTGAATCTCACAAGGTTCAATAACGCAAAGTGCCTTATTTAGGACCTAAGTGCCACTTAGGTCCTGCACCTAAGTTGGAGCAATCTTAGGTATTAATACAGATGGGGGGATGATGAAATTGAGAGCAGGCCTGCCAAAAAGAACTTTGGGGTGCTAATGGATGAGAAGCTGGACATGAGCAGACAATCTGTATTTGCAGTCCAGAAGGCAAATTGTATCCTAGGCTGCATCAAAAGAGGTATGGCCAGCAGATTGAGAGGTGATTCTGCCACTTCGATCTGGTAAGACCTCACCTGGAGTACTGTGTCCAGCTTTGGAGCCTTCAATATAGGAAGGACATGGACCTGATGGAGCAGGTTCAAAGGAAGGCCACAAAGATGATCAGTGGGCTGGGACACCTCTCCATGAGGACAGGGACATGGTGTTGTTCAGCCTGACAAAGAGAAGGTTGCGAGGACACCTAATTGCAGCCTTCCAAAACCTGAAGGGGGCTGTGCAGTACTTCTAGTCTGCTCTTGGTGAGCCTGCTTCAGTATGGGGTTTGACCAGGTGGCCTACAGAGGTCCCTGCCAACCTCATCCCTAAAATAAAATTGATTAAATAAATATATAAAATATTGAGGTCATGCTGATTCACTTCTAATTTCTCACATGGCCCTCCCCCTTCTCTGCAATCTTCTTTTCAAACACCAGATTTCGTTCAATATATAGTACAGAGGAGTGTCCTATTAATGAAGTAGTATTCTGAGAAGATGTTTGACTGTACAAGACTTCATGCACCACTCACATGGATTGGGTATTTCCAGGCCATGTTTTTTCCACCTGGCCATTTTAGTATAACAGAAAGCAGACACCACTGCTCACCCAGTGAAAACAACCAGCTCCGATAGCATTATTATTACCTTTCCATTTTTTCTTAATGATTACAAAAAGAAGACTCACTCAAGCCTGCCTAAAAGCAAAGCTCACTCAATCCAGCATTAAATTTCTTAGTATGTAGGAATCAAGTATAACTTTTATTGTGCCAACATAACATAGTGTAATAGTGATCAAAATCTGGCAAAGATCACCAACCAGAATTTTTATTCATAAGGCCTTTATTTCCATTATGTTTTGTCATAACTCCTCCTATTGTGAAATTCCTGTTATGCACAGATTGTGTATTTAATTCTCACTTCATCCAACCAATGAACATACTGAAATTCAAACATAACTCGCCTGAGATTTCTTGCTTTGGATGAAAAAAGAAGTTTTATTTGCCCTTGAGAAGAACTTGGAGACCAAAATGCACAAGAAAAACATACCTCAAGTGTTCAGTGATTTATTTTTTTCCTTTGCAAAAGCTACTTCTTTGTTGGCTTACATTTCCCAGAATCATAAAATATCATCCCAATGCTTAAAATGAAAACTCAGTATCTAACTATTATATGCATTTTTGATCTACAAAATACAAGTACTACAAACCAATATCAAAAAAGAAATGCAATGTGATTTATTTGAGCTTTGGTTGCAACTACTATTTCTTCTCACCTGCACATCTTATGCAAAATACTTCCATTGAAACAATGGAAGTATTAGGTTGGAAGGGATCTTGAAAAGTCACCTAGTCCAAAACTCTGCAATGATCAGGGGACATCTTCAACAGAGATCAGGCTGCTCACACCCCCATCCAACTTGACCTTGAGTGTTCCTAGGGGTCAGACATCTATGACCTCTCTGGGAAATCTGTTTCAGTGTTCCACCACCCTCATTGTATAAAATTTCTTCCCTATATCTAGTTTGAATCTACTATTTTTTTTTAGTGAGTCCTTATAGGCCTCTCTTAATTATTCAAAGTCAATACAAAAGAACTGACCTTTGCAAATGACAGCTCAGAAAAGGGAGGTACATTGAATACATCTTACTTCACCAACCATTTCTGGACATTCCTTGCACACACACTCTTAACCACAATCTTTATATACTGCTAACAAGCTTCATCGTCAGCCAACACTTACTTTCCAAGTGCATATTGATCAGATTAGAAAAGAAACTGAAAGATAAGATGAATCACTTATAGTGCCCTTCCCAAACTAATCTACTATTACTTTGCTGGAATCGCAGTTTATTTAGACCAAGTGAGTAAACAGAAACTAACTCAGTTTAAATGAAGTACAACATAATTTGACATCTGATATATTAAAGTCAACTGACGAGAAAAGATGTTCCAGGTCACATTTTTCTCCAAAAAATGCACTTTTTATACTCAGGTTATGTAAGACAGTGAGGGAGAGAATTGGAGGATAAGCTATGTCATTCTTGTGGCAATTTAACAAATAAACTGAAAACTTTATTTGCAGGCAATTCATGTAAAAACAGAGTCTTAACAAGTGACACTGATTTCTCCTAAACCACATTAAGCTCTTTCCACAGAAAGTTAGTGTTTCCTAGCTCCTTTTTTCATCTGTGTGTAGATTTCCTCTAAGATAACCCCTTTGAAAAAAGAAAACCATATTTTTACATCAGCAGTCTAATATCTGTTGTCTTTCTTGCCAAAGTAGGGTATTTCGTACCCTCTGACAGCAAAAAAAAAAAGTAACTGCTTCAGTTCTCGGAGTAATAACGTAAGTAACAGCTTTACTAAACAGTTAAAGGAGCAGCAAAGGCAGGCTGCTTGGAATGGAAAGCGTCGCCGAGAGCCCAGAGTCACAGCAGGGTAGGCAGGGCAAGGCTCTGACAGGGCAAGGTTCCACAGAACTAAAGAGCAGCGCAGGTGCAAGAGCAGATCCAAGACACCAGCCAGATATTAAGGAACTGTAGCAGCTGCCAAGCTTTTGTTTTCCTATGTAGCACAATGAAACCGTCCCCGAAAGAGTGAAAAAGGTGTGACATTTTACCAGCCTCACCTTCCTTACACAGAGTGGATGAAGGGCCAAAAAAATCAGTTCAACATCTATCCAGGACATAACCCTACATGTCACAAATTCACCTTCTCCCCCACGCCGGGTCTGGGCGAGGCGGAAAACAGGCAAAGGCCACCGGCGCCTACGGGTCTGAACAGCAAGGACTTGTCCAGGCTTGTTTCAGAGCCTCCTCTGTGCTGGTAAATAGGGTTCGCGAGATTTACCTGTGGACGGCCTGATGCTGAGCGAGTGCATCTTCTCCTTTTGGTTAAAGTAACTCGCCGTTGGTTAACCGCCGTGGTTACTTTGCTGCTAGCGGACAAACATTACGTCGGCAAGTGTTTAAATTCCGATTTCGCCCCGGACCGGGAAGCAGCCGCCGTCAGCAGTCAGTCACCGCTGCCTGGCTACGAGCGAAGCCGTATGGGGCTGCAGCCGAGCCCAGCCGCGGTCTGGCCGTACCGGGGGACACCCGCGGGGGCCGCTCTTGCCGATCACGAGCGGAGCCCAGCCGCTGCCGCGCGCGCCGCACCCGCCGCGCCCTCCAGGCTGCCGCAGCACCCTGAGCCTGGATCCCGCCTCGGCCAGGCGGCGAGACGGTCCGGGAGCACACTCCCAGGCACGGAAGGAGTCGGAGTTGCCTCGCCGTACCCCGCGGACGCTCCCAATTTAAAGCTGCAACCTCCTGCGGGACTTTTCCCTGCGCAGCCCGACCGGCACTACCGCGTAGACCAGCCTCCAGGCGGCGGGGAGCATCTTTGTTTACTTTTGTGCATCCGCACATTATTTTGGGTTATAAATATTGCAACCCCGAGACACTGAGCTTATGAGTAAATTGGCTATTTTCTATAAAGCTTATAAAAGTTCTGTGTGCCTGCCGCCTCCGTTCAAGCGGCTAAAGTTCCTTTACAGCTGCTCCTACAGAGCAAGGGACATGCTGCACCGCGATTCTCTTTCCAAACTGATTGCCGTTTCTAAATATTCCAATTTGTTTAAACCGTTCAAATTGCGTGTATATGTATTCTGCAGGGCTAGCTTTTTCCAACCGAAGATCCGGATCTGTGTATATGTTGACTGTAAATAAGTTTTGGGATTTTTCTTTAATATTAACATTATTATTTGCTTTATTAATAATCTAATAACAGCCACATCAGACAGCAAGCAAAATAGAAACTATCAGGAGATGAATCTTGGCTCATCATCTTGAGGGATGTTAACTTACATGAACGAGCAACTGGATTTAACTTATGTTAGGGGGGAAAAAAAAGAAAAGAAAAAACAAGCTTTGAGTTTTGGTACTTGAAGGTAAGCCCGGTTACAAGCATATTCATCACTAAAAAGTAATAACATTCAAGTAAATCTTTATTCAAGGTAAAATTAAGCACACAGCAGTAAAGCAGGAATGCTAAATCTTTGTCATGATTTGTCAGGACATCAAAAGTAGTACACTGTTTTACCCAACTTAATATCTGTCTAAATGTTAATACTTATAAGCCTACTGTAAAGTTGATATATCAACAAACGTTTTAAAATATCATAATTGAATCTATGTATTAGAAAATACAGTTTTTGGAGTCAACCACTGTATAGCTAATTACATATTAATGTTTATATTTAAAATCAGAAAATAATGCTTAGTAAACATTTTCTTAACGCTATTTGACATCACATAGAAGTGCAACCCCACGCAGAACCCAGTGCTCTGGAGGCTGAAGGGTTTTAAGATCCACAGCAGCAATAAAATTCATATCAGTTCGAATTGTCTTTTTGTAGACTGGACATGAATACAGACGTGGATCTTTTGAAGCTGAAAAGACAGAAGAGACATAAAAAAAAAAAGAAAGTAGATTGAATAAACAGGGTTTGAAGAGACTGGGCATAGTGAAAATGTAACTTTCAATCAAAGTTCAGTAGCACATAGGTTCTCAAGTATCACCAAAGAAAACTCTTGGTTCTCACACTGTTCACTACTATGCTATTGACAGTTGAAGGCTACATATGGCTTGGAATTCCTGTATGTTTAAGATTTAACAGCATCACCTAAGAACTCAATGTAGCAAGAAATGTAAATGGCCACTACAGTAACTAACATCATTATTAGTTCAGTCTGCCCACTGAACATTACTTCTTATCAATATATTATTAATGTGTCAAAATAAAGAATGTCCTATTTAAAGCAACTTTTCTGGAAACACTTTTAGTATTTCAGAGTATAAATTGTTAACTCGTTCACTGAAGAATTAGAACAGCATTCTAGTCATGCTAATACATCAGCATTTAGCATCTTATGTGCTTCCACAGTGCTCATGCTTCTTAAAATCAATCAGCTACCCAAAACTGGTGAAATAACATGTAAGCAGGCTTTGGTTTTGGAAGTCAAATATTTTTCAACAGAAGCTTCCAGTTTTAAATTCAACAGTGGATAGTCCTATTTTACATCCCTATTCAACCGCATTTCCTATTTTATGGGGGGGGGGGGGGGGCAGGAAGGCAGCACAGTAGCCTAAATATGCATTTTCACAAAACATCACTGTCTGTAAATTTAATTTCTGTTCTTTTCTGCCTCAAAGACAAAACATTTTCAGCAACCTCTCTCCACATCTTAGTTGCTTCTGTTAGGTCAAAAATAGCCTTGTCCACAAAAAAAAAAAAAAAAAAAGTGTTTTTATAAGTATCTCTATCTCACATTTTATCTATAAATACATAAGATAGAAATATATATCTATATATGTATGTTATCTATACATACTCATACATGTTTTATGTAATTACAAAATTACATTAGGTTTTGAGGAACAGGAAAGAGGTCATTTAGGTGGAGGTTACAGAGTTTACATATATTAATGTTGAATTCTTCAGATGGAGAGCAGTGACAAGTGGTGTCTCCTCAGGAGTCTGTACTGGGACCTGTACTGTTTAATATTTTCATCAACAACACAGGTATTGAGTGCACCATCATCAAGTTTGCAGATGACACCAAGCTGAGTGGTGCTGTTGATATATCAGAGGGACAGGATGTCATCCAGAGGGACCTGGACAAGTTAGAGAGGTGGGCCCAGGTGAACCTCATGAGGTTCAACAACAGCAAGTGCAGAGTCCTGCACCTGGGCTGGAACAATCCTCACTATGAATACAGACTAGCAGATGAGATGATAGAAAGCAACCCTGTGGAAAAGGACTTGGGGGTGCTGATGCACAAGAAGCTGGGTGTGAGCAAACAGTGTGCACTTGCAGCCCAGAAGGCAATCACACCCCAGGCTGCGTCAAAAGATGTGTTACCGGCAGATCCAGAGAGGTGATTCTGCCACTGTACTCTGCTCTGGTGAGACCTCACTTGCGAGTACTGCATCCAGGCCTGGAGCCCGCAATATAGGAAGGACATGGACCTGATGGAGTGGGTCCAGAAGAGGGCCATGAAAATGATCAAGGGGTTGGACCACTTCTGCTACAAAGACAGGCTGAGTGAGCTGGAGTTGTTCAGCCTGGAAAAGAGGAAGCTCTGGGAAGATCTAATAGTGGCCTTCCAAGGGGGGTCTGCAAGAAGAATGGAGAGAGACTGTTTACAACAATCTGTAGTGATAGGATGAGGGGCAATGGCTTCAAACTAGAGAAGAGCAGATTTAGATTGGATGTTAGGAACAGGTTCTTTACTATGAGGGCAGTGTAACACTGGAACAGGTCGGTAGTTTGGGGGTAGTTGGGAGTCTCATCCCTAGAGATACTCAAGGTGAGGCTCGACAGGGCTCTGGGCAACCTGACCTACCTGAAGATGCCCCTGCTTACTGCAGAAGGGGTTGGACTAGATAAGCTACAGAGGTCCCTTCCAACTCAGACCATTCTATGATTCTTAGTCCAAGACATACAGTCAATGGAACACAATGCAAGCGTTTTTGTCAGAGGAGGCAGAGAACAACTACTCTGTAATAAGGTAAAAAAGTAATAAGGGAAAAAAGCAACATATTAAGACCAAAAGGTAAAGACTGATCTAAATATCAGGGGGAAAGTGCCTACTATCAATTATCAAGGTAGGCTGAAAGCTGATTTTGTATGGAAGAACAGGAAGTCTACCCCATTGAAAAAGATTTTGTACGTATACGATGAATAGCAACAGTTACTTGAGCTAAAGCTCAAAAGACTTCCATGCACTTGAATAAAGTTACACTGAATTCTATCCAAATAGCATCCTTTACAGTACAGTTACTTACTATTATTCTCTGCATATAGCCTTATAACAGGCATCATCTCGAAGAGCACCTTGGGTTTAGATTCAGTCAGTCTCATGTTTCTTCGGTCCCAACCAGCTCCTTCCAAGTACAGTCCATACACATAGACACCTTCCAAAGGAGGACTTGTGATATCCTCCTTCATCAATTTAGTGACCTCACTGCACAGCACTACACTGTCTAGAGCCCATCCATGGTTAACCCTTGTTATTTCCTGCTCAAAGTAAATGAAAATATACAAGTTAGACTTCTATGTATGCACAGAATAATTTTTTCCAAGCATTTATTAAACACATAGGTCTATGGTCACAAATTATCCTCTTCAATTTAAAAAAAAAAAAAAAAGTTATGATACCCATGTTTACAGCAGTTTGACTTCTCTCTAAGGTAGTGATGACATGACATTATTAAGAAAGTTTCAGTACTTTATCCACTGTATTTGATTTTCAATCTATTATACATAGTCTTAAGACCATACCAAGCAACACAACCACTGAATGCCAGTGGGAACTAGATCTAAATAATAAAATTTTCACAGCATTCATGGGATGAGAAAACATAAACTGCATATGCTAAGTAAAACAGCTCCAATGACAAAAGCAAAATCCATAATTTGCTGCATATTTCCCGAAGTTAGCTTTATTTTCTTGTACCTATACTCTTCATTTACTGTATTCTTAATAGTAAGAGCTAACTCAGCTCTAAAGCTACATAAAGAAACTGAAAAAAACCCCAGAGAATACTTGAAGACAGATATGCTTAAGATTCAACACATATTTTAGTGCACTGACAAGACTGCTTTATCTTGCCTTACTATCTCATGCTATTAAGATATGCTAGACCTAAGCTTTATTCCAGTCTTGTAAAGGCTTTCCATGTGATCTTTGTTTGAAATAACTTGAATTAATGTTTGTCCCATACTGCAGTTAATTAGATTCTTTAAAAGAGCAGAAAGTTTATAGTTCAATGATCATTCTGGCTCTTCATCTTTCTCATTTCTGTTTGTTCCACCACATAGCAAACCCCAGGATGTCACTTAGTTTTTAGCTTTTAGTTTTAGGGAACTAGAAAAGGTCTGCATATTCCAGCTGTTTCAGATCATCCTACTAAACTCTTTCCACAAGATTGGATCCAAAAGAAAATCTCAATTTAGGACTGTTTACTCAAAAGAAATACATAATTTCAAAGTGATATGCTTGCAATTTTAATACAAGTATGGCACCAATTAGAACTTCAGTTTGACAGCCAAAGATGACACTACCCACATTTCAGAGCAAGAGGGAGATCTGCCTTCTCTGCAAATCTTCATACTCTGTCCAAAATGTTAGCTTTTTTTTTTTTTTGAGGTCCCATTGGATTTCTATCTGAGTATTCTTTTCAAATTTTATGGACTCCAGGCATTTATTAGATTCGATGTGTTCCTTTATATGAAACAACATAGGTATTTATTGCCTCCTTTAAAGCAAAATGTAGCTCGCTTGTAAAATGCAACTTGTGGGCTGAGCAAATAACACAGTCACCAAGTAGAGAGATACACACATTTAACAAAGACGACATATTTCATACTTAGTGGGCATTCATAAATGAAACTCCTACTTCATTAAGAGAGACTGAATCAGATACTGAACTGCAGAAGTGTAATTTAAGGCTAATCCTGAATAGCTGTTCTGGCAAGTCTCCAGACAGGTTAAGTATTGAACACAGACTAAAAGGAAGAGAAACAAGACAAAAGAGAAATTTAATGGGCTGAGCACCGCTTCTCAGGGCTGCTTCAGTGATAACACAAGACATTACTTCTCTGGTCTGCCTTAATGGTGTTGTAAAATAGTCCCTACACACTTGGAGCTCGAAGTAGGAAACATATTTTAACACATTAGTGATTGATACACTGAAAAGTGATGTGCAGAGGAAGAAAGCTAGGGAAATATTAGTTACGCAGTCATGTGTGCTCCCTGTCAACATGATGGAGCCATGTCTATAACTCAGCCTTCACTACACAACATTTTTCTCATTTAAAAAATGTGTCAAGGAATATGCAGAGTAAGACTGTAAGTGCAATTTACCTGTCTCATTGCAGTTAAAAATCCTTGAGGATTAAAAAACCCTGACATCCAGAAGCAGTTTGGTCGGCTTTCAAAAATCCAATTGGAAAACTGATGGTTTCTTTCTAGAAGCTCAGTAAACCAGAAACCAAGTGTACTGGAAGCCCAAGATGCCTAAAAACAGTAAACAGCATGTTCCTTCATTATTTCTATCCAACAGTTTTAAAACATTATGTTCATGTCATAAAATACTAATTCTTCACAAGGTATTAAACAACAGAAAATTAGCAAAGCAGATTTAAAGCTCATTCTTCATATATTAACTTTTAACCTGGTAGACAAATGCTGCATCCCACTGAAATCTGTAGCAAATTCTTGCTCTGTTCAAATGCATGGTTACCATTCAATGTAGAAACACTTAATGCCCTATGGCAATTTTCCACTTTATGATGTTCTTTTTGCAAAATTAGATAGCTGTGTAAACTAGGAAGACATATTGTACATATCTTACTAAGACCAAGATTAATGCATCAGGACAACATTTTTTTTGCCAAACTCATTCCACTTTTTCTGAAAATAAAGTTAAGAAAGATTTGTTAAGATTTATGATGATTCTTCTCTTTGAATAGTTGTACCAAACTTGCGGTATGACTTACCTCCTCTCATCTATGTTTTCTACCATGGAAACACTTTGTCAATAAAAGCAAACCAAACAAACACTAAAAAAAAATCCTCCATATGTTGATTTCCATCAGTTACCATTAACAGCTCTAGTTGTCCCTGAAAACAATTTCTATGATGAGAGGCTGAGAGAACTGGGATTACTTGGTATGGAGAAGAGAAGGCTTAGAAGGGATCATCAGTGCTTATACCTCATGTGTGGAGAATCAGAAAAGATTGAGCTAGATCCTTGCTAGTGATAGGAGAAGAGGCAATGGGCGTAAGATGAAATCAAGGAAATTCCATTTAAACATGAAGGGCTTTTTGGTTGGTTGGCTAGCTGGCTGGCTTTTACCATGACAATCATCAAACACTTGAATGAGTTGCCTAGAGGGGTTGTGGACTCTTGATTCTGAAGAGTCCTGTGAAATCTGTTCCAGTTGACCCTCTTTCACAAGTGAGGTTAAACTATCTCCAGAAGTCCCATCCAACCTCTACTATTCTGTAGGCTCTATGACTTACAGAATAGCAGCAGTGTAGCCCATTGTTTCCAAAAATTCATCATCACATTTTATATTTCTCTCTCCCATCTAGGTTTTTATCCTGTCAATATGCAAGTCCTGGTTTGGGCTGGAATAGAGTTAATTTTCTTCCTAGTAGCTAGTACAGTGCTGTGTTTTGGATTTAGTATAAGAATAATGCTGATAAAACACTGATCTGTTTAGTTGTTGCTAAGCAGTGTTTGTATTAAAGTCAAGGATTTTTCAGTTTCTCATGCCCTGCCAGCAAGAAAGCTGGAGGAACAGAAGAAATTGGGAGGGGGCACAGTAAGGACAGCTGACCCAAAATGGCCAAAGCAATATTCCATACTGTATGATGCCATGCCCAATACATAAACCTGGGGTGTTTGTCTGGGGAAGGCAGACTGCTGCTCAGGGACTGGCAGAGAATTAGTGAGAGGCCAGCAATTGCATTGTACATCACTTGTACTTCTCAGGTTTTATTTCACCCTCTTTTTGATATCTTCTTTATCATTACCATTATTACTATATTTTAATTTTATTTCAGCTATTAAAGTGTTATTATCTCAACCCATGAGTTTTACTTTGCTTTGATTCTCCTACCCACCCCACTGGAGTGAGCAAGTTCAGTATTTAGTTGAGAGCTGAAGTTAAAGCATAACAACAAAGCAGGCTGTTAAAATGGGAAATACTTGCATCACCTGCATTCATTTCTGTTTTTATAAATGGAAGAGGGCTTGTTTTGTCTGCGTTTACTTTGGCCTAAAATCTACTCCAGCAGTTGCACACTCCTGGTTAGCACCTGTGTTTCAAAACCTTTTACTGCATGTCTAGCAGTTTAATTTAGCTCTACAGGGGGAAAAAATTGCTTTCCCTTACAAAACAAGTGATGTACACCTACTTTTTTCCATCTGGCAGGAATCCTTCCATCATACATGCAGTCTAAGGCATCCCTCAGATTTTCACTCATAACAATTGTCCCATCAATGGCAAGTTTTAGATCAGTCAGAGTGTTTCTCACTAAGGAAATAACTCTCTGCATTTGTTCAATTTCCTGTCGCAAAAATATGTTCATAGGCTGAAAAGATCCCATGTTCTTTAGTTTCTCTTTTACCTGTAGGCAGAAAACCAAATATCCTTCAGAAGTAAAAAAACAAAGGTCATTTTATGTCAAGGTTAGATGCCAATAAAATTTTTCAGATACAATACTTTCAGTTAAGAAGTCAAATGATCATCTTAGGACTTTCCTTGAATCCTCTGCAAGACAGAAATGCTGAACTTGTTCCATAACTCTACAATGCTGGAAGAAGCTATGTTTTCAATCTAACTCATGATTTAGTCTATATATATATCATTCTATGAGTAAACATTATTTAAGTAGCACATAGGTCATACCCAATTGTAAGGATTGCAGCTTACATTCCAATAGATAGTTCCCAAAGTTCACTTTGTACAAAACAACTAGGAGCAATTGCCCTAGCTGATTTGCCTCAGTATAGTAGTACCATTTATCAGCAATGCCCGAGAAGAGAAGGCTTTGAGGAGACCTTATGGTAGTCTTCCACTATCTGAAGGGGGCCTACAGGAAGGCTGGGGAGGGACTCATTATAAGGTCTTGTAATGACAGGACAAGGGGCAATGGGTTTAAACTGGCAGAGGGGAGACTTAGACTGGATGTTAGGAGGAAGTTCTTTACAATAAGGGTGGTGAGACACTGGCATAGGTTGCCCAGGGAGGTTGTGGCTGCTTCCTCCCTGGAGATGTTCAAGGCCAGGTTGGACGAGGCCTTGAGTGACCTGTACTAGTGGGAGGTGTCCCTGCCTATGGCAGGGGGTTGGAACTAGATGATCCTTGAAATCTCTTCCAACCTTACCATTCTATGATTCTATGAAGTATTACAATACCAGGCAGTCTTGTATGCTAATGAAAGCTGTCAATATTTTTAAATCAAGTGTAAAATTAGAGGTCAATAGGGTCCTGGGAGATAGTTGGAAAAAATTGTATATAAGAGGTATTGAATCCTATCCAGGGTTACTAACCCTGTTCTTAGTAATACACATAACCTTTCTATGTTTATCAGTGTTTTGCTGTACAAAAAGGTATTTAAACAATTTTCATCAGGTGGAGAACTTTAGTGTTCCACATTTAGTTTTATTAATGTAAACTAAATTTTAATTTGTGATTTCTAACCACAGTTGAGCTGCCCAAAAAGAGCTCTTATAAACTTAACATGACTAACTGTACCTATTCAGTAACACTATATAGTACATATCTAAGCTACATGTCTATTACTGGAGAAGCTGAGTAAAATTTGAAGGCAGTTGGACTAACAACTACTAGGAGGTTTCACACCTATCACTAAAGCAGTAACTTTCTGAGAAACTCAAATTGCAATCCTTTGAAGATCTCAGACACCTGGTTCAACCTTTTGGAAAGTCATAAGGCTCAGGCTTCTAGAAAGATACTAGGTTAGAAAAGTCATCAAGTGCAAACTTTTGGAAAACTTCTAGATAGCCAGTATTCCAAATTCAGATACATTAAATTATATGCTTAGATAAAGTATATTATCATAATTATGCCACTTGAGGGAAGGAAGATTATGTGATACAAAACAGGCTACAAAACATAGATCAAGAGAAGTAAGCCATAGATACCTGAAGAGAGTCTATAGTCATGAGCATACCAAGGAAAATTTATTACTGTGTGAAAACAGTGAAGGTGGTGTTGGATTGTACCTATCTCCATGCTCCTTTTTATAGTTCATCATCCTGAGAGGAGAAATTTGACATAAGTCACATAGACTTGTGTCAGATCCTCATGATAGCTTCCATTAAAAAATTAAGTGGCTGGTAACTATGGATAAGATATTTCACTCTCCTCAAGAAGTAGGTAGCAGGCAAATCATCTAATTAATAAAACATCTTAATATCCAGGTGAGCATGCAGCTACTTTGGGAATCAGCTGAAGTACAAACATGGGTGTGAACTCTTTCTGATGAGACATTGGGTTGACTTACATCCATTTCCTAACAGAAGTGTTGTAAATGCTGTAGTACTGTCATAACTAATTTTACTTGCTTTTAAGTTTTTTGCAGATGTAATAAACCACAAAATTTTAGCATCTCCTGATATAAAGAAAAATACCTTAACAATTTTACCAGCATTTTCCTCTCACTTATTTGAGGATCATAGCTAGCCTTAACTGGGAAGAGCTATATGTCAGCACCCTAAACTTCTGGGACTCTAAAGAAAACTAAGAACCATGAAAACACCCGGAAACAACATAAATTGTGCAAACATTCAGCTGTAGTGTCCGGAAGACACAGTACAGCTGATTGGAGTGACCATGTATGAATATCACCAGTAAATATTTCCTAATTGCAATTTGCTTGAGAATCATTCCATCTTCCCCATACACAGAAGGAATGTTGCTATTTCAGAAAATAAATATCTACAAGACAGAAGGTGTCCATTACAATTATGATTACATAAGCTACTATGTGCTAATATGGATTCTGATATACTAAACACTAGACTTCAGTCAATAAAAACCTAGAACTTGGCAAGTTTTATAGCATTTACTTCACTGAATAACAAAGCAACCTAAATGTGTCTTCAGGATGTATGCTGAATCCCAGAGCAATACATATGTTAATTTTTAGAGGCACAATGTCGTGGTAGGCCTAAAAGGCCNATTGTCCCGTGATATTTTTGTGAGATATTTTGTGACTTCAAGCCTCTTGTAATCATTGATTGCCTTCTGCCATAAGCAGAAAGGAGCTTCCTGCGCCCATCCAGTGGCTAAGCAGGATAATTAACTGCAAGCGGTGTAAGTGACCGCACAAACCTTCTCTACCAGTAAAAATGTTTGCTTATGCTAGTTGCTTTTAAAGTGTTCCAGTTTTGCCTGTTTCCTGTATGTATACATTTCCAAACCGTGCGCTTTTGAACCTTGTATATAAGTTTTGTGGCGACATTTAATGTTAATAAACAGTTTTCATAGTTATTAACAATCTCTGCCTGGATATCAAAATTTATATCATTATTAATTTTGAATACTTTCATTACACATAGATACACTTGGAACATGACCTCAGTTCTCTATAGTGTCAACAACCTTTGTTAAAAGCTGAGGATCCTACCTCCTTCATAATACACTTAAGCATTTAGTGGTTTAATATATCGAAAAAGCTCTTCTAAAAGCAATTCAATGTACACTGAGTGACTACTGCATAAATGTTAAGAGTCTGGTCAGACTCCTTTAAAATATATGTTTTTTGAAGTACTGGCTGTATGAATGAATTCAGACTTGTTTTTTAGAAAAATTAGTACCATTACTGCTTTTTCACACACACAAAGCAAAATGGAGAGACTATTTTTGAGAGAATTTCATTAACTCACTTCAAATGGCACATAATCAGCAGGAAGCTTTTCCAGCATATCGTCAGCCAATCTGGCTACAATTGTCTCTCGGGTTTCACCTCCTCCATCAGAACTATCTTTAGGCTGAATACTGAGAATGAGGTCTAATACATCTTTGGAAAGTTTACTTTGGTAAGTGATATCTGCATTGGGATGCAAACCAAACACCTCTGGTGTGTCATAAGCAGGAAGACTCTACATAGAAAAATATAAAAGAAAAAAAGCACAGCTGGAGATAGGTTTATAACACCATTGGTAAAGAAACAACCAAAACACAACCCCCCCCACACCCAGAATGACAAAAAAAAAATATTTGGAAAAAAACCCCCACCAAAACCAAACCAATTAAACTCCACACAGTCTTTACATTTTTAGAGGCTAAATCCTTCACAGTTTTCAAACAAGAAAGTAACTTGTGATCTATGTGTCATGTCACAGCTCAAATCACACCAAGGTTAACAACAAATTCTGTTTTAACCTTTAACCATTATTTTAATAGTCAGCTTGTACTTTCATATATGTGTATTTTTATTTTTTGAGGCTGCTCTCAATTTCTGGATTCCATTGTCTGTTCTTTTTTAATAACTGTATCAAGCAGATCATGTGAAAAAGGAAAGGCACATCTCAGGTTTTCATTTACCAACCTGTATGTACTGAAGGTATTGATCCACTGTAGTGCATTTGGGTATGCTGTATCCTTTGTAGAAGCTGAATTCTTGGCTGAGTATGTTTTCACTGAACAAAACCTTTACAAAGGTGTTCATGAGTCTTTTGTCGTAGTCATCTATCACACGGCCACCATACTGGATCTCACCTATCATGTAACAAACAGTACTCCAGGAGATGCCCTAAAACCAAGCAGAAAGTCATGACTAGTTAATCCTCTTCCCCTCTGTTAGTAAGAACATCTGACACATGAAGTACTGCACCTCCATCCCTTTTGGAAAAAGTTGTTTTCTTTACAATGCTGTATTCACAAAGCACCTTCAAGGATTTCTCAAAATAGAATTAATTGGAATTTAATTCAAGAGGCTATTCTAGCATATGGGCAAGAAGGACACAGCTACATTACAACCATGCTTTCAGCTTCACTAAAATGCCGCCAATCATAAAGTGATAAGCCACATATCTCTATCTCCATGACAACTGGACATATGACAGTGAGAAGTACTGTACTTCTGCAGCTGTACCATAAAGTATTTGCTCCATCTACAAGAAGTAGATGGAGAAGATGATTTCAGAAGGTGGTGCAGTACATTTGTACACACTGGAAATCCATCTGAAACCAATTAACCAGGATTAGTCTGATAGTTTCCATATTATAAAGAAAAATCAGCAAGACACTCCAGTAAAGCAGCACAAACATTTGCTTCAAATCATTGGCAGAGCACTGCTGCTTCTGTGCTGTGATTTACAAAGGCACTTACACAGGGAGGGACTATTTACAAGGTCTTGCAATGACAGGACAAGGGGCAATGGGTTTAAACTGGCAGAGGGGAGATTTAAACTGGATGTCAGGAGGAAGTTCTTTACAGTGAGGGTGGTGAGGCACTGGCACAGGTTGCCCAGGGAGGTTGTGGCTGCGCCCTCCCTGGAGGTGTTCAAGGCCAGGTTGGACGAGGCCTTGAGTGAGCTGTACTAGTGGGAGGTGTCCCTGCCTATGGCAGGGGGTTGGAGCTAGATGATCCTTGAGGTCCTTTCCAACCTTACCATTCTATGATTCTTCTAAATGTAAGAGGAATTCTTACACATTCATTTAAAGCCACTACATTTGAGGAGCCAAATCTTACTATTTTTATTCATAACAGATTTAAACAAAATAGTATTTTAAATGCAGTGGTCTGTATTTAACTATCTAACTGAGAGTTTGGGGTTTTTTTAATGTATAGGTTGATAGAGAAACTTAACATACATGGGATTAAAAGTCTAATTTAAGCCTGCTGCTCTACAGATGTGTAATTGGAATGTTGAATGTTTGTAGAAAGAAATAAAATAATAATTTAAATTCATGTTTGTCTTTCAATTATTTAGAACCATGTATATACATTCCGCTACTAGAAAGATCCATCACCATCTACCTTCCCCATTAAAACACTAATTACCTTCTTGACATCCGTGCCATCCAAGTAGTTTTGAATGAATTGTACAGCAGCATTGAAATCAGCTTGATTGAACTCATAGGGTATATTCCAACCCAGAGATCCAAACTTGCGTCTTTCTTGAACAGTGGAGTGTAGAAAGGCTACAGCATACAGCATTGGTTTCCACTGTACCATGTCACTTACATCTAGTAAGTCCTGACTGACACCTGTTGATTGTAAGTAGGCTTTATAAGAAACATAGTAATAGTTTTCAAAATTACCTCATAAGAAACACAGTAATACTATTTTCCAAATCAATGCTAAAACATCAAACCTGGAGACATTCAGTCTCCCAAGGGTAAATTATCATCCTACAAAGTGTTCTGTGCTGGAGATGGTTTATAGCATGTTAAGTTGCTCAAACTAAAAGAGTAAAATTCAAAGAAAGACCCCACCAAAATTTAGTAATAACTGATTTCATATTAATTTCATCATACTAACTTACACCTAGTATGAATGGCTACAGTATGAGCATGTGATAACACCAAAGAGTCCAAAAATAAGCAAAATTTAAATCATTACCATTCTAGCACTCACCACTGTAAGTTCTCTTTAGTCCAGCTCTGAGACCTTGAGGTGGTTCATAGGTAAACTTAATAGACATTTGAAGAAGGGTGATAGGGAACTGTCTGTGAATGTCAGTTGTCATCCACAGTCGAAAGTTTTCATGAACAATCTCTGTCTCTATTACAGTGTCAATCAACTCATCCAAAAAGTCAAGTCCCAGGTGGCAGTTTTGCAGAAGTGCCCAACCTCCCTAGTTTAAAACAACAGAATATAAAGTTATCAACACTGTTTACAACCTTTGTTTATGATGTAGGTTAGAAGCAAAGACACCTCATCTAAGATACAGCAAAACATAGCATATTTAAGTACTGATCAGAGCTGTTAAAGAAAAAAAAATCCTCCCAAGTAATTTTTGCACCAGCTCAACAAATCAAACCTTAATCATTTCATTTCATGTACATTTCACAGACAAGAGACCAGTATCCATAGTAGTGGCAGACATGCAACTAACAATGTATATTTTCTCCAAAATAAAGCTCATGTGAGCTAAGGTGTGGGCTGTTCCTTCTGAAGGTGTTGTTAGATTCTTTGGGTTTAGCATCTAAAGAATTGGTCCTTGCCTGTCCCATCTGCTCTTCTTGAGTAGTCCCTACCTTCTCCAATTCAGTGCTCAGGCTGAAGGGAAGACCTTCTTGCTCACTACAGCTACCTTAAAGGAGGCTTCAGCGAGATGGGAGTTAGTCTCTCCCCTTAGTAGTAAGTGATAGCACCAGAGGAAATAGCTTCAAGTTGCACCTAGTGAGGTTTTTATTGGATATCTGAAGAAACTTCTTCACTGAGTTATTAAACACTGGAATGGGTCCCCAGGGAGTTGCCCCTGGATGCACAGATGTAGTGCTAAGGGATATGGTTTAGCACCAGACTTGGCAATTAAATAAAGTTGATGATCTTTTAAAGGTCTTTTCCAACCAAAACAATTCTATAATTTAAAACATATCTGGACATGAATATAATGCTTGTAAACACTGATAAATCATGACTTACATGGGAGCTCAGAAGTAGCTCTTACAAAGCAAGAGGCTAAACCTTGTTCCTGACAAGGTTGATAAAATAACCAAATATACAGTCTTAATTATTGTTATGAAATGATAGATACCAAACTTTCTCATCTCAATTACCATACTTCATATAGACATCTCACATACTTCATTAAGTGGGTTTGTGAGATAGAGAAACTGCATTTCTCTTAGCTAAACAAATGGAGCTGCTCTTCCCTATCTTTTGAGTGAGTTTCTTATCAGATCTGCTAATTATCTCTTAATGTGAACTGGTAAAATAAAAATCAGAGGCAAAAGTCAGTGGTAAACTGGTTACATAACAAGGAAGAAGATCATAACAGAAGCACAAGAAGTTTTAAGTGGTTCACATCAGCAGATACAGCAGTACTATCACCTGCCTGTTGGGCAAAGCACAATAAATTGGAACATTTCATCTTTTCTTTCTCATATAGAAAATTTTATTCTTTAATTCTTCCATTTTTCAATTATATAACACCTGTGTTATTAGATTTAAAATCCCAATTCAAAATTCAGACAATAGTAAGACAAATTAGTTTGCTATACAACTTTGTTTTTCTCAAGGTTATGTAACTATCAATAGTATATTTGGAATTATCTTCCTCATTTAACAATGTGGTGCATTACTAAAAATACAACACAGAAAAAAAAATATGAAATGCTTGCTGAAGAATATTAATATTCATGCAATCCACGTGATTAATTCAGCTGTGTTCAGCAGTCAATAACCTACAACAATAACTTCATTTTATATGAAAACCACTGGTATCTGCACAGTCCCAAAAAGCTTGTTATGGTCAATTAAATTACCACAAAAAGACGTTTCTATTGCTTAGGACAATTATTTATATCAATAAATGTATGGCTTTGAATTAGTATTAACTACTCACCAACTTAATTTCATGATAAGATTTTCATTTCTAGGTTTTAAATACAGATACAAAAAAACATTCAGATTTTTATCTCTTACATGAGCCATTGTCTGCTGTAGAAGTTTACGAGCGTGGATTTCTTGCCCCTGGCCCATGGAAATACAATGTGTCTCTGTCTTCAGTCTTTTTCCCAAAGCAATAATTGAGTCCGTAGGATCAGAGCCCATGGAAAGAAAGCATATGAGAGGAGTACGTGGATCTGACTCTTCCCATGTCTTCTCCAAGTCTAAGATGACTCCCTCCGCATATTTCTCCCCCATAGTGTCAATGATGTATTTTCTTGCCTACATTAAAAAAGGTAACTTTAACTCATGATCTGACCATTTAATACTGTTTTCTTCCAAGTGTAAATACAACCAGCAAGTAAACTGAAGAGCAAAGAACAAACATGCAACAAATTTACTTCTACATCTTAACATAGCATACTGTCTTTGAAGGTGTTGTTTCTTATACAACTAGTTAAAGTTTAACAAATAATTATTCTATTACATATATCTGCATGTAATGTTATATATAATAACTATAATTACAGTATAGTATTACTAAACTTTATTATAAAGATTTTGAAGATTTAAATATGATATCTCCATTAGATAGCATAACTCCTAAGCCTTCCTTTCCAAATACTAAAGGAGGAAAGTGTGGAAGATATGCTTCAAAGGTGGTAGTGCTTTCCCACCTTCATGTTTAAACAATGAATTAATGATGAAAATAACTATTACAAAGTAGACGATTCAGAGGAACGGGAGAAGATAACTCTGTTATTCCTTATTTATTTTGGAAGTTGCTGTATTATTTTCCCTTTTCACTAAGAAATAGAAAAGGCCCTTTCAAATAGTCTGAGATTATATTTATCATATTCTTTCTTATTGCATTGCTTTTATTTTAAACCAATATTCCCACTAGTACTACTAGGTTACTTCTCAGAGAGAGAAGATATTTAGCATTTGATAAATGATCAGTTTTCATAAAAACATAGTAAGTTGAAAATGTATCTTGCCTCCATTAACAGAACTAAGGAACTATTTTTGCATGATTGGTTTCAGACATTTAATGCACATATGAAACACCTATTATACAGCTTTTTTAGTGATGCATTCTGGCTTCAGTAAATTGCCAAGTACTGGACTGAAACTGACAGCAATTGCAGTTTTTACCTTTTTTGCACTTGAAGAACATAAAGATTAAAAATAGAATCCTAGAAGCTGATGTTTTAGAAAATAAGTCTAACCATTTAATAAACTTTAATTTTACATTTCTCTGTTTTCTAAATAGATAGCTTTAAATAAAAGACCTTGATATAGATTTTTGCAAGGCAGGTCTAATTCTTCCATGCAAGAAATGATTCCTCAGTTAAACTGTTTGTATTTGTTTTATCGTTTTCAATTTGTTTTGTTTTCTCTCAACCAACTGAGAGAAAAATCATTAAAATATTTTACTTCAGCCTAACATAAGAACACTTTTATAATTCTCATTATTAATACCAGTGAGGACAATAAAAAATTCCTCCTGAACCATAAAGCAGAAGTGGATAAACATAAGTAAAATCCTATCACCATAGTAAAATCATTGGCTAATATTCAGTATATTGGAATATTCAGTATATTGGAATATTCAGTATACTGGAATATTCAGTATATTGCTAACTCTGCCCTTGTAGCAAATGCATGAATTGCCTGAAAAGAATTTCAGAAAATGCAACATAAAGGTCCCTTACAAAGAATTTTAAAGCTAAATCGAAAAAGTATCGAACTGCAATTCTGTAACTATTCTAACGACACCTAAACAGTCTATGTTGGCTACATATAAATGTACCTGAGCTATGGTCCTGTCAGGGCACCAAGATCTGATAAGCAGAAGATGTCTGAAGCAGTCCAGGGACTGACCATAGCCACTAGGAACCAGTTCTTCTTCAGGATTCTCACTATCAAACCAGATTTTCCACTGTTTCTCTGCTCCAGAAATCTGCATTTATACAATCAAAGGAGTAAAACTCTCTAAACAGATGAGTCACATTCCAACTACCACTGGATCACAAACTTTTAATGAGGGCCAGAGACATATAATCCACACACAGGCATTTGTTTTAGCAATATTAGTACACAGATTTAGTAGTTCTATTGAAACAAAAGAAAAAACAACCAACCAAACACAAAGTGGATAAGCTTTCAAAGTACAAAATTTTGGAATGCAGCAATGCCTTTAAGTATCTATATTCTGAAAGAAATGAGCTACTACTACTGTCTTCCATTAATGATAAAATGGCATTGATAGGTTAGAACACAAATAGGCTCAAACAGAACACTAGGTACGTATTGCAGTTGTATCCCAATCTGAAACTATACTTATACAAGGTGTGTTTCTACTTTTTCCTGGGGTGTTATAAAGTATTTTATCAATAGAGGTTACTAAGCAGTTGGGGCCACAACTGTGGCTATCTGCTGGCAGTTTCATTCTAGTCTATAAAACAAGCCAGTTTCCCACATGCCTTGACAATGACAAGGCAACCACTGTCAAATGAGATTAATTTTAAAAAGCTCTTACTTACTTGATCAAGAATATCTGAAAATTGTTTCAGCTTACTGAGTTCCACCAAGTTCAACCAAGTCATATCCAGAATCCATTTAGCTGGCTTAGGAGGACAGGCTTTAAGGTCTAGGGAAGCACCACCTGCAAGAAATTAGGGATTAGTTAGAATTAGAACTGTTGGAGACACTCAAAAAAATCTGTGTCATTCATTGATTTGCTGAGAGGGATAAAAAGTCAAAATGTCAACAATTTCTACCACTCTGGTCTGGGATGCTGGACCTATTTGTTTCCTCCTAACTCCACTCTAATATCTTTCTACTAATCTTGGCTAAGAGAAAACAAGGTAAGCTTTACTGGTTGATTTTGTTTGTCTGTTTGGGAAAATAGAGGGAGAAAGAGAGAGTAGCTTTGAGCCCTTCTGGGCAGTTCTATTTGTCCGGGAGGGAGTTTGGATTTCTGTATTATTTCTAATTTGTATATAATTGTAAATACTTGGGAGGGAGTTTGGATTTCTGTATTATTTCTAATTTGGATATAATTTTAAGTATATTGTGTATATATGTTGTAAACTTTGCTTTGCTGTAAATGTAGCTTCATCTTACTTTCAAGCAGTCTGAGCTAGTCTGGTAAATTTCAGTAGTGGGGGGCAAGAAAGTTCCTAACCCATCACATAAACTCACACCATCTTTAGCAAAGCAGAGTTTGCAGTTTGGTAAGGTTTTTTCTGTTGTTGTTTGTTTGTTTGTTTTTTTGTTTTGTTTTTTTATAATTATGTACCTTATTTTTGTTAACCAGTTTCTCTTTTAAAGATTTAATATTTCTTTGCGCAGTGTACCTGGAAATAAACACTTGTCAGGAAAATATATTCTGGGGATTCAACAGAGAAAATGTTAACAGTTGTAATCCATAAATAAACGTTGCCTGGAAAACCAAGTGTCTTGGGAAGGTAATACAAAGTTACTCCAAGCTTTCAAGTGAAAATGCACAGTGCTTGCTTATAGCTAAGACTAAAGTTACATCACATTCAGCTAAGAGTTTGATAGTCTTTTAAACCACTAACATTGCTTTTCATTCCTATCTGCTTACTCATCCCCCCACAGTTACCAAATAAACCAATGGATGTTTAGTATGTTTGTAAGTAATATAATATAATTGTTTGTAAGTAATATAATATAATTTTCTCTATTAAAATATTCCAATTACCCTTAAACCAGCACAGTAATTTAGGTCAAATAGATACCTGATAGTATATGAGTGGCAGACTCCTGAAGGAGTACTTTACAATTTTTCATTCTCTTGATGCTCAAGAGTATATTTTTCTGTGTTCAGTATCCTGCTATAAATGAGAACTACTATACAATGTTGTCTGNCCCAAACCCACATCACCAGAACAGACCAGTGAGCACATATTCTTTTGACTGTCTGGCTTGTAATGTGCAAACAGAACCATCAGGTCAGCTAGGAGAGAGAACTGCAGCTCAAAAATTTCCTGCAATAATATGTGCTCTACTTAAGAGTGTTTTCTAGTCCCAACCTTTAATAAGTGTCAGAAATTCTTCATGTTCCACTCTGTTTCTTTGTATATCAATCTTCAATGTAAGCAATAATGTGAAAAGAAATTTGTGTTCCTCATAGAGTCCTCGAGTGGTATATTTGAACACTTCGTATGTCATATGTTCGATAATGTTAGTAATCCTCTTGCTAGTTATAGGGCTCTTGGTAGCTCTGTTGGAAGAAAAGGGAACATTATATGAAAGACAAAAAGCCATAGTTCAGAATTCTCAAAACACATAAGAATCACAGATCACAAATGGAACAGCAGACAGCCAGTTAGCAATAACTTTCACATTGAAGGAGAAAAAAAAAAATCCTTTCTCATCAAGCCTTTCTGCATAACTGAAAATCAACACAGTATAATGGGATTTCATTACCTAATACTTAACTTTTAAGGACTTTAAGTACCTGTGAGTGTTCTTTGCCTTGGTAAGTAATAGACAAAGGCTTAGGGGTATTTAAGCTGACAGTATCAAGATTGTTACCAGCAACACTGTTCTTTGTGACAGTAGTTCACAACAAATCTTTCCTGTTCTACAGTCGCCTCCAGGACTGGCAAAATACAAATCATGCTTATTGTTAGCTAAATTACCTGGCTACGGAGCGGTCAAAAAGCCCCAAAAACTGCCGAAGTGAAGTCTGATACATCACATTGACCATGCTCATCTCAGTAATAAGGAAGTATAAGATGCTACCTCGAGTTGCAACTGAAGGACAGGAAGAAAGACTGTGTTGACAATAGAAATGCAGAGCAGAAAACTTTAACTCCCTACAAGAATTAGAGTGAGTTTAATTCTAACTGAAGATCTTTTGAGTTGTTCCATTCTTTCCCGGTCAGTAAAATAATTAAAACATTAATCTTCATTTATACATCAGCAAACCTCCCTCTTTTCTGTTATTAATGCATCCTAAGTAAAGCCAGGCTTGCAAATATGAATATGTCTGGAAAGCATCTCTGTGGCATACTGCAATATTCACATCATCTTTAAAACAAATGGTTTGAAGTACTCTTTGACTATCTAAACGAATTTATCTTTATAGACTTTCACAGGAGTCATATAAAAGCCAAATGAACTATATTGATTTGACTTATGTAGCACTGATTTAACTTATTTCAGCAGTCATTTAGTTTTAAATACAAAGCTTTTACAGTATCTGCAATGATTTCTGGTACACTAACTGTACCATTTTACACATTTCCTAAAATGCAGGTATAAGACTTAATTCAGAGTTGTTAGGGTTTTTTCACCCATCAGTTAAAAGTCAAAAGACTGATGAAATGTGCTGACTACACTGACTTAAGGATCTATGACAAGATAAACAAATACTTCATCCAAAAGATACAAAAAGCATTTGTGATTATACTGCTCCCCTTAATAATTGTCAGCATGTTGGATTCATAGTTACCCAAATACACTGGCTGGTTTCATTGACAGTCCATTACAAATGTCATTTTAATAGCTAAAACAGGCCAACAAACCCATTTTCTTAACCAGTAGACTAGATGGGCAGGTACACCTGTATAGAGCAGTAGGAAGTCTAGGGAGAGAATAGATCATTCCATGTTATAAATTTCACGTGAAATGTAACATTAACTATTTTCAACACCATAGGTCAAAATACTGTTTCCTAGATACATTTCATTTACAAGAACACACAGATCCTTCCAACCCATTACAGTCTTTCTGATCTCATTCTATCATTTCTCTTACTTTCTTTTAACCAAACGCTCTATAGTTGTCCTTCATCACTACCTTCACTCACCAGGTCTGTACTCTTCACAGGCTGAGTTAATCTGTACTTCTGTTTCTGCAGAAATTTTCAGTTTCTGTGTTACCTCCTCAGCAGCCTTCTTAGTGTTACTTAGTACAATTGTTAGAGACTCGTTGTCTGCTAGTGAACTCTTAGTGCTTGTAAGTCGGAACAAGAGGTTATCTTCTAAGTCTTTAATCCTCCTTTTATTCATAGCCACATCTTCAATAAGAGATGTTCTTTCTCTCTCCAGTTCCTGGGAATATTTGGAGAACAGAAGAGTAATGAAAAATAAAACCAAAATAAAACAAGGTATTCAGTTTTGAAAGTACTGATCTCACTAAAACAGTATAGGTCAAGAGGATCTGCATTAATTCAGAGAAAGAATTCTAGTTCTATTTCTGACAGCAGGTCTATTGTCAGGTTTCTGATCCTGCAACATAAGTGTGCATTAACAAATCACTTAAACAAACACTATGGATCATGCTTATATCAGGCTCTAATACAATTAGAAGTTCAGAACAGTAATTGCTTTTTCTTCATATTTTGTTTCAGAGTTCAACCACCTTTCCAGGCAGGGGATTTTATTTGATTTTATCTAATGCCATCCTCATATATGCCCTGTTTTCCAATCACCATATTGAAAATATAGTCTCAGTAGCAAGAGCATGCTTAGCCATTAAATCAAACTTCAAATATTTCAAGAAGTGCATCTAAAAATACTCCATCAAACAGGGATAACTTCAGTCTCTCACCAAAAGGTTTCACTGATTAAGAGAAACAACAAAAAAAAAAAGCATGTAGAATTCAAATTAATTTGTTTCACTATTTAGTTGATTACTTTTATTAATACAAGCTAGATGGTATATATACTTTGCTTTCTAGTGGTCACCTGTGGATACCTGTTGATTAACAGCTTTGACTTAAACAAGAAAAACAAGCAAACAAAAAACCAACACCAAACCCTGTTTAGAATATCTAGAATAAATAATAATAAAAGAATAGATAAAAGAATAAATAATAAATATATTAAAGAGTATATACACTCTTTAGTATATAAAGAGTATATAAGAGTATATAAAAGTATATAAGAGTATATAAAAATATAAAAGAATTAATAAAAATATGTTTTTAAGAGATAAAAGGCCTTTCAGTTCATTCTTACTCTGTTCTTAAAAACTGATTGCAAGCAAATCTCTCAAAGATAAAAATACTCCATTGAAGCAAAGCAAAATGTTTCAATAAAGTGAAGTAAAAAAAAACACTACAGAGAAGGGGTTAAAAGTCTTTCAGAAGATAAGAATAATATGAATCTTATAAATCACCAGTAAGTGAGCTAGTTGGTAGAAATTTTATCTATGTGTACAGCAATACTCCTTCCTTGTTTACAAAGGAGTGATGGGTAGTTTTAGCAATGTTTCTCCAAAGTTGGAAGCTGTGTATTTACTCCACCTCTGACAAGTCCACTTCAATACTGCACATAGGCTGCTACTATTCCAAAGCAACAGGGACAACAGCAAGGAATACAGGATCTCTCACACAGCATTAGGAACCTGAGACCTCAGCAAGGCTTAAGGAAAGTTTTACTTCCCCTATTGGAGTAGCCTTCATTGATATATATTTGTGACACTGCTAAACATTTTTAAATTACTTTTTTTATCTTGCAACATTCTAAACTTGTGGTCTTCTCAATCCTTTATTCTGCTAACATTTCTAAGTATTCCAAGCATTCAATTCTTGTAAAGAATGTCCTGTTATCTTAAAAAGAAAAAGGAAAAAAAAAAAAACCAATAAACCACAACCAAAATCATCTTCATCTCATTATCAGATTTAGGTTCTTTTCTTGTCACTGTACAAAAGTATGTACCATCATCATCAGGTAGAAAAGATTTAGGAGCATTGTCATAGAGTAATTAATATGCACATCACATAACTTAGATGATGTGCATAAAGATACAAAAGAGTCTGACAAAAGCTGATGAAAAGAGATGAGAAAACTACAGTCAACTGTTTCAATAAAGTGATGTCCAATGGAACTAAAGAAAAGCAGGTAACAATTACGAAGCAAGACAAGCATTACACAAGCTTTATGAAGCAGAAACAATTTTAAAAACTATAGCATTCAAAGAATGTTAAGCATCCAATTAAATAATTATCATGCTGAGGAATCATTTTGAGCCAAATTAAATTCAATTTAAAAGGTTAAACAGATTTTAGAGTGCAATGCAATGCATTTAAAAAAAGTAAAAAAAAAACAAACCAAAACCAAAACCAAAAACCAATGCAAAAAAAGGGTTCTGCCGGGTTCTGCACTTTGGCCACAACAACCCCATGCAGCACTACAGGCTGAGGACAGAGTGGCTGGAGAGCAGCCAGGCAGAGAGAGACCTGAGGGTACTGGTCGATAGCAGCTGAACATGGATGAGCCTGCAGTGTGCCCAGGTGGCCAAGAAGGTCAATGGCATCTTAGCCTGCATCAGGAATAGTGTGGCCAGCAGGACCAGGGAAGTCCTTCTGCCCCTGTACTCAGCACTGGTTAAGCCACATCTTGAGTACTGTGTCCAGTTCTGGGCCACTCAATTTAAGAAAGATGTTGAGGTGGATGAACATGTCCAGAGAAGGGCAACAAGGCTGATGAGGGGGCTGGAGCACAGCCCTGTGAGGAGAGGCTGAGGGAGTTGGGGTTGTTCAGCCTGGAGAAGAGGAGGCTCAGGGCAGACCTCATTGCTGTCTACAACTACCTGAAAGGAGGTTGTAGCCAGGTGGGAGTTGGTCTCTTCTGCCAGGCATCCAGTGACAGAACAAGAGGACCCAGTCTTGAACTGCACCAGGGCAGGTTTAGGCTGAATGTTAGGAAGAAGTTCTTCAGGGAAAGAGTGATTGGCCATTGAAATGGGCTGCCCAGGGAGGTGGTGGAGTCACCATCCCTAGGGTTTTTTTAAGAGGAGGCTGGATGAGGCACTTAGTGCCATGGTTTAGTTAATGGGTTAGGTGATAGGTTGGATTCAATGATCCTAGAGGTCTTTTCTGACCTGGTTAATTCTGTGATTCTGTGAAAATCCACAAGAAACAAACGAACAAAACCAATCCAAACAAAACAAAAAGCTATGATTTCCTACAAGAAAAACCTGAGAAACAGCTAGGAAACTAAATTACTAAACCAGAGCAATTGAAGTAATCTTAAATGAAAATTTTAATGAAATATACATCCACTAAGCTTTTAAAATCCTTTTTGAAGATAGGAAGAGTATACAGCTGAAAGTGTTCTGCATGTATTAAAAAATTTCCAGCCATAACACCCAGGATGCAAAAAACCCAACTTAAATTACCATATACATAAATTCAAGGAACTTGCACCAAACAAGCTATATCAAATCCAGTTTCAGGGAATTGCTTTTACAAGCTGATATAATTTTACAGGCTGTAGCAAAGAATGGTGGATCTTCTTAATATTCATAAAATATAAAAGCTGCTACATAGCTTGTATCAAGCTGTCACAAAATGATTCACAAGTGCAAGAATTTGCATCAGCTGTTCCTTACGAAACTTGAGTCTTTTGCCACCACAAATTGTGAAATATGAATGTGAAAATTCAAAACCCCATAAATAGTTCTTGTATTTGTTTTTGTCAAATTACATAACAGCCAATGTATCAAAACCATCATATTAAAACAGTGTAAGTTATACTATATTCAGATACATATATCAAATCTTTCAAACCCAATTATTCCAATGAGTAGAATTAAATTTATACAGGTATACCAGCTACCCTTTGACCTTCTTATGATTAGTTTGCATCTTCCAAACTGGTTTAATATTCTGGTAGAAAAGAAGAATACAGTACCAGTATTCTTTATCAGTAATCAATCAATTCTTTGAGATGTATATCAGACAACATAGGAATGTTTAAGTGATGTGTAGTAAACTCACTGCATGTCTGAATCTCATTCATTCCAAGTGCAGAACCACATTAGAGACAGTGGAATGACGAAGGTATAAATCTACATATAAACCTTAAAACATTAACTTCAGATAAATAATCTTTTCTTTTTTGGGTGCAAAAAGTACACATATACATTCTAATACTGAATATCATAAAACAGAGCAGTAGGTGGGTATAAAATCACCTGGATGACAGAACAGAGTGCATTGTCAGCAAATTTGCTGATGTCACAAAACTGTGTGGAGTGGCTGCCACACCAAAAGGCTGTGCTGCCGTTCAGTGAGACTTGGACAAGCCTGAGGGTTGGGCAGGGAGAAATTGAATGAAATTCAACAAGGACCAGTCTAGAGTCTTATACCTGGGCAAGAACAACCCCAGGTATCAGTATAGGTTGGGGACTGACCTGTTGAAAGGCAGTGAAGGGGAAAAGGATCTGGGGTCTGGGGGTCCTAGTTGATTTGGAGGTCCTACTAAATGGGAGGTTGACTATCAGCCAGCAGTGTGTTCTCATGGGCAGGAGTGCCAATGCCATTCTAGGCTGGACCTGGGGGTCCTGGCAGATGGAAGGTTGACCATGAGCCAGCAGTGTGCTCTTATGACCAAGACGGCCAATGGCATTCGGGGGTGTATTAGAAGGGGGGTGAATAGTGGACCAAGAGAGGGTCTCCTCTGCTCTACCCTGGTGAGGCCACACATGGAATATTGTGTCCAGTTCAAGAAGGACATAGAACTGCTTGAGAGAGTCCAGTGGAGAGCCACAAAGATGATTAAGAGAGTGGGACGTTTTCCTTATGGGGAGAGACTGAGGGAGCTGGGGCTCTTTAGCTTGGAGGAGACTAAGGCATGACCTCATTGATGTTTATAAATATGTAAAGAGTGTGCAGCAAGTGAATGCAGTCAGGCTCTTCTCAGTGATCCCCAATGACAAGACAAGGGGCAATGGGTGGAAGCTGAAGCACAGGAAGTTCCATGGAAATATGAGGAAATATTTTTATACTGTGACAGTGACAGAACACTGGAGCAGGCTGCCCAGGGGGTTTGTGGCATCTCCCATTCTGGAGATACTGAAAGCCTGCCTGGGTGCATTCCAGTGTGATCTGATATTGGTGATCCTGCTCTGCCAGGGGGATTGACTAGATGATCTTTCAAGGTCCCTTCCAGCCCCTTATATTCTGTGATTCTGTGATACTACTCTGAGAAGCTGGTCCAGAGAGCATAGTATATCCATGCATTAAACATTCACAGTTAGTGACAAAGATACCCTAGAATAGTAGAATAATTTTAGTTTGGAAGGAACTGTCAAAAATTAACTAGTCCAAACCACTGCTCAAACAAGGTCTTTGCTCAGAGCCATGTCCAGTTAAGTCTTGAACCCCTCAGAGATTCCATAACATTCCTGGGTAATCTGTTCCTCGTTTTGACCACTCATAATGACTTTTTTCCTAATACTTGATCAGAATTTCCCATGTTTCCATTTGAGGCCATTACTCCTCAAGTCTATTGCTTTGCCCCTCCTTGAAAAGTTCACCTCCTATCTTTTCTGTGTACTCCAAACAAGCATGCAGCAGCTACGACGACTGGAGGAATTTGCTGATAAAATGACTATCGTCTTGCAGAATGTGTTGAATTGCAGGGCCTAGAAGTGAAGTTTGGCATAAGGCTTTGTGAATATAAACATCATAGCATGTTTTGGACAGACAGGGATAATTCCATTATATAGCGTGATGACAAGCTGCCAGTGGTTGAAGTGAAGCTGACAGTGCAATAAAGCTGTCTGACAAACTATAAGCCTTCATAAAAGTATGGGGTATTATTTCTCTCCTGAGATCCATGGACTGGTGAGTAATGAAATGCAACTACTTGACATTAACAAGATGACTGAGGCCATTAAGGGAGAACAGATGGGGAAGGAGAATGGGAGGACCTCAACAAATGCTGCAATAAGGGAACAAACACATTCCTCTCTAGTGAAGCTTTACTGGAAGTATAACAAAATCTTAGTAAATACATATAGTCATAGATGTGGTGTCTCACTTGACTTCAACATTGGCAACTGTAATAGTTACAGGAATTTAGGTGTCCAGTAGATCAAAAGACACCAAGCAGCATCCCTACAGAACTGCTGGTGGCAATTGGTATTGTCATCAGCAACTTGGACTAATATATCTGCAAAGTCAAAATAGGCAGTTAGACCATTTCCCCTCAAAGCAAGGAACTAAGTCTGCACCAGTTTATGTTGCCATGAGCTCCACAGTGTATAGACAGAAGAACATGAGGCTTTATTCCATGGCCTTTGTCTTTTTCACAGGTCATTGTCATAAGATTGTAATTCACTGAGACAGCAAAAAAATGAAGTGAGTATGGTATACCTGGAACAATAAAGACAACTAGAAAATTAAGCTTGAATGAGTCTGTTTCTTCTGTGCCAGCTTTTGAACCATCATAAACAGGTTATAATAAGAATAATCACAATAGAGACAGGAAGTTACCCTGCAATACGGGAATAGAAAGTAATAAATTAAAATTAAAATAAAACCTTTTTTGGTTAAACATAAGATGTATAGTTAGGCAAAAGATACAATTAATTCTTTTACCTCTTTCTCTGTGAGAATGACTCTGCCCAAGAGTTGATTTTCAAGACCTTTCATGGTCACAGTAAAGTCAATGATGGAGGTTTGAGCACTAATTTCAGGAGAGTAACTTGGATTTGGCAGTTTTGTAGTAATGTAAAGTCTGAAGCCACTCATAACATCTACTTCTTTATCACCAACCTTCACCTTAAGAAAAGTATTTAAAAAGGAATGTATTAAAAAGAAGTATTGAGATATCAAGAACCAGTACACACACTTTCAGATACTACATACAGAAACAAGGGTTACATCTTCCAAAGGGTAAAAAAATCCCACTTCAAATTGTATAACTGATGCAGAGAATGTGTTGAGAATATCTATAGTACACTTTCTTCCATTATTTAAAAACGTTCAAGTTTTGATAAGCATATGGATATGGTTAGATGTATTAACTATTTGTGAATTTATAATCCACTTTCGTGGTAATAGTATTAAATTAAAATGTGAATTTAGTATTTTATAGTCATATACTTACTAGGATTTATTTTGTTGAGGGAAAATGGTGAGGGGGTGGGGGAGATAGGGAGAAACAAGTGTTTCCACTTGTTAACTCTATTTTTTACAATTTTTACCTTGTTGGCTGAACCTGCTTTAATGAAGTTTCTTTCCAAAACATTATCAAGCATTGGGTCAAGCTCTTCTCCAACATCTTCTATCAAAAGAGGTCGTCCTAAAGAAAGGCTGTCTTCTAAATGATTTCTAAAATATCTGTGATTCAGTGAAGTGATCTAAAAATACAGTCATGAACCTATATATTATATTGTGCCCAGTTACAAAGCTTTTTATTTTATATCAATAAATTATTTGATTTTATTGAAAATAATGACAAAATCAGTGATCCTGTGGTTAGACTAGGATTAAGACAAAGATTGTGACTACAAGAAAACATAGCATCCGTGGACCATATTCTCAGATTTCCCTGAATGCAAACTTCTATTTCACAACTACAAAAGTATAAGCAATCAAACTTAAAGGTTTCATATGCTATAATTGCGACTAGACTGAAAGTTCAGATGAACCTTTTATCACCTTCAATTTTGTCTTGAATAACATCCTCAACTAAAACTGCAGCAATGTCAATTCCAAAATTAGGGTCAGTTGGGTTTTTTCCCCTTGAAAACTAGGGGATTATGTTGGACAATTCATTAAATAGTCTTTTTTAAAAAATTAAAACAAAAGTAGTCCTCAGTACAATTGTGATTAATTTTCAACATCTGGTTGCAGTACATTCAACATTGCTCATAATGCCACAGTTAAGTAATTTTTTAGCATAAAATATTATTAAAGGGTTCTATATTGAGGTAACAATCAATATGAATGAAAGCGGTTTCCTAGTATTACTCTCAGAGCCACTCTATTCAAATTATTTGAGGTCATTTTTATCCTTTTCAGGTATATCTTTTTAAAAAGATGGGTTATTCATGTAATTATAATTGTAGCAAGCATCAACTTTCTTTTGCCTATTTTCCCATTTGCACTGAATTGGTGTATCTTGCCTCAGTCTGCACATTGCTGCAATACTGGCTTCCCTGTATATTTGCAGAATATTTAGCACCTGATGTCCATGCTAAGACAACAACATTAAAATGTTATAAAAATGTCATGCAGTGAATCCTATTTTTTAAACATTTATATTAACCTTTATTAATCACTTAACTAAGGTATTTTTCTAATGCTAATAGTATTCTACAAATGTGCTTCAGCCCTCATTAGCCTATTTTCCCAAGTTTCTGTTTCATTAACATAAATTAATTAAATTAATTGAGTTACTGATGCTAATTAACTGCAAAGGTATATTTTCTTATCTGCCCACTTCTCAAATCTACCAAAACATATCTGAGATGTCCTCCATATCCAGGCCAGACATTTCATGTAAATGACATTTTCTAAGTATTATTTGAAGCACTGAACTGTAATGTTTTATGTGCTAAGAGTTTCAAGGGATTATGAAAGCATCAGCATTCCTATTACCTGAAGTTCATTTTTGCCTTCTTTATTTTTAATCCAAATTTTACCCTGGGCCTGCGGATCTATTAATAAAGGATAACGAGATCCTTTAGTCACAATAATTCCATTCTGTATTGATAAGTCATCGTTTGGTAATCCATGCAGGTTCCACTCACTGATAGTTGGAACATCAGTCAACATTTCTATGAGGTTCAAGTTGTTACCAAAGGGGATTTTTCGTCTTCTCATTTCCTTTTGCCAGTCATTTAATAGCAGGTTGCGGAACTCTTGGTTAAAAGGACCAGAATAGGACACAAAAGCTGTAGCCAAGAGTACATCACCTTAAAGAGAAAAAAGAAAATAACAAAACAAAACAAAACAACTTTTCCAATTCCATTTATGAACAAGCTGTTTCCCTCTCTAGTTGTTACATGGTTTGGCTGGTAACTTAACACACTTTAACCCGAAACACACTTTGACCCAAAAATACAACAAACTACCCTTTTTCCAAAGTCTCACTAAATAACAAGTCAGTGCTACATTTGAGATGTCACATATACTTTACCCTTACAACTGTGGGAATCAAGAGGTGGACATCTGTCAGACATCTGTCAGACAGTCAAGGTCAACCCAACATGCACACAATCCCACTATTTCAAACACCAGATCCTACAAAAGCAGGATGTGTTGGAATAAGCTTAAGTATAAACTTCCATTGTTTCCCTGCACAATCATGAGAAGAGGCTAAAACAATACTTTTTGGAAGAAAAATCCCATTTATTTAGGAATCTTAATTAAGAACAAAACAATTATAATTATTATACTAACACTAAAAAGTTATACAGACATAATTATGGAGGTAGTAAGTGTGACAAGCTTTAATCTTTCTGGTCAGCTTCTGAACTGCCTACCTAAATTTCATGACATCTTAGTTTTGAGGTTGGCTTTTTTTTTTTTTTTGTTTGGGGTTTTTTGTACCTCTGAAGTAATCAAACTGGAGATGACACTTTTAATACTGACTACTAGTATTTTTTACACTTTTTGTATTTACCTAATAAAAGCCCATAACAAGTGTGTGGGGAAGGTATTTAGAATTTCAGGACGTTAATAATATGTGTATACATAATGTAATAGCAAATAAAATAAAACCTAAATACTATAATACAACCCACACTACAGGATCTAATTTTTAAACAGCATTTCAAAGCAAAACTTCAGACCACAGTAAAGGAATAGATAAATTTAATTTATTTGATGTAATTAATGCATTATTTATTGCGAAGTACTTCAATTTCCAAATGCATATTTCTAATACAAAAATTAACTTAAAAGAAACAAAAGTGTTACAAACATTAGTATGTGCAATTTAAAATGTTCTACATATAAATATCAGTGCCTGAATATCAATCCCTCTATATGTATTCTGAGGAAGAGGCATTTTATTGGCACTTGAATATGTATCACTTGCTTTGGACTGCTGCCTACAAATATCTGTCAAGACAAAAAATCAATGTCCCTAGTATGCACTGCATGCTATACACATGAAGTAAAACCCCATACAGAGCACAGCTGGTTTTTTTTTAATATAAACTTCATCTCATACGGTATTTTTTACTTAGTAGTGCTTTAGCAAGGGAATTAATAGCAACTGCCCTCATTTTAGCAACAGGGAAATTAAGCTACAGAGGAGAAGTTTGAAATGCTGAATGCTGTCAGTTTCACTACCCATTACAACTTAAGCGACTAATGAAATTCCAAGTTTGAAAGTCTGGACAAAACTTACCCACTAGCCTTTTGGTTTGCACAGCAAATTCTTTACTTTGCTCTGTCCACCTTTCTTTTTCACCTGCTAAACCACATATAAGACTTGAGGCAGTTTGCATTTTATGACGGCAACGCTCAGCATCATCAAGCAAAGTCTAGAGAAAAATATACAACAAAATTTATCATTTGCAGTCAAATATCTGATTGGCCAGTGCAAGGGACCAGAAATCATTATATATGTGGCTCAATGTCATTGGGAGAGTGGTTTGGGATACAGGGAGCTTGGCACTTGGTCCCCTGGGATCAAGTAAGGAACTCTCTTAACTACAGAGAATCCCTGGCAGGACTTCAAGACCTTCACAACTCCCTGGCAGCAGAGGCGACAGAGATACAGTTTTGAGCCCTGGAGGTTGTATCAGGCATGTGCTTCACTGACAAATCAGGGCAGGTGGCTGTTCCTTGGCAACTGTGTGTGGAACTATAAAGTTTCCACTGTAGAGTGGGAGGATGGGATCTAGGGCTGGGTTACTGTCTGCTGTGAGGAGCTGCTGTTAGGGGAAAGCTGTTTTGTGAGGGGGCTGCATGTGAAGAATCAGTTACTGAGAAGTCAGCGGCAAGAGACTGGGACCCCCATGTTGCCCTGCTGTGCTGCCCTGATGTGTTGCCCTCCCTGCCATGGAGAGTGAGAAAATTGCCATCCTGCCTGGCCCTGCTCACCACCCCTGTTCATGTCATCCCTGCTTGACCAGTGCGGTAGTTATACCTGTAGCCTGTCAAACTGTTTTGGCACTTGACTCCATTTGAGTCTTAATTCTGTTTCTGAGAGTGCAAAGTTAGTCTCATTAAAGGTCCAGCTGGGCATCACTCAGGAGTTAAGCTCAGGTACACCCAGTATAAACTGGAATGCAAGGGAGTTTCACTTCTGCCAAATCACCCGCCATTGGACTGTGACAGCCAGAAAAATCTCTACAACTATTTAAACCACTAGTTAAACAGCTGAAAAATATGTTCTTAAACACTTACATCACTGTGCAGAGAAGGAGGTAAAGTGAGAAGGAAAAACTTTACCAGCACAAACTGTCAATATCTAATTCAATTTTTTAATATTCCTGCTCTTAAGTTTCAGTGGGCACACAAAGAATCATAGAATCACGGAATGGTTTGGGGTGGAAGGGACCTCCAAAGGTCATCTAGTCCAACTCTGCTGCAGTGAGCAGAGACATCCTCCACTAGATCAGGTTGTTGAGAACCTTGTTGAGCCTGACCTTGAATATCTCCAGGAATGGGGGCCTCAACCACCTCCCTGGGCAACTGGCTCAAGTATTCAACCACCATCATGGTAAAGAACTTGTTCCTGACATCCAACCTAAATCTCTCTTCTGTAATTTAAAACCATTGCCCCATATCCTATCATAAACGGTCCCTCTCCAGCCTTCTTGTAGGCTGTTCAGGTACTGGAAGGCCCAATGTTAAACAATATGTGAATTCTCTGTGTCTTCTCCCACAACCATTCCTCAGTCATGCTTGGGGAGGGGTGTGTGTGTCTCAGACACACCTTGAGACATTTATTGTTCTTTTTAAAGGCACAGTTAAAATACTGACACTTTTAAGCTTGCCACTTCTGATTGCTGTAGCTTCAATGACCTTCTTTTTTTTAACTGGATTGAAATGCTGTCAGCTCTTCCCTTCAAAGTGAATGCAGCATTTGTCTCTTGATCCACAACTGCAGGGTGCAGAACCAGCTTGGATACTGTCACAAGATGTGACCACTAAAGCCTATTCTTTTGGCTGCCACTCTTAAGTGTTCTATTTAATGCTCTTACAATTAAGGTAATTGTGTTGGAAAGGTTTAGTTTGTTTGTTTTTTTTTCCTGGTGAGCTCACAGAGTTTAAACTGCCAGAGGGGAGATTTAAACTGGATGTTAGGAAGAAGTTCTTTCCAGTGAGGGTGGTGAGACACTGGCACAGGTTGCCCAGGGAGGTTGTGGCTGCTCCTTCCCCAGAGGTGTTCAAGGCCTGGTTGGATGAGGCCTTGAGTGATCTGTTCTAGTGGGAGGTGTCCCTGTCTATGGCAGGGGGTTGGAACTAGATGATCCTTGAGGTCCCTTCCAACCTTACCATTCTATGATTTTATTAAGCATGGAGAATTCTGCCCAGAGATTCAAATACACAGACAACATACATTAATGAAAATTTATGTTACAGTAGTAGACAGTAAACAAACAATCCAAATAAAATAGGTTTTGAGGAGGTAGGAAGAAGTGGGGAGAGGATCAGAGGTAAAGAAGTGGGATCCAAAGAGTCAGCATCTAAATATCTATCTCTCACCCTCTGCCCATCAACATTGTTTCCAAGGAATAACAGCGCAACTGAGAGAATGCATTAAGTTTCGCTTAAAGCAAGGGTGGAAACTTTCTGCAAGAAGAGTTCACCTGTTTTTCTCTCATTGCTCTTTCATAGTCTGCCTGCACAACGTCTAATTCTTCTTGCTTGGCACTCAGTTCTTCTTGAGCTCTCTGCAGATCCAGCATAGCAGTGCTTAGGCGATTTTCCTGGATTGCTAGATTAGCCTATAAAGCATACAAATATTGAGGTCTATTCATACATGCAACATATCAAAGCTTTTCTGTCAAGTTTCTCAGAGTTTTACTGTACTGTATTTCAAAACTGAACTGCTCAGCAGATATTTCATCATTTATTAAAACATTTTATTTTAATTGTTCCAGGTAGCTGCAGTTAAGCAGTTGGTCTAACATCAATTAGGAAAAAATAATTAGAAAAAATTCAGGGAGTATCAGTCATTCTCCATATGACACCAAGTTAGTCTGATCTGGCCTACAAAAAAAGACTGGTGTCACTGGAAGCCTATTTGAGTTCTCCAACCTAAATAAGGATATTGCCTCCAAGTACAAATTTTCCTTCTCGGTCACTGCTGTTATAAATACAAGCTACTCTGTTAAAGTATGCTTGACCTGTCTCTTCCTGACTTTCATTCTTACCATTCAAAATATGTTTAGGCCTCTTTCTCTCTAAATAATACTGATTGACAGAGTCTCTGAATGGTCTTACAAAGTGACATCTGGAACATTAGAATAACTAGATTTTCAGTTTCTTCCAATTTTTGGTTAAGATAAAACAATTGGAATAATTAATTAAAATAGATGACAGCTGTTTCAACCTCAGAGACTTAGACACATAAAACTGCATCAGTTTCATGATTTTGACAATTCATATTTCAAATGTGCTACCACTTATATTTTACTGTTGAGCTAGTATTTTCAAGATAATAAATTCCTACAAAACATGGCACTAAGTGGAAAAGGGCCACTGATGCTTCCAGTAGATTAAATTTTCAAGTGCACAAAGAGCTGGGGGACAAGATGCAAGGGGTGTCTGTGTGCCTTCCACTGATTACTAGGCTTACCTTCAAAGGTAATACTTCCTTGTTGATGGAAAAGAATACAGCCATAGCTTTGGTCCATGAGCAAAGGCCAGCAACATTGCCACATACTCTCTGAGCTGTTTCAATATTGTAGTCCACCATTTCAAAATAAGGGCTCAGAAGTTCTACCACTTCTTCATTAATTGTGTCCTTTGGAAATTGCTTTTAAAAAAAGTGCAATATACATAATGTGTATAATATATATAAACTGTACATCTATGTATTTCAGCACACACAGAACACTACCAAGACCACAAATGTTAACAACAGCTAATATGAAGTTCTCTGCTGCATGCATCACTGAGAGCTGGTCAAACCGTGTTCTGTATTCCAAAATACAAAAATTTGCCTTCGTTTATGATCTTCTCTTTCTTGCACTATTCATTACAATTGCACAGATAATTGTTGATACAAATTATCACTGATACCATGCTTGAAATTTCATTTTCTTTAGGACTGAATAAGTAACTTAATCATCAAAAAGAAAAGGAAAACTTAGCTCCAGTTCACAAACATACATTCTACAAGGCAGCCCTTTCAAAGGGCAAGACAGCTGTCTTCTGCTTAAATTATCTTATTTCATCAGTGAAATGTGTTTCAATTTCAAGAATTTGTCTTGACTCTCTCTCTTTAAAAAAAAAAAAAAATATATATATATATATATGTAACTCTTCCATTTTTCATCCCTCAAAACCCTCAGTTTTCTTCCTGTCAAATATTCCATAGAAGTTTGGTCTTCATTAAAGATTTATTTACAAGGTATAAGGAAAATCCATCACTGATTAGTTGTTCCCCAGAGCACAAACAGGTTTATTTATGCACAAGCAATGAAATGTTAAACCCCTTAGAATTAATGCAATGTGAATACACATAATGGTAGCCATGGCATTATCAACCATACAAAGCTGGTCAAGCCTGTCATCTGTGGTTTCTTGCTGGACCAGAGAAAATATTTACTCACCAGCTACTTTTCCCATTTCCCTAGACACAAGCTATGGAGCTGAAAAATCTCCAAATTAAAAAAAAAAAATCTGATTTTGTAAACCCTAACAATCAACTGTTTTGCAAGTGACTGCACAAGTTGTAATGCTAAAAATTCATTAAAAGTTAGGTACAGAAAAAAAAGATATTTCCTATCAGCTTTAATGAAACAGATAAGCAATGGCTATTCAAATGAAATGCTTAAAGCTTTGAATCACTTCTCACTGAAAACAATTTCATTGTCTTAGGAGAAAGTATACTTGATTTATGACCTGACTTTGCCAGAAGGATTACAGTATTATTTCATTATGACATACTTATTTGTAAGCACTTAACATTTTGGATTTTTTTTTGTGTCTCTTTGCATATTTGTGTGCTCATGAACATCAGAGAAAACACTATGTCCCGCTTTTTTAAATTTATATCAAAAAGAAGGTGTGCTCATTTGAGGCTAATTGGAATATTTTCATTTTTAAAAAAATTGATTATAGGCTGTGAAAAAGAAAACAATGGTGATGTCTACTTCACTCATAGGCTTGATGAGATGTGTAAAAACAAGGACACAAACATAGATAACACAGAGTCTCTCTCTCTGGGAGCTGCTGTGTCTTCTGGCCTTCTGCTGTGTAACCCAACTAATCATTCTGCTTCTAACCCTCCTTGCTGATTCTCCAAACTCACCTTGCACATAAGGCAGACCTTGGGATAAGGTAGAGGGGTGGAAAGAGGTTGGGAGCCCCTCCTGGGGACTCTGGTATCTGGGAGGGGTATTGTGTTTCTGTATTACCTTTAACTTGTATATTTATGTATATATATATTAATATATTGCAAATATCTGCTTGTATATTGTGCTAAGCTGTAAATAGAGCTTCATTTCTTAACTTCCAGCCAGCTGAGTCTAGTCTGGGTGATTTTCATACTGGGGGGGCAGGGAACTCCCAAACCATCACAGAAAGTTGCACAAGCACCTGTAGGTTCTGTAGGAAGTTCCCTGTTGTCATCAGTTTCAAAGACTCTTGCCATGATGGGACAGTACAGCATTTTTCTTGATCAATTTTCACATTGTTCACTTTTCGCTGGAAGAGCAGTAACACACAGTCCATGATACGCATAATGAGGTGAGGAGGTCGACCCAGTGTGCGGACAGTGGCAATATCTGCAGGTTTTATTGTCTGTGAATTTAAAACAAAGGTTAAAGCAATTACTATTATTGTTTATTAAATATGACATAGAGCACAAGCTCACCAACAGTATTAATCCTCTGGAGACTAAAAAAAGACCACAACGACTTACCCATATTATATTTGACTAAAAATAATTNGGTCAGAGATCGTCTGCCTCCTTTCTGAAGCATCCAGGATCCTGAGGAAGCTCCACAGCCTCTAGCAGCTTTTGGCCCGGCAGCAGCCCCACCACGTGCTCTGGGTATTGTCCCATGATATTTTGTGAGTAAATACCAAAAGCCTCTTGTAATTATTAATTGCTTTCTGCCATAAGCAGAAAGTTGCTCCTTTCGTCCATCTAGTGAGCAAGGGGCATACTGGGCACAAGCGGTATACTGACCGCAAAGCCTTCTCTGCCAGTTTAAATCAAGTTCAATTAATGTATATATTTAATAGTTATTTCCAGATCCTATTATAGCCTGTATATAGTTTCCATCATGTTGCAAAGAGCCTGTTATTATTATTAAATGGTGATCGGGGTGATGCGAGTTCTGAATATTTAATATTAATAAACTATATATAAATATTTTTAAAATATCATGTCACAGTAATTAATTACCCCTTCCATAACAACTTCTAAAACCATGAAGTGAGGACCTTCCAACCAGATTTTCACTACTGCCTTCTAGCAACTACTAAGAAACCTCAGCTCAGCCACCAGCACAGCAGCACTTAAAAGCTTAAAAGTACCGTGCACAAATGATCTTGAAATTTTACCTATTTTTAAAATGCAAACATATTGACCAGAAATTGAATCTAGAAAGGAAAATACATTCTGTTGACACTTGGCAAATGAAGGTGTATTAAGGATATCAGAAAGAAGGCCTGGTATATGTATAGAATTGCACCTTCTCATTCATCTTACTGGGAATGTTCCTGCTAGAGAAGCAAGCCTGAGAAAAAGAAAAAATTATAATGATGTATGAAAATCTAGCTTCTATTAAGTAAGCCTAGAGTGCAAATCTAGTGCTATAACTTGTACCTCTATTGTACATCATGGATCAGAAAGGACTGTCCAAAGTGTCTACTAAAGATGTCTCTTTAGAGAAGCAGTGATTTGAGCAGTAGTGCATACTGCATGACATACAAGGGAAAAAAATCCCACTGAAAATAGTGACTGCTGATGGACAGATTATTCCTATAACAGACGTAACTTGGATCAGAAGTGACAAACACCAAGCAACAGGTTGTTGCTTTTAGCCTTGCACATGCCTCACTGCAAATTCATAAATGAAGATTTTAATTACTTGTGTTTATACTTAGAGAAAGGCATTGTAAATTATTGCAGATTATCCTGATGAGCTTCCTCCTGTGTGCCTTTTGTTTCCCTTTAATATTTTATTGCTCATTTGGTTCAATATGAGTTGATAATTCAGCTGAATTACTCGAAGCATCTGTATGGAAACTTTAACCTATATTTCTAGTGACCTTAAGGAAATTCATCCCAGACTTTAAGGTCACCATTAAAATTGTGGCAAAAGAGTTGCATTTAATTTCAATTTATTCATTTACTTCTAGATATGCATTTAATGTGCCATTTTTATTGCAGAGCAAAGCAATAAAACTGAGTTGTATTGAATTTTGACTACTCTTACTCAAACTTAAAAAGAAAAATTAATCTCACTGTATGTTTTAAAATGCTTACAAGCTTTTCTGTACCTACTTATCTCTTATAATATTTAAGAGCCCTAAAACATATTAAAGAGAGTGAAATAACCAATTACAGGGTTTGGGTTTTGTTTTTTTGTTTTGTGGGTGGGTTTGGGGGTTTTTTTGTTTGTTTTATTTTGTTTTGTTTGTTTGGTTTGGTTTTTACCTGGGAGGTGATCTTTTTTATTTCATATTTTCATATATTATCATATATTTAATATATTATAAAATATTTTAATAGACATTAATCTACAGTGCAAGCACAATTCTATTATAGGAATTTCCCTGTCTGGAAATCTGCAATTCAAAATTGTGAGATTCATATTTTGGAAGATGTAGACCTATGCACTCATATGGAGATTTTTCTTGCTTAAAGGAGTTTCTGAATGAATGCAGGCTGAGAATACAGATAAGCATACTGCTAGGCTGCTTTTATGATAGCTTTCTTTCCCCCTTTAGACACAGGCAAAGCAAATTACTAAAGCAAATGCAAGAGTTTCAAGCCCAACTACTTTTTCCCATTGTGAAATTTCAAAGTAATGCCAGTGTAGCTCCTCCCCAAAACTATATTTTCAGTTGTTAAAATCCAACAGTTCAAGAAGACCAGCATTGTTTTAGTTCGGTAACTTTAGCCAAAATCAGAAAGCAAGCTGTAATAAGATGCAGGACAGGACACTGGACACTGGATGCTCTTTTCATACCTCAGACACTTTCCAGTTCGCGTTATCTGGTTATGCACTTGTTAGAATCCCTGTCCACTTCTGAGCTTTAGGTTTCTTTTGTAACTTTCTACAATAGCAAAGTATCAGGATTTTAGGATCCTGACCTGCACTCTTATTCCACTCTTATCAGCCTTCATTTAGACATTGCCACTCTGTCCCTTAAGAATTAAAGGAATCAGACATTGTACAGCACCTCTCACTCAGAGTGAAGCCATACATTCAGAAGATCTGTGAAAAGTTATTTAGACCACATGTCAAAGACATCATGATACCCTTTAACTTTCACAGNGTACTGGCCGCAGGTGGTATATTGACCACAAACCTTCTCTTTTCCAGTTTGGTTCGAGTTCTGTTAATATATATATATTTAACAGTTATTTCCAGATCCTGTTATAACCTGTATATAGTTTCCTAACGTTGCAAAGAGCCTGTTACTATTGTTATTATTAAATGGTGGTAGGGGGTGGTGCGAGTTCCGATTATTTAATGTTAATAAATTATATATTAATATTTTTATATCGTCTCACAGTACCTAATTACCCCTCCCCAACACAGCTGTTAACAGCCTCTCAAGTGGAAATGAAAAACTTCAGTAAATCTACATAACAACCTTTGAAGTTTATCTGTCCTTCACATTTTTCCTTCATTCTTTGCAGTTTCTTGAGATTCCAGCTCCCTGCGATTCTCTAATACTAGGTTTACTTTAGATCCCACTACTGCTTATGACAGAAATATCCTCAGGGACATTCTCTTATACTGTCAGATGACTTAAAACAAAACAACAAACAAAAGCTATGCAAGATAAACAAAAATTCCTTTTTTTCTCATCACTAATCACAGAATATTGTTGAGCTTGGAAAAGACCTTTCAAGTCCAACTGCTCACCTAGAGCTTAAAATCCCACAACTCTTGTTAAATCACTACCTCTCTACCATGTCTCTAAGCACTACATCCAACGTCTTTTATATACCTTCAGGTATGGTGACTCCACCAAAACTTGATAATCCTTTCTGTGAATAAATTTTACCTAATATTGAGCCTGAACCTCCCCTGGCACAGCTGGAGGGTCCTGGCCTAAGACAGTCTGCTCTATGCCCATATGCATCGTTGTGAAAATTCCCGACCGAATTAGAACCTGTAAATAAACTTTAACTAGTTTTGGGGAAGGGCTTTTGTGAAAATAAAAATAACTATATTTTTATAATTCCTGCCTTGTCAATCATTCCCAACTAAATCACTCCATTCACCACAATTCTTTGGGCCCAGACATTTAGCCAGTTTTTCACCCAACACAGCATGGGCCCATCCAAGCCATGAGTAGCCAGTTTCTCCAGGAGGATGCTGTAAGAAACTGTACNATGCATCGTTGTGAAAATTCCCGACCGAATTAGAACCTGTAAATAAACTTTAACTAGTTTTGGGGAAGGGCTTTTGTGAAAATAAAAATAACTATATTTTTATAATTCCTGCCTTGTCAATCATTCCCAACTAAATCACTCCATTCCCCACAATTCTTTGGGCCCAGACATTTAGCCAGTTTTTCACCCAACACAGCATGGGCCCATCCAAGCCATGAGTAGCCAGTTTCTCCAGGAGGATGCTGTAAGAAACTGTACTGAAGGCCTTACTAAAGTCAAAGTAGATCATAGAATCATAGAATCAACCAGGTTGGAAGAGACCTCCAAGATCATCCAGTCCAATCTATCACCCAGCCCTATCTAATCAACTAGACCATGGCACCAAGTGCCTTATCCAGTCTTTTCTTGAACATCTCCAGGGATGGGGAGTCCACCACCTCCCTGGGCAGCCTAGACCTCCCTTGGCACAACTTGAGACTGTGTCACCTCATTCTGTTGCTGGTTACCTGGGAGAAGAAACCAACCTCCTTCAGGTAGTTGTAGATACCAATTAGGATACCCCTGAGCCTTCTCCAGGCTAAACACCCCCAGCTCCCTCAGCCTCTACTCACAGGGCTGTGCTCCAGGCCCCTCACTAGCTTGGTCACCTTTCCCCTCAACAGCCTTCCCCTCATTCACCAGGTGTATCACCTTGTCATAGAAGGAGATTAGATTGGTCAAACCAGACTTGTCCTTCATAAACCAATGCTGACTGGGCCAAATCACCAAACATCAGAAAACTTAATCAAAATTTAAATCGTTAATGAAAACTTCAAATAAACCAGGAAATTTAGATTTTGATGGAATTGTAATTTCTTACATGGAAGGCACTTCACTCATTACAAACAAATTGTTATACAACAGTATGAACATTTAGTTCCCAGTTTAACATTGAACACAGCACATCAGATATCAACTGCAGTTTCAAATAAGAGTTAAAACTTGCCATTTTCTGACAAAAATTGGGTTTAGTACTCAAGAGGAAAAAGTCAAGCAAAGGTGAGCCTAAAATCCCTCAAAATACACATATTAATTGCATACGTTTTCTGTCAAGAGATGTGTTATTCAATGCATCCACAATCTTTTATCTTTTTTTTCAAAGATGCCCATCTTCTCAGGAGTAAAATAATGTTATATATGATTTATGTACTAACCTGTAAGGCTGCTTCTGCCTCTTCCAAAGCAGGTTTAGCAGCTTCCAACTTCTCTTCAGCAATGGCTTTGTCAACCGAAATACTGTCTACAATAGCTTGAGCTTTGTCTTTCACTTTCTGAACTTCACTCTTCACCTTCTCAGCAGCCTGTGCTTTTACAGTAACTTCTTTCAATACCTAGAATGTGAGAAACCCAGCATGCCAAATATTAAAGAATATACCTAGGTTGAAGAAAGTATTCTTTTTTTGTTGTAAAATGTTATCTGTTGAATTCCAGAACTGGAAAACTCAAACAAGTTTACTTTAGCCACTCTTTCTAGTTTTCAAGATCCTGGGGTTTTTTTGCTTTTTGTTTTTTGGGTTTTTTTTCCAACACTTAGATTCCTTCTACTTGGTTAATCTTTTCAAAATAGAAAAACAAAAAGAGCACCAAAAAAATATCAATCAAATAGTAATACACTTTACATACCATGTCAGATTTTTCATTGGCAATTTGAAGTTCCTTTTCTTTTACCTCCAGTTCTCTGCTTAGAGCAGCCACTGACTCTGAAGCCTCTTTCAGTTTTTCTAGTCCAGTATTCATTCTGGAGTTAAAAAGCAAAATAAGAATAATGTCATTCCCTATGTTATTTACACTCTGCTTTCCAAATTACTCCATCAACAGAATGAATTGCCATCAATCAGAACAAACACAAGCAGAAGCTATTTTACACCAAAAATAAAACTTGCACAGGAACTCTCATGTAAGTGTCTGATATCTGGAGAGGAGAATCAAGAAAATTAACAATGAAGAAATATATGAAGAGAGTCTGTGGTCTGAAATTTTAAACATGACTTAGTCAAACAGTATGCTTTTGTCACTGCATAAAAATCCTGTACATTAGTTCCATATGTCACCATACCTGTTGAGCTTCAACCTGATATGCAAAGGACTGAGTTCTATAAAGCAGAAACCATTTTCTGATCGCTAGAATTCTAAGAAATATCTCACATCACTATTTCTTGTTTGAAGAGGATATTGAAAAGGCTAATAACATCAAAATATTGAAATAAAAACTAGCCAAAAAAGAGTAACACAAAGAAAAAAATTCCAAAATGAAATAAACTAGACTGAATTTTTCTTAAAGTCTTCCAGGTCTTTGTATCAATCTATGAAAAATTAGATGACAGTTTTTCTTAAGGATGACATCAACTGATACACTAAATGCTACTTTTATGTTCTATATTACTATTTCTGACATGAAGATAAATTTGCAAACAGACTTCATTAGTTTAAAAAAGTATCTGGACAGGAGAGTGAATATATCAAACCCACTTTAACAATCTACTACTAAAAAACTCAGCAGTCCAAATTACATTCTATGATCACAAAACCAAAATTGCCAAAGTTATTTCTTAAGTGTTCGTATCAGGAGGATATAACTGTTTAGCAGGAAACCAGAATTTGCTTTCTGGTAAATTAAATACTATTGTGAATACATTATGAAATTACATTTAGCTGTTTTACTGATTGAAAGTACATGGGAAAAATATATATTCATCTTTTCTCCCTATCAACTTGCTTTTTCACACATCACTACCCTTTTTCCTACTCCATAAATACACAGCCTTTATTTATATCACAAGAGTAACTATAATACTACTGTGTAGTATTATACAGTTCTGGAGCCCCCAGCACAGGAAGGAGACGGAACTGTTGGAGCGGGTCCAGAGGAGGGCCACGAAGATGATCAGAGGGCTGGAGCAGCTCTCCTATGAGGAAAGGCTACAAGAGTTGGGGCTCTGCAGCCTGGAGAAGAGAAGGTTTCCAGGAGACCAGGAGAAGAGTAGCCTTCCAGTATCTGAAGGGGGCCTACAGGAAGGCTGGGGAGGGACTATTGACAAGGTCTTGCAATGACAGGACAAGGGGCAATGGGTATAAACTGGCAGAGGGAAGATTTAGACTGGATGTTAGGAGGAAGTTCTTTTACAGTGAGGGTGGTGAGACACTGGCACAGGCTGCCCAGGGAGGCTGTGGCTGCTCCCTCCCTGGAGGTGTTCAAGGCCAGGTTGGACGAGGCCTTGAGTGAGCTGTACTAGTGGGAGGTGTCCCTGCCTATGGCAGGGGGTTGGAACTAGATGATCCTTGAGGTCCCTTCCAACCTTACCATTCTATGATTCTATGAATATTTCATCAAATTACACCTTTACATAATTTTAGGAAAATTAAAAAAACACAAACTTTTTGCTGTGAAGAGACAAGCCATGCATTGAAATGAAATATCTCAGAATATACCTATCTGGGGAAGAATACTACAGAAAGAGAATAGTAAACTGAGCGGTTTACCTGTTTGCTAATGTCTGCAGTTCAGCATGCTTTTCTTTGTATGTGGTTTTATATCCCTGAATAAAGGACAGGTAGGATTTTGGAGTCACATGTGTAGAACGTCTGTATCTTTTAAAGTAATCAGAACATTTCTCTGCTACTCCGTCCTGGAATGAGCCCATACACTGCACAATTTCCCTCTTTACATCAGCAGTGCAGTCCATATCAAATGAGGACAGGAAATGTTCAGATACTCCAGAAAAGAAGAAAAATGTAAGTATATATTCAGTAAAACTCATAGCTTATGAACAAGGCAATACAAAAGCATGTCTGCACATATTATGTCAGCTTTCACCCAGTTTCTCAAACCCCAGTCTTTAGCATCAGACTCTGAACATTACTCCACACTTCTCAGTAAGAAGTGTAGCCAAGGATCTGATATGCCTTCACCTCCAAAGTGTGCAATTGCTTTTCTTCTCTGACCTTAACTGCTAGCTATCCAGGATTGGGTAACCATATGCTTGATCACAGGTGCTGACAGTAATAATCTCTTTCTTTAGTAATATTTTTGCTTTCTTTACCAATGCTTAAGCTACTTCCATGGTGATTTTTCCTTCAAACTGTGTTTGAAGCCTTTGCTGTGTTAGAAATATTTCAACAGCTTAGTACAGCAAGCTCTAGGGAAGGAAACACGGATACCAAATTTCAGAACCAAGTTAAGTTTCTTCTGCCAGTGTGCCAGCCAAATTCAATATAATTTCATGACCAGTGACCAAAGGATTAAATATCTGCAAAGACCAAACATGCACCTACCTGCCACCAGAGCATCCTTAGGCCATCGGCTGAACCAATCTATAGTGCATCCAGAAACAAGAGCAGGGAATTTCAGGGCCCTGTTTCGGAATTTTTCACCTACTGGTGAAAAGCAAAGAACTACATGAAGGTTCTGATGGACTCTAGTCATGAAGTAGTCATATAGAACCTCATTGGTTGGAGATCTACGTGGATATTCCTTCTTGAAGGTGGGTATGAGGTCACTAATGATCTCATCTACTTCATCACGTGCAAATAAGTTTGACACCTTTGAGAAAAAGGAAGATTTATTTCATGCTTTATGAGATAATCCAAACCAGAATACACGAGTAAGGTTCATTTAATGCATAGCATTGCAGAAAGGGGCAGACATTTCAGACAAAGCAGTTATTAGGCCCCATTCCACTTTTATTGATGTGATTCCATTAAACAGTATCACACAGTATCACAGTATAAGCAAGGTTGGAAGAGACCTCAAAGATCATCAAGTCCAACCCATTACCACAGATCTCGAGACTAGACCATGGCACCGAGTGCCATGTCCAAACACAACAAAATCTAAATTGCTGTAAAAGCCACTCTCCCATGTGAAAAACAATGAGTTTTGCTCATTGCTTTTTTCTCTTGATATTCAATAACTAGTAGAAATTACTATGAAAAATACCCCTAAAAAAAAGTAAAACAATAAAAGTCATCCCATAAATTCACCATATAAATACTAATTGTACACTCATAAGATATTTAAATTTAACAGATAACTGTTAAATTTCAGCTATGTTCCTCAAGTCTACATTTTTTTAAAGCCATTCTCATGTACCTGACAGTTTGCCTACACATTTGAAAGGGTCTGATTTAAACAAATTCTCTGTAGGAAGTGATGATGCTCATTCTTAGTTTTACAGTAGTTTTGTCTTAGTCCAACCTAGCATAATGGATTGTTTCTATTTTGTGTAATTCTGTAGTAATAAAAAGTAGTTCCGTTTTAGTTTGTAAACAAACAAACTAGTTGTGGGCTCCTTGACATATAAAAGAATATTCAAATAAATTCAGTTATTTTAACTTCAGAATTATACCATTCACAAAGTGGAAAACCAATCACAAGAAGGTATCTTACCTCTCCTGATGATAAAACATTGTTCAGATATTCCAAGAAAGACTCATCTTTGATCTCATTGTCTGTAAGAAGGAAACAGATGCCTTTGCCTTGTAGTCCTGCTGTTCTGTACAAGAGTTTCAGATCTTCCATCAAGTTTAAAGTGTTGTATGATCTACAAAAGAGTACAGTTGTATTAGTACTCATTCCTATCAAAAGGGGCTTTTGGTTAAAAGAATCAGAACCAACAAATTCACATGAGAAACAACCTTTTGCAATTTAAGTCTAAAAAGTGCCTTTCTTTTTTTTGTGGTTTTTTTGTTTGGTTTTTTTTTTTTGCTCCCTGCTAGAGGCACTACCATCATTGCTGACAGGCAGCCTTGGCCAGCAGCTGGTTTGGCTTGAAAACTGTTTGGCACTGGCTCTATTAGACATGGGGGAAACTTACAGCAGCTCCTCAGAGAAGGCACCCCTTGTAGCCCACTGCTACCAAAACCTTGACACATAAACCCAGCATACAAAGTTACACTGGAATGATCTCTCTGTCTGAATAAAGAACTGTAATAAAAGCTGAGGTTTCTAGGATGCCCAATGGAAATTAAAACAGAGAAGTGGTTGCATGCAACTTTTATATTAAGTTTCTGAAGTAACTACAATGACCTGAAAAATTTTTAGTGCTACAATAGTTCCTCATTACTAGGGAGGAGCTTAGACAATAAATACATTAGACTTCTAATTTTTTTTTCTTGATGATTAAGTTTTTTTTTTTTTTTTGCATTTCAGAAAAGATGACAATCACCAAGAGAAGGTTTCATACATGTGGTTACAACTAGGGCACCTCAAAAGCAAAGACACCCCTAGAACTAGAAATGGACACTAAAGACAAATATTCTATGCACTTTTGTTTCAGCTGCAGGGGGGAATAATGATTGGAAGACTTGTTGAGACCTGTTGAGTTTAATATATGGCTATCGTCAACCTTGGTAAACTAAATTAAACCATTTAAAATCCAACAATTATTATCTTCTAAGAACTCACAGAACAGAAATTTTCAGACTAGCAAAGAGCAAAATATTCTATTCAGGAAGGATTCAAAAATTTTCCCAGGTGTATTTTAGAACAAACTTTTACATGCATTTTAGGTAAACACTTGAAGTTAGAAAATGATGAAGCTTAATTTTATCAGTCAGATCACCACACTTCTATACTAGCTGGCTAGGCAGCCCAAGGAGGCTGTAAGGCAGGATTGTTTTATTAGAATCTGTGATGAGTCTTTCCTCTAATCAATCTATTCTTCAGGATAGTTTCTTTAATTCATCAGGTGTACACATCATGTTTACAAGTCTTTAAGCAAAAGGGTTCACCATACATCTTCTGGATGTTTTTATTCATGGGCTTTATATAGGTCTCCTTATGATCCTCAGGTGCCAAGGTAAGTTGGTTTGGGAAGCTGCACAGCACTTTCTTTATTCAAAATGTCAGTCTCTAGTGGTTTATTTGTGAATGATATTCAGCAATTTGTTGCTGCTTGTTTTGTCAATGTCACTGTCATTTCTCCTGGTCATATCTATTTCAGATATTCTCTAATGAGAACCTCACCAAGAATCATTCCTACTTGCGAATGTAGAATTTGTTCAGCAGCCAACATAGCTGCAAAAGAATTGAAATAACATAGCTCCTTTGCGATGACATCTTAATTGAGTGCTGAAAATATTGTCTGATTATTAGCTGTCCTAGAGACACTTTGGGCATTCATTCTAAAACATTCAGAGGATTTATTTTGTATATCTTTTGTGAGTTATTCCAAAATAAATCTCATTGAATTGAACAATATGAAGCGAAGTAAGATATACCTGGCAAAGACTGTCAAAATACTGATATATACATAAGACCTACAAATTAATGGGCAAGAATCATGATTCCACCTCCTCACACAGGTGTTATTTCAATTACAAGATAACCTCATAAAAGCAATATGGATATATACCATCTACGAATACTTTCCAGTACAGTTTAATGTAGAGTTTAAAGTGCAGATAACATGAGACTATTGATCATAAAATTGTAGAATGGTTTGATTTGGAAGGGACCTTCAAAGGTCCAACTCTCTGCAGCATGCAGAAACATCGTCCACTAGATCAGGTTATCTTGTTGTGTTGTGCCTGATCTTAAATATCTCCAGGAATGGGGCCTGGACAAGCTCTTCAGTGTTCCACCACCCTCGTGGTCAAGAACTTATTCCTGACATTCAATCTGTTATTCTCTAATTTAAAACCACTGGCCCTTCATCCTATCACTGCATGCCTTTATAAACAGTCCCTCTCCAGCATTCTTGTAGGCCTCCCTTCAGATACTGGAAGGCTATGATGTTTCCAAGGAGCCTTCTCTTCAGTATTCCTTCTTATTGTACGAAACATACAAACCAGTTTACCACTCCAGAATTAGTAAAAGATCAGTCATATTGTTTAAAAATCAAGAAAATTTATTAAGTCTCAAAGGATTTTCATGTTTTTCCATGTGACAACAGTGAGCAGCCTATACTAAGCATGTTCTTTCTCCCACTGAAGATGGGGAGACTGATAGGAAGACTGCAAACACAAAGTGCTTAAATTTTAATTAATGCTCACCTTGTTAACATTATCTGGAATGTGTCATAGCCAGAGATAAAAGATGTCAGTCTTGTCAAGCTCTGCTTTCCTGAGCCACCAATTCCAACTAAAAGAGCATTTCCACGAGGGGTGCGAAGCACACGAGAAATCTGTGTGTGATCACAGTCATTTATTGCTGTAAGAGCTTCACATCCAAAAATCATATGCTAGTCCAGCAACAAAATTATATTAACGTAAACAAATAAAAAAATTAAGGTTTAATTGATTCCATATAACTGTTAATATGTTTCATTAACATTTGTACTTTGCAAGATTTTCCATAGACCTTTCAACAGTATAGCGACCACTTGATTCCACCACTGCTGACTTGCAGTTATCAGTGGAATTGCATCTCACACTTCCACAAAGCACAAGTAAATCTCAACTGTGATTTGTTATTGGTGTGTTATCATAGCATGACAGATTGTTAAAATTGGGAAGAAAATAATATTTTTTTCCAATACAATACCCTCTGGACAACTTTAGTAAGACTCATCTCCCTAGGCTCTTTTGTTGTGACCAGAAAGCCAAGTCATACCAGACATTCAGGGTAAAGTCTCCAGTATTCTTCACAGCAGGCGATACTGCCCTTATAATCAAGTTTCTTAATATTCTAGCTTACTTGATTTTAAAAAGGCACATTATCAGTACAAATATTTGGTCACAGTCCAACATCTCCTACACAGATCTCCCTCTTCTTCCCATTTTATCACTTATATTTTAAAGCGAAAAGCAGCAGTTACCTACTACTCATTTTCCTTCAAGTCTAGAACAGTGCCACATGAACAAACAGACCATCTGTAGTTCAGAGGCAAACATTTTTCAGCAATGTCAACTGCATACAGCACCCAACCCTCTGTCCACAAAACAATGTCAGGAACTTTGGAAACAGGTAGAAGATGATACCTGATAGTGGGAAAACATGCCTTTAAGTGCAGGAGACAAACCTGCTCCACACACTGTTGCACATGGACAGATACAGTAAACCTACAGAATGCTATGGAACCACTTGCTCTTGTTCAAGAAACATGTAGGTGTTAAAGGGTGTAGATGTGGCTCATTGGGATATAGTTTAGTGGTTGGACTCAATGATCTTAAAGGTCTTTTCCAACCTTAATGATTCTATGAATAAGCAGTCTGGAAGCCCTATTTACTTGCCTTTTGTCTAACAAACTTTTTTTAAAAAGCTATTAAAAATAGTCATGTCAACTTCCTGCAGTTTCAAACCCACATATTTTACATATTTACTACAATTAAGGTTTTAGAAGTAAACATGAAATCAAGTATGAAGGTTTACTCTATGCATACTCAGTATTGAACCAGAGAAAGAAAAGAGGTTTGCACACCATCCTTGGGGTATTGCTGACTGTTTCAGTTAGGGCTATTAGATCTCTTCCAGAGGCACACAAACAGTAGATTGGAAGATTTGTTTTCTAAGATATCCCTTAGCTTTAACTCATTCAAGTCCTACTATGTTAGCTCACATTAGGCATTACTTTAACTATGCTTACTTAGCTTTCTCTTAGAAGCTGTCTCAAGTACAGCTAATTCATAAAGCTGAGACATGCACAGCTGTAAATGCTGCTTCCAAGAATGTAAGATCAGAGATATTCAATTGATCCTCATGAAAGTTAAGATAATGTGTCAGGTATTTACCATCTAGCTATCCAAATAAAAGATTCTTGACAATAGGTGGCTCTTAAGTGAAAAAAAGAAAAGAAAAATGGTTGGTTGAGCTTTTTTTCCCTGTAGTCTGAATTTATATAGGTCACAGTTTTGTTGGTGCTGTTTCGTTTCTTGCATTTTTTTCGTTTTGTGTTTTTGTTGTTTGTTGGGGGTTTTGTTTCTTTGTTTAGTTTGTTTGGGTTGATTTGTTTAATTAAGGATAAATCAACATTTTTAGTGAGTGCTATGATAATTAAATTTTCTAAAGAAGTTCGTATAAGAACATCATCCATTTTGGAGGGAAGATCTTAAAAGAAATTTTGTGAAATGACAAGAATGGACTCCAAATTTTTGAAAATTGCAGATGCAATATGTTTGCCAACTATAATTTAGTTTAAATTGTTCTTATATTTATTGTTAGGATGGTAGAATTCGATATTCAGTTCTTAATAATTTATGGTAAGAAGTAGATAACCTCACTGTGTAAGTGACATTTCTATTTTTTTAATTTTTTTTTTTAAAGTTTCTCCTTTGTATGAAAGCAATTCTGTGTGGACAGTAGTTCTTACAAATGAATTTTCAGAAGCATTGAGCTTTAATATCTAGTCACAGAGCTACAGACAAAATATTTGCTAGCAGTAAATTATTTCCTTTAGTTTTGGAAGCAATTTGCCTTGATTTGTGCAAAATTCTACTTATTGGCACTGAGGATAAGTGAACAACAATAACAGATGTCAATCTAGTAAGACTGTACCTTGACTAAATGAATCATAGCATCCTCAAAGAAAACCAAGTCCATTCCAGTACCATGAACATTCTCATTGTATGCTTGTAAAAACATATTTAAATGATTCTGTAGTTGATGAAAGGAGTAAATTGGCTCATAGATTTTGGGAATATTTAAATTAACATCTTCTGATTTTTCACCTAGAACAAAAAAGCAAATAATAAAACCTTAGGAGTTTCACCAACTGATGAAACTCAATGTGAGGATGAATAATTAGGTAATTAGAAGTGTCTTTAACCACCCAGAATGATGTTTATTATATAAAATAAAAGTATTTTCCAACCTTTATGATTCTGTGTACATTAGATGCACATGAGAATGCTGCATACAGACTACCTACAAGGAACAGTAAATTTCCAGATAGGTGGTTGTGGGTGCATACTTGTGCATGGAATTTTTCTTTCCCAGGTGAAAGACTGCACTTTCCATTGTCAAATCTTAGGAGGTTCTTGTGAAAGTCCCTCTGGATGGCAGCACAACTACTGAGATCTAGAAAGTGATGTTTGGGCTACTTCATGTCAAGTCTTCATGTGTTTATCTCAGGGACAAATATATTGTGATTGTACAATCCAGGGATATAAGGAGTATAAGTAAACCTATCACTAACCAGAGCATAAGGTTATGTGAAATTTATGTCAGATGTATTTTTTATATATATTTAAGAGCTCAGAAATCTAAATTCCATTAAAAGAACAATTAAAACAAAATTACACTTTCTATTTTTCTCACTTAAAGCCAAAACAGAGAGGGGTCCTCAAGGCTCTGACAAACAAGGACAAAACATGCCCTTTCTAAATGAAGGCATCCTACTTTGAATTTAGATGAAACTTCATATTAAAAGGCACATGATATGGCAGGTACGTTTACACTGACAGCAGGAAGCAGGTTGTTTTGCTTGGATTGGGGCAGAGTGACTGAAGAGCTGCCCGGCAGAGGAGGACATGAGGGTGCTGGTCAACATGAGCCAGCAGTGCGTTCGTGTGGCCAAGAACACCAACAACATCTTGGCCTCTATCAGAAAAAGCATGACCAGCAGGACCAGGGAGATGATCACGCCTTTGTACTTGGTACTGGTGAGGCCACAGCTCGAATACTGCATTCGGTTTGGGGCTCTCGCTACAAGAAGGACATTTTGTTGCTGGAGCACACCCGAAGAAGGGCACCAAAGCTGGTGAACTGTCTAGAGCAGAAGTCTTCTGAGAAGTGCCTGAGGGAACTAGGGTTGCTTAGTCTTCAGAAGAGATGGCTGAGGGAAGACTTTATCTCTCTCTCTACAACTACCTTAAAGGATGCTGTAGCAAGGTGGGTGCCAGTCTCTTACCTCAAGTGACCTCAAGTAACAAGCAACAGAATGAGAGGAAACAGCAACAAGTTGCAGAAGAGAGGCTTATATTTTATGCCAGGAAAAATGTTTTCACTCAAAGAAGGTTAAACATTGGAACATGCTGCCCAGGAAAGTGGTGGAATCATCATCCCTGAAAGTGTTCAAGAAACATGCAGATGGCACTTGGGAACATGGTTCAGTGGTGGACTTGGCAGTCTTAATGGTTGGATTTGATTATATTTGATTATATTTGAGATCTTTTCCAACCTTAATTATTCAGTGCTTCTTTTTGCATTTATTTTTCAGTTCAACATAATAGTTTCTAGTGTGTATTCAAATTCTAGCATTAGAAGTCATTCTTCACTTTCTCAGTGTGTATTCTGACTTCTTATATCAGTTTCTTCTATATTGCTGCAGTTTAGCAAGTTAGTTATGGATGCATTTGACTTTCTCACATGACTTCCATGTGATTCTTTCCAATCAAACATTTTCTAACCTTTAGTCTCCTTTGTCACTGCCTTCTGAATACTGCAGTTACTCTAAAAGAGATTTAATCAGCATTTGACCTCTCATGTCAAACTTTTCTTGCCTCCACTATCCACCAGTACAGTGATACGAACACAGATAATTGAATCATCCATTAGTTTAAATAATGACCTTCCCAAAATCCAAACAACTGTTTTCTATTCTTCTGTGTGGTAGTCGGGGCCTGGCGGC
>WBNM01032273.1:1186-20827 GCA_013399055.1 Ramphastos sulfuratus | reverse complement strand
GAATTAAACACTGGAATGGACTGTTGAAGAATGTGGTGGAGTCCCTGCAGGCATTTAAGGTAAGACTGGATGTGGCACGCAGTGCCATGATCTGGTTGGTTTGGTGGTGTTGGGCAAAGGCTGGATTTGGTGATGTCACAGGTCTATTCCAGCCTCAAAAATTCTGTGATTCTGTGACCAGCAGGACCAGGGTTGAGACTGTCCCACTCTCAACTCTGGGAAGGCCACACCTTGAGTTCTGGGTTCAGTTTTGGGTCCCTCAGTACAAGAAGGGTGTTGAGGTGCTGGAGTGTGTCTAGAGAAGGGCAACAAAGCTGCTGAAGGGTCTGGAGAACAGGGCTGGTGTGGAGCAGCTGAGGGACTTGAGAGTCTTCAGCCTAAAGAAAAGGAGGCTGAGGGGAGACCTTCTCACTCTCTACAACTCCCTGAAAAGGGGTTGGAGACAGATGGGATTGATCTCTTTTCCTTAGTAAAAACTGACAGGAGAAAAGAAATGCCCACAAGTTGCACCAGGAGAGATTTAGAGTGGGTATCTTGATTGAAAGGCTTCTCAAAGACTGCAACAGGTTCCCCAGGGAAGTGGTTGAATCCCCATCCCTGGAGGTGTTCAGAAGATGCTGAAGCACTGAGGGCCTGAGTTTAGCACCAGCTTTGGGAGAGTTAGAGAATGGTTGGACTCAGTGATCTTAAAAGGCTCTTCCAACACAGTGATCCTGTGATACTGTGATCTTTTACTCCACAGCAATTTAGAAAATACCATTGCTTGGCAAAAAAAAATCACTTCATTAAGTTAATGACCTGACTTCCAGGATGTGCAGACAGTAAAAACCAAACCAAAATGAAGTAGTGTGCTGCTGCAGTATTTTAATTTCATTTGGTAATGAAAACAAGAGGTTTTACTTTAAACCAAACTAAGATTACAGGAAGAGATTTTGAATTTGTTCTAATTGACAGAAGGATGCTGGAAAAGTCTAAAGACCATCTCCAAAGTGCTCTAATTCTTTTCTCCCTTATTCCCCCCCTCCNACCCTCACTGCAAACAACTTCCTCCTAACATCCACTTTCAACCTCCCCTCTGCTAGGTTAAACCCATTCCCCTTGTCCTGGCATTACCAGACCTTGTCAATAGTCCCTCCACAGCCTTCCTGGAGCCCCTTCAGATCCTGCAAGGCCACTCCAAGGTCTCCTGGAAGCCTTCTCTTCTCCAGGCTGCAGAGCCACAACTCTCTCAGCCTGTCCTCACAGCAGAGTTGCTGCAGCCCTCTCAGCATCTTGGTGGCCTCCTCTGCGCTGGCTCCAACACTTCCATGTCCTTCCTGTGCTGGGGGCTCCAGAACTGCACCCAGGACCGCAGCTGGGCTCTGAGAAGAGCAGAGCAAAGGGGCACAATCCTCTCCCTTGCCCTGATGCCCACACTACTCTTGATGCAGTATATCTATATTCTATATCTATATCTATATCTATATCCATATCTATATCCATATCTATATCCATATCTATATCTATGTCTGTATCTATGTCTATATCTATATATCTATATCTGTATCTGTATCTATATCTGTGTCTGTATCTGTATCTATATCTATATCTGTATCTGTATCTATATATCTAAGTCTGTATCTGTATCTATATCTATATCTATCTATCTATATCTGTATCTCTATCTCTATCTCTATCTATATCACAGTATCACAGTATCAGCAAGGTTGGAAGAGACCTCAAAGATCATCAAGTCCAACCCATTACCACAGACCTCAAGACTAGACCATGGCACCAAATGCCACGTCCAACCCCACCTTGAACACTTCCAGGGACGGTGACTCCACCACCTCCCTGGGCAGCCCTGTATCTATGTCTATATCTGTATCTGTATCTATATCTGTATCTGTATCTATGTCTATTCATATCCACATCCATATCTATATCTATCTAGCCCACTATGCATATCTAGATATGATATTTGGGGCTGTTCAGCCTGGAAAGAGAAGGCTGTGGAGAGAACTTAGAGCAGTCTTCAGTACCCAAAGGGGCCGAGGAGAACTTTGGGGAGGGACTTTTTACAAAGGCTTGTTTTGACAGGGTGAGGAGCAGTGGTTTTGAGCTGGAAGAGGAGAGATTGAGACTGGATTCTTTGCAATGAGGGTGGTGAGACACAGAAACAGGTTGCCCAGGGAGGCTGTAGATCTCTAGAGGTGTTCAGGGTCAGGTTGAATGAGGCCCCGAGCAACCTGGTCTAGTGGAAGGTGTCCCTGCTCGTGTCATGGGGCTTGGAACTGGATGAACTTTAGAGTCCCTTCTAACCAAATCCATGCAGTGATTCTGGGATGCACTCATACACATAAAGAACACAAAGCAATCAGCTCTCTGTACATGCAGTGTGCATCCACTGTGCCATGGCAGAGAGTCTCAGGCTTCACTTTCTTACAGGGTTTTTCCTTCAGACTTCAAAAGCCTTGTCAAAGATATTTGATGTTTTGACATGTTTCCTTGTTAAGATTTTTTTAAATAGTTTATGTTTTTTAGCCTTCAATGGAAACAGAACAAGGGAAAGAAATGAGACATTAGCATAAAAATACACAAGTGGATAGAAATGGCCTTTGAAGTCGAGGTTTAGTGCCTCTTTTCTCTTCCAGGAAGATCTGTTCATTTACAACTGTATCCCCTGAAGAAAGAGAGTCTGAAATGTGTAAGAAGTTGCTTCAATTAGTTTATTCATTCATTAGGAATAGAGGTCTGGGCCATCAGGAGTGACTGAAGTAGTACAAGAGGGGTTTCAAAGAGGAGAACTCTTCTGTAAGCTAACACACATGTTAGAATATTAATTACATGATGCTTTCTCAGCAAAGCACTAAAGGGAAGCACTGCAATCATGCAGGAAAGCATAATGTTATTTCTAGATTAATCAAGATCAGGTAGGCTTTTCTTTCTTTTCTTAACTTACTGAGATTAATTTTTGTGAGTTTTGACCTTTAAATGTGAGTAGCTTCAAAATAACAGAATCATAGAATCATAGAATGGGAAGGTTGGAAGGGACCTCAAGGATCATCCAGTTCCAACCCCCTGCCATAGGCAGGGACACCTCCCACTAGCACAGGCCACTCAAGGCCTCGTCCAACCTGGCCTTGAACACCTCCAGGGAGGGAGCAGCCACAACCTCCCTGGGTAACCTGTGCCAGTGTCTCACCACCCTCACTGCAAACAACTTCCTCCTAACATCCACTTTCAATCTCCCCTCTGCCACTTCAAACCCATTGCCCCTTGTCCTGGCATTGCAAGACCTTGTCAATAGTCCCTCCCCAGCCTTCCTGTAGCCCCCTTCAGATCCTGGAAGGCTACTCTAAGGTCTCCTGGAAGCCTTCTCTTCTCCAGGCTGCAGAGCCCCAACTCTCTCAGCCTGTCCTCACAGCAGAGCTGCTGCAGCCCTCTCAGCATCTTGGTGGCCTCCTCTGGACCCGCTCCAACACTTCCATGTCCTTCCTGTGCTGGGGGCTCCAGAACTGCACACAGGACTGCAGGTGGGGTCTGAGGAGAGCAGAGCAAAGGGGCAGAATCCCCTCCCTTGCCCTGCTGCCCACACTGCTCTTGCTGCAGCCCAGCACACAGTTGCTGTCTGGGCTGCACTCACACTGCAGCCTCATCTTGAGCTTTTCATCACCCCAGACCCCCAGGGCCTGTTCCTCAGGGCTGCTCTCAGCCATTCCCCACCCAGCCTGGAGTTGTGCTTGGGATTGTGCCTACCCAGGTGCAGGACCTTACACTTGGCCTTGTTGAATGTCCTGAGGTTGGCCTGGGCACACCTCTGCAGCCTGTCCAGGTCCCTCTGGATGGATCCCTGCCCTCTAGCAAGTCGACTGTGCCACACAGCTTGGTGCCAGCTGCATACTTGCTCAGGCTGCACTGATCCTGTGGCTCTAATAGCATTGAATGGCCAAGTTCTGGATGTTGCTGGATGATGCAAAATTGCTTGTGTGGTAAAGAGACAGAAGAAAAATTTGATGCTGTATTACTGTCAAGGGTCAGAGCTGGGCTGGCCACTAAATGAGTGCCAGAAGCTCTCTATGCATTCCTCTGCCTTCCCAAAGGAGAGAGGAAGGGAATAAAGGAGAGAGACTTGTGGGGTAGGAAAGAAACTAAAGGTAACTTAATGAAAATAATAACAATCAAATGAAACAGACACAAATAGATACAAACCAGTACCCAACCCCTGATGGCAATTAGTCACCAGCACCACCGATGCTGTGGCAGAAGTCCCAGGCTGGACTCAGCAGCAGAAGGGAATCAGATTCAGGAGCTGGATTTTGGAATTGAATCATAGAATCATAGAATCACAGAACCATAGAATCTTAGAATGGTAAGGTTGGAAGGGACCTCAAAGATCATTTAGTTCCAACCCCCTGCCATAGGCAGGGACACCTCCCACTAGTACAGGTCACTCAAGGCCTCATCCAACAATGCAGGAACTGAATTGTGATTGCAGGTAGAATGGTCAGAGTCCTCCATGGACTTCAGCCACTGAAGAAGAGGCTTGACCCTAGTGTTTCCTCAGCTCTATCCTGACATCCACAGGGTGGAATCCCTTAAGCAGGCTGCCCATAGAAGTTGTAGAATTTCCTTCTCTGGAGACTTTCAAAACTCACTTGGATGTGCTCCTGTGTGACCAGCTCCAGGTGCTCCTGCTCTGGTGGGAAGCTGGCCTGGATGATCTCTCCAGATGCTTTCTAACCTCTACCATTCTGTGATTCTGTCCCACACAGAATTTTGAGACAACTCTCAAACTTAGAAACTTCAGAGCATGTGAACTGGATGTTAGAGGTTTGCAAGTCACTGAGATGATCTGTGGTGGCATCCAGAGTTACACTAACATTATTATATAAATCAAGTGAAGAGGAGAAGGTTGCAGGTGAGGCAATGAGAGGTCACTGAGCAGAAAAGACACTTGTGCCTGTAAAACAAACAGGCTCCTGCTTCCCTTGGAGTGTCCTCTCAAACACTCCCTAAGCCAAGCAACTGGCAAGAAGCATTCACTACAGATGGCTCAGCAGTAGCTGCTTTAATGCCATGCAGCTGAATCCATCTGGCATCTAAGTGGCTGATATGGTGTTTGTTAGCTGCTCACCAGACTTTTTCTTCTGCACATCAAAGCAGGGAAAGAGTTTTCCATGTCCACTAGCCATACTCTATAAACTTTCTTCAGAGCCAAGAGGGTGTTTGAGCAAACTGCTCCCATGCTGCTTCCTTTCCCTTCACCCTTCTGCTTCTGAGTCACTTTCAGATGCTCTTGCACATTATCTCCACTGTTAAATGGGTGGCAGATTGTTTGGGCTGTGATTAAATCAGGCAGGCACAGGTGGCATCACCTATTGTAAGTTTGTCAGTTTTTATGTCTAGTGCAGCAGCTGCTCTTCTTTAGCTTGCAATAAGGCAGCCAAGAGGAGAGGGAAAGGATGTTAGCATCCTTTCCATGTTAGCCCACAAGGTGAATGACACACAGAGAAGTCTCCTCAGTTCCAGAGAGCCAGGCTGTTAGCTGTGCCTCTGTTCAGTGGCAGCCAGCTTCCTCCCCTGCTCTCCAGGAGCAGATATGAGGATGAAAGAACATTAAATCAGCAGCAGGGAAGAACTGCTCTGTGGTGCTTGCTTTGCCCATGAATGTGGATTTGGTTAATGACCTAGGAAAATTTAGAGAGCTGTATAACACAGTGTGCTGGTGCAGGGAAGACTCAGCCTCTTACATACCATAACACCCAGTGCTCTGGAGGCAGTAATCCTCAGATCTCAGCACTCTTTTAGTGAACAGTGAAATTAATTCTCTCAAATTTGCCTTCAACATCCTTCTTTTCCCCTTCAACACCCTTCTTTTCCCCTTCATCATCCTTCTTTTCCCCCACCCTTCTTTCTCCCAGCTCCCATGCTGCTTCCCTTCACCTCACCCTTCTTGTCAGTGTCATAGACAGAGGAATCAGTGCAGCCTCAGCAAGTGTGCAGCTGGCACCAAGCTGTGTGGCACAGTCACTTGCTAGAGGGCAGGGATCCATCCAGAGGGACCTGGACAGGCTGCAGAGCTGTGCCCAGGCCAACCTCATGGCATTCAACAAGGCCAAGTGTAAGGCCCTGCAGCTGGGTAGGCACAACCCCAAGCACAACTGCAGGCTGGGTGGGGAATGGCTGAGAGCAGCCCTGAGGAACAGGCCCTGGGGGTGTGGGGTGCTGAAAAGCTCCAGATGAGGCTGCAGTGTGAGTGCAGCCCAGATAGCAACTGTGTGCTGGGCTGCAGCAAGAGCAGTGTGGGCAGCAGGGCAAGGGAGGGGATTGTGCCCCTTTGCTCTGCTCTCCTCAGAGCCCAGCTGCAGTCCTGGGTGCAGTTCTGGAGCCCCCAGCACAGGAAGGACATGGAAGTGTTGGAGCCAGTGCAGAGGAGGCCACCAAGATGCTGAGAGGGCTGCAGCAGCTCTGCTGTGAGGACAGGCTGAGAGAGTTGGGGCTCTGCAGCCTGGAGAAGAGAAGGCTTCCAGGAGACCTTAGAGTAGCCTTCCAGTATCTGAAGGGGGCTACAGGAAGGCTGGGGAGGGACTATTGACAAGGTCTTGCAATGCCAGGACAAGGGGCAATGGGTTTGAAGTGGCAGAGGGGAGATTGAAAGTGGATGTTAGGAGGAAGTTGTTTGCAGTGAGGGTGGTGAGACACTGGCACAGGTTGCCCAGGGAGGTTGTGGCTGCTCCCTCCCTGGAGGTGTTCAAGGCCAGGTTGGAGGAGGCCTTGAGTGACCTGTGCTAGTGGGAGGTGTCCCTGCCTATGGCAGGGGGTTGGAACTGGATGATCTTTGAGGTCCCTTCCACCTTACCATTCTATGATTCTATGATTCTAAACTGGAGAGATTTGGGTTTGCTGGATGGACTGTTCAGTGAATAAGGAACTGGTTGGATGAGTGTATACAAAGTAAAGTGTTTGATGTGAGCTCCCCAGTTCAAGAGGGACAGGGAACTACTGGAGAGAGTCATAGAATCATAGAATGTCAGAGGCTGGAAGGGATCCCTTAAGATCATTTGGTCCAGCCCCTCTGGCAGAGCAGGGTCACCCAGAGCAGATCACACTGGAACACATCCAGGTTATTCTTGAATATCTCCAGAAAGGGAGACTCCACAACCCCCCTGGGCAGCCTGTTACAGTGCTCTGTCACCCTCATAGGGAAAAAATTCTTCCTCAATTGAGGCACCTCCTATGCCTCAACATCCACCCATTGCCCCTTGTCTTGTCAGTAGGCATCACCAAGGCTGGCTGGCTCCATCCTCCTGGCACTCACCCTCACATATTTATAAAGATTAATGAGGTCAGCCCTTAGTCTCCTCCTCTCCAAGGGAAAAAGCCCCAGCTCCCTGCTGCAGATATGCTGAGGGACCTGGAGCAGCTCTCTTGTGAGAAGATGCTGAGAGACCTGGAACTGTTTAGCCTGGAAAAGAGCAGCCTGAGAGTGCTTACAGGGTGGGAGGAAGAGGATGCATCTGGGACTTTTTGAGTGGTGCCCAGTGGTAGGACAAGGGCCAGTGGGTACAAACTAGAACACTGGAGGTTTCATTTGAAGTTAAGGAAGAAATTGTTTGCTGTGAGGGTGCTGGAGTTGTGGCTGCTCAGAGATGCTGTGGAATCTCCTCTGATGACTTCCCAAACCCACCTGGACACTCCATTCCTCTGCAACCTGCTGTAGGCAAACCTGGGTTGGCAGAAGGGTTGGCCTGGATGATCTTCAGAGGTCCCCTCCAACTCCTTCCATTCTGTGATTCTCTGAGAATCAGCTCAGCTCAGTGTAACTCATTAAAACAATTAAACCCCTAATTATTTCCAGGAATATAGACTCAGCTAATCCCTCTCAATTCTGAGAGTTTGCTGCTGTCTGCAAAGGCAGCACTACCAGGGGCACCTATAAGATCCTGGTTTCCATTTCACACCATGTTAAAAGCAGTAAAGATGGAGCAAACACATGAGATAGTTGCTGTGAAGTCACATTATGAATAATTAAAGTGAAATCTCCTTTGCCACTGCAATCCAGCATAGATTTTTTTTCCCCCTTCTCTTTGATATAGATAGAACTAGGGTAAAAAAAAATAAAACCAGCCAACAGAATAGGGAATACTTCTGGCATAAGCCTGTCATGCTAGAGTAGATAGGTGGCAAATCTCCATCTGAAGAATCCAAAAGTCATACTCAGGGGTCTGCTATTGCAGTTGTCTGCAATTCAAAAAGAGGTTTTGGTTGTGGGTTGTTTATTTTTTTTTTCAGTAGAACCTTGATCAAAGGCATAAATTCCCTTGCAAAAGCACAGGATGATAATTTCCACACATGCTCCCAGTATGATAATATATTATGTAAGAGGAGGCTCAGTGGAAAAGAGAAATAATCTTAGAGGATCTAAGCTAGCCTGTAAATACAGCAACATTCCCAGGGAAACTGAATGCTGAAGACACCAACCTGAGCTGTTTAAGAGCCAAAAACTGATGGCTGGGAAGGCTGCTAGAGGAGAACCTTAACTTTTTCAGTTGGGCTCTACTGCACTTTTAGCTCTCCAGACCTTTAAATGTCAAAAGGAGCCACAAGCTCCCTGATTTTAGTTTGAGAGAGTAAAACATCTCCAGAGGATGTTCCATCCAGTGTAGAGAAAGATGTTTAAGACCACTGGGACCTCTTTTGGAGATGCCTTTTCTTGCTCTTTCAAGTAGAACTGTTGGGCTGAAAACTTCAGGCAAAAGTTGTTGCCATCCCATAAATCAGATTGACTTCACAGTGCGCAGTTTTGCTATATCAGCTGGCAGTGTGTCACAGTAGAGACCTGCACTTTTGTTTCACCAGAATTTGTCACCAGCATTTTTCCTCCAGTAGTGAAGTAGCAGCCTCTGTGCCTCTCTCCCTTTGATGCTTCTTACTCATTTTTTCATGACTGCATTACAGGTAGAAGAGCTTTGAGTCTATAACTCTGCAGAATCATGGGTTCAGAGAATACACCAGATTAGAAGAGACCCTCAAAGATCATCTCATTCAACACCCCTGCAGTCAGCAGGGACATCTCCAACCAGATCAGGATGTTCAGGGCACCATCAAATTTGACCTCGAATGTCTCCAGGGATGGGGGATTAACCATATCTCTGGGCAACCAGTTTCAGCATTTCACCACTCCTGTGATGGAGAACTTTTCCTTGTGTCCAACTTAAATCTCCCCTGCTCCAGTTTCAAACCACTGCCTCTTGTCCTATCCCCTATGGCCCTTCTGCACAGTTATAGAATCATAGAATGGTATGGTTGGAAGGGACCTCATACATCATCCAGTTCCAACCCCCTGCCATAGGCAGGGACACCTCCCACTAGTACAGGTCACTCAAGGCCTCATCCAACCTGGCCTTGAGCACCTCCCTGGACAACCTGTGCCAGTGTCTCACCACCCTCACTGCAAACAACTTCCTCCTAACATCCACTTTCAATCTCCCCTCTGACACTTCAAACCCATTACCCCTTGTCCTGCCATTACCAGACCTTGTCAATAGTCCCTCCACAGCCTTCCTGGAGCCCACTTCAGATCCAGGAAGGCCACTCTAAGGTCTCCTGGAAGCCTTCTCTTCTCCAGGCTGCAGAGCCCCAACTCTCTCAGCCTGTCCTCACAGCAGAGCTGCTGCAGCCCTCTCAGCATCTTGGTGGCCTCCTCTGGACCTACTCCAACACTTCCATGTCCTTCCTAACAGCCTTCCTGTAGGTCTCCTTCAGATATTGAAATGCAGCTCTAAGGTGTCTCTGGAGCCTTCTCTTCTTCAGATGAAACAACTCAAATTCTCTCAGGCTATCTTCTAATATCTCTGAGCTTTCAGGTACTAGAAGGCTGCTCTAAGGTCTCCCTGGAGCCTTCTCCAGACTGAGCAACCCCAGCTCTCTTTGCCTGTCCACATAGGAGAGGTTCTCCAGTCCTCTAACTATTTTCATGGCCTCCTCTGGAAGCACTCCAACAGATCCTTGTCCTTCTTGTGTTAGGAGCCTCAGAGTTGAACACAATACTCCAAGGGAGCAATCCCCTAAAGGGGTTGCTACTCATAACAAGAAAAACAAGATGATAGAGAACAGCTTTTTTACATGGCATCTAATATTTGCATTAACTCCTGACTAGCAAAATTTCTTAGGCTTCCTAGACCAGGATTACTTTAAAACTCTCTTAAGCAGCACTTTTTAAAGCATGTATGCCTTCAGGTGCACCTCACAAAGGTGTCTTTTGGAATAGAAATAACAGTATCAGCTAAGGAAGAAAAGTTAGGTATGGGTAAAGTGGAAGATGTAACCAAAATGAGGACACCTGCACTTGGAGGAAAAGATTTCTAGAGACACTGAGTCAGAATAGTGAGAAGTAAAACTCTGGCTGTGTTTAGGTTGAGGTTTGTGAGAGCCATGGTCACACAACAGGATTTCCTGCCATAACAGGTGGTTTTACCTACTGAGTTGGGAAACCTCTCTGCTCTGGTGTGCCAGGAGGTGACAGTAACAGATTCCAATGTCCTCTGCCAGCCTCTGAGGAGCTGTGGTCAAGAGAGGTGATTCTTCCTCTTTAGGATTCTCTGGTGAGACTCCACCTTGAATACTGCATCCAGTTCCAGTGTCCCCATCATAAGAAGGACGTAGAGCTGCTGGAGTGAGTCAAGGAGAGGCCAGAAAGATGACCCAAGGGCTGGAACACTTCTGCTATGAGGATAGGCTGAGGGAGCTGGGGGTGTTCAACCTGGAGAAGTGAAGACTCTAGGGGGGACCTTAAAGCTGCATTCCAATACCTGAAGGGAATCTATAGGAAGGCTGCAGAGGAACTTTTCATAACAGTATCTAGAGATAGGACAAGGGAGAAAGGTTTGAAGCTGAGGGAGAGCAGAGTTAGACTGGATCTGAGGAAGAAGTTCTTCAGTATGAGGGTGGTGAGACTCTGGAATAGGTTGCCCTGAGTAGTTGTGGATGGCCCCTCCCTGGAGGTGTTTAAGGCCAGATTGGATGAGGCAACCTGGTCTGCTCGAGAGGAGTGCCTGCCCATGGCAGGGAGGTTTGAGCAGATGATCTCTGAGGTCTCTTCCAACCTAAACCATTCTATGGTTCTCCAAAACTTCCTATGGAGAGAACATCACAAAAGGATATCCAAGACCCATAGGATCTCTGGCAAGCTTCTGAGGTTTTTCCAGCAACAAGCACTTCATTTTCCTTAAAAAGGGTACTTGTCCTGTGCAAGTAAGAGTTTCAGCACTTGTGCTCACAAGAGATGGTTCAACCCATGCCCATCACAGATGTAATTCAGAAAGCTCCTGCCTTCCAGCCTCTCTCTGTTCTTTTGAGTCCTCTCTGTCTATCAGAGCTACCAGAGAATCATAGCACTGTCACTGTATGCCACAGCAGCTGACTGTTACAACATGCTGAAGTTGCTCCAGTCTAGGCTGTAAAACCCTTTTGAGATACTGTCGAGGGCTAGATTCACTCTCATTCAGAAGGTGGCTAGAGGGAGGCCATTCCCAGCAAACCATGACAGTTAAGAAGTCAAAAAGTCAACTGGAATCATCCAGTTCATTACTCTCAAAGTGCAGGATGGGGCTCAGAAGCCTTGCTTAGTTTGAAGGGTCACCAAGGCTGATTCCTCCTTCCCAGGGCTCACGAATTATCCAGGAAGCAAGTGACAGGCCATGTGAGTCCAGACTATCATGAGCTAATTCAATTGAGCTTTAGTTCAATTATCTTAGATTAGCTACAAGCTACAAACATGCACAGACAGTTAAGGTGCCTCAAGTGATCTGCAATACTTTGACACAGGAGCCCTATGAAGGTAACTCTCACAGCTGGATTTTCCTGATGGCCTTTTGTTATCTTACTCTTACTTGTTCTACAAGGCAAGGTCAAATAGATAATGGTGAAGGTCTGCAAAGCTCTGTCTCTCAAACTGCAATCAGTCCTAGACATTAGAATCATAGAATCATAGAATGGTAAGGTTGGAAGGGACCTCAAGGATCATCCAGTTCCAACCTCCTGCCATAGGCAGGGACACCTCCCACTAGCACAGGTCACTCAAGGCCTCATCTAACCTGGCCTTGAACACCTCCAGGGAGGTTGTGGAGCANCCCAGGGCCTGTTCCTGAGGCCTGGTCAGCCTCTCCCCATATGAGAGCTGCTGCAGCCCTCTGATCATCAGGCATTGGAGAGTGCTGCCCAGGGAGGTGATGGAGTCACCAACCCCGGATCTGTTTAACAGTCATTTGGATGTGGTGTTTGGGGATATAGTTTAGGGTGCACCTTGTAGAGGAGGGATATTGATTGGACTTGGTGATGCTTAGGGGCTTTGCCAACCTGAATGTTTCTGTGATTAGTCTGGAGAAGAGGAAATTGAGTGGAAACCTCATTGTTTTCTACAATTCCCTAAAAGAAGGTTAGAATAAGGTTGGTGTTGGTCTCTTCTCCCCAAAAGCAAGTGCTGGAGGAGAGGAAATGGCCTGAAATTGTGCTAGGGGAGGTTTATCATGGAGATCAGAAAACCTTCTTCGCTGCAAGGGTCATCAGGCATTGGAAGAGGCTGCCCAGCAAGTCCCCATCTCTGGAGGTGTTGAAGAAATGCATGGACACAGAACTTGGGGATGTGGTTTAATGGCTGTGGTGGTCTTCAGCTGACATTCAGACTTGATGGTCTCAGAGATCTTTTCCAAGCAAAACGATTCTAGGATCTGTGCCTAGCTGTGCTAACACACTGGTCATGGCTTGGGTTCAGCCTGCAACACTGTGCTTTTCTGCAAGGTATATTAATTAATTAACAATTGATAAACCCTTCCACAGAGGATTAACACTTCTCCCAGCAGTGAAGAGAAGTAGCAGAGCTAAAACATGACATGAACATAATGTAAATGAGTGTGTTAAGCACATTAGTTCCTTCATTATACAAAATCACAGACTGAGAGAAAGTCTTTGGTTGAAGAAGACCTCTAAGATCATGGAGTTCACCTCCATTCCACCACACATACAGCTCATCCTCCATGAAAAGCAGCTGGAGATGCACTTTGTTGTCTTGAAGGGGGGCTAGAAGAAAGCTGGGGAGGGAATCTTTACAAAAGCTTCTTGTGATAGGATGAGGGGGAATAGCTTTAAGCTGGAGGAGGGGAGAGTTAGGCTGGATGCTAGGAAGAAATTGTTGACAGTGAGGGTGGTGAGACACTGGAACAGGTTGCCCAGGGAGGTTGTATATGTCCCTATCCCTGAAAGTGTTGAAGACCAGGTTGGACAAGGACTTGAGCAACCTGGTCCAGTGGAAGGTGTCCCTGTCCAAGGAGTGGGGCTGGAAGTAGATGGTATTTAAGGTCTCTTCCAACTCACAACCCTCTACGCTTCTATGAGTCTATGATTCTATGAGTCTCTGATTCTCTGATTCTGAGTCTATGATTCTATGATTCTGTGGTTCTATGATTCTCTGAGTCTGAGTCTATGATTCTATGCTTCTATGATTCTATGAGTCTCTGATTCTCTGAGTCTATGAGTCTCTGATTCTGAGTCTATGATTCTGTGATTCTGTGATTCTCTGAGTCTATGAGTCTATGATTCTATGAGTCTATGATTCTGTGGTTCTCTGAGGCTGTGATTCTGTGATTCTATGATTCATACTTTCTATGGGATAGAATTATGGAATTCTTTCTGTTGGGAAAGTCTTCTAAGATCAGTGAGTCCAACCATCAACCTAAGACCATTAAACCATGTCCCCAAGTGCCATGTCCACACCTTTCTTGAACACCTCCAGGGATGGCAACTCCACCACCTCCCTGGGCAACCTATCCCAGTGCCTGGCCCATTTGGCAGTGGTTGCATGCAAGCTGTTCTCTCTCTTTCTTGATATGAATCACAAAATACCTTTTCTGATGAATTTAGAAGTATGGACCCAGCTGATTTTGGGGGGAAAAAGATTTCCACTTAAATCAATATTTTTCTACAGGAAGCACATCTCCTGCTGAAGTATTCAATACCACAAACATTTCCCATCTCTCTTCTTTTTCCCCAAGCAAAATATTGCTAGTTTTTAAAGACCACAGTATTATTTCTGCTGAAAGTTAGGTATCATGACTGTTCTGTCTTTATCAGAAAGCAGTCACTTGCTCAGCCTGAAAGCTCAATAAATAATTTCTTTTCAATAGCAGCTTAATAAAAATTATTGACTAACTGCAAAGAATGAAAATGAGTTTTGAAAAGCCAAATACTTTGCTCCTGGTTTTCTCTCTGTTCTCTCAGAAGGCAGCAGTTCATGGCAACAAGGAAAAATAATGTCAGTGGCAAATAACAGGGTGTTGAGGGATTGCTCCTCTAAGAAAATCTTCACTGTATTCAGTGCACAGTTAAATAAATCTGGCAAAACATGTAAATATTTTGGTATTGTGTAAAATTTTAATATTATGTAGTGAGTATAGGGGGAAATGAGGAAAATTTCACTGTGAACAAGAACTTCTAGAGGATACTGCTCATTTCTAACAACTAGGAATCCATATAGAGATTTGTTTCAGCTGGAAAAGACCTCTAAGGCCATTGAGTCCAACCATCAACCCAACACCACCATGAACATTAAGCTATGTCCTCAAGTGCCATCTCCACAGGTTGTCTGAATACCTCCAGCCATGGGAACTTCACCACCTCTCTGGGAAGCCTGTTCCAATCCTTGACTACTCTTGCAGCAAAGAAATTTTTCCTCATCTCCAACCTAATGCTCCTCTGGCACAATCTCAGGACATTTCGTCTCCTGTCACCTGAGACTGTGGAACAGAGCCCAACCCCCATCTCACTGCAGCCTCTTCGTAAGGAGCTGTAGAGAGCAGTGAGGTCTCCCCTTAGCCTCCTCTTCTCCACACTAACCACTCCCACCTCCCTCAGCTGCTCCTACCCAGCCCTGTTCTCCAGACCCTTCCCCAGCTTTTTTACCCTTCTCTGGACCTGATTCACCCTCTCAATGTCCTTCCTGTGCTGAGAGGCTGTAAATCTGGACTTGGTATTCAAGCTGCAGCATCCCCAGTGCTGAGTGCAGGGACACAATTGCTTCCTCATGTGATGACACAGACAGTTTAGTCAATTGAGGACAGGCTACAGGAGTTGGGGCTCTGCAGCCTGCAGAAGAGAAGGCTTCCAGGAGAACTTATAGAAGCCTTCCAGGATCTGAAGGGGGCTCCAGGAAGGCTGGGAAGGGACTATTGACAAAGTCTTGCAATGCCAGGAGGAGGAGGAATGGATTTAGACTGGTAGAGAGGAGATTGAAACTGGATGTTAGGAAGAAGTTCTTGACAGTGAGGGTGGTGAGACACTGGCACAGGTTGCCCAGGGAGGTTGTGGAGTACAGAATTCTGTGCTCCACAACCTCCCTGGAGGTGTTTAAGGCCAGGTTGGATGAGGCCTTGAGCAACCTGTAGTAGTGGGAGGTGTCCCTGCCTATGGCAGGGGGTTGGAACTGGATGATCTCTGAGGTCCCTTCCAAACTAAACCATTCTATGATTCTATGTTTGGGATTTTTTTTGTTCCCTTCACTTTGTTAATTTGAAGTATTTGCAGTGAAGTCTTCTGAAAAAGGAATAGTTCTCCAGCAGCATTTCTTTGCCAGGTTATTTTGACAAGGAAACCATCAGGTGTTTTAGGAGAGTGCAGATGGATTAGATCCATAGGAAGGAGCTTTCCAGCACCTGCACAGCAAAGCAACAGATGAATGCAAGTGACAGGCTGCAGTCATTGACATCATCCAACTCCTTCCCACTGTGCTGATGAGGCAAATAAATAAAAGCTGTGCAGAAAAATCTCATCCCCCTGGCCTTAAATTAACTTTTGCTAGAGCACTCTGGAAGCTATGGCTTGAGGATTTCATTGTTATTTCATCTCTTTTGGAGCCTCAGCATCATCTAACTGGATCTGAACCAATAAGCAGAGAGTCCACTAAGCTAATCACTGCTGCAGCACCAGGTGTTTTGTGAAGCCCCCAGGGAAAGCAGGTGGGAAGTAACCCTTCTGCCTCTGTCTGCTCTGTAAAATCAGTACAGGACTGATTCATGGCACCAAGTATGAGATTATTACACACCTCTAGCAGTAATTTTTTTTTTCCTGGGATGAGTTATTTGATGCTAAGAATCACAGAATCACAGAATGTCAGGGGCTGGAAGGGACCTCCAAAGCTCAGCCAGTCCAAGCCCCCTGCCACAGCAGGATCACCTGTACCAGGTCACACAGGAACACATCCAGGTGGGTTTTGAACATCTCCAGAGAGGGAGATTCCACAACCCCCTTGGGCAGCCTGTTCCAGAGTTCTGGCACCTTCACAGGGAAAAAAATTCCTCCTCATGTTTCCATGGAATTTCCTATGCCTCAACTTTCACCATTGCCTGTTCCACCATTGAGCATCACTGGGCAGAGCCTGGCTGCAGCCCCTTGGCACTCACATTTACATCTCTATAAACAGGAATGAGGTCACTCTTGGTCATCTTTGGTAACAACACAGCAATGCAAGTCCCTCCTGGAGATCTTTGAAGTATTTTCCTGCCTGTGTCCCTGCCTATGGTGGGGGTTTGGAACTAGATGATCTTTGAGGTCCTTTCCAACATAAACCATTCTATCATTCTGTGATTTTATGATTCCTTCACTGCATAGTAGGACAGTTAGTTCTACCCTTTAGCAGTGCCTTGGGTGAGATGTTGTCTCTTCTCATCGACCCCAGACCTGCCAGCTCTGACATTCATTACCTGTCTCTGTCATTGCATAACAGAAGTGGGAGGTCAGTTCCCATTGCCCAGTCACAAACATTCTGAGTGAGCTCCCAAGTGATGAATTGCTTGCAAAGTTGACTAAAGGCAACTGAACAGTTTTCATGAGAAGGTTTCTGTGACCATAAGATTTTCACTGCCATATGACAGCTGCCTCTGGTCTGATTTGGAAGGGTGGCTAAACGTGTGAGGAGTAATTCAGTAGTAGATGGACCACTTGATCTGTGTAATGCATTCCTGCATCTGGGGAAGAGTAATAGCAGGCACCAGTATAGACCAGAGGTCATCCTGTTGGAAAGCAGCTTCATGGAGAAAGACCTTGTGACAGAAATGTGCCCTTGTGCCCAAGACAGCCAATGGCATCCTGGGGTGCAGTGAGAAACGTGTGGTCAGCAGGGCTAGGGAGGTTCTGCTGCCCGTCTGCTCTGCCCTGCTGAGACCACACCTGCAGTACTGTGCCCAGTCTGGGGGTTGCTAGTTCAAGAGAGACAGGGACCTACTGAAGAGTGTTCAATAGAGAGTTACTTCCCTGAGCAGCTTCTTCCAATGTCTCAGAAGAAGCATTTGAGAAGATACTTCCATATTTTTTTTTAATCATCTTTGGTTTAATATATTTTTCTTATCTATAGGCTTTAGTGCCTTCTCATTCACCCTAAGAGGGCTGGAGCACCTCTCCTGAGAAGACAAGATGAAAGACTTGGGGCTGTTCAGCCTGGAGAAGAGAAGGCTCTAGGCAGACCTTAGAGGAGCATTTGAATATCTGAATGGGACCTACAGGAAAGCTGAGAAGGGTTCATTTAGAAGAGTTTGCAGTGACAGGATGAGAGGCAATGGTTTGAAACTGGAGCAGGGGAGATTTAGGTTGGGCATGAGGAAAAAGTTCTTTACAGTGAGAGTGATGAAATACTGGAACAGGTTGCCCAGGGATGTGGTTCAGGCCCCATCCCTGGAGACATTCAGGATCAGACTTGATGTGCCCCTGGGCAGCCTGCACTACTTGGAGGTTTCTATCTTCAGGGGGTTTGGACAAGATGACTTTTGAGGGTTTCTTCCAACCCAATGCAATCTGTGAATCTGTGAATTTCCAAGTCATCTTGTTGGAAAATTGTTAATCCTGTGGCTGTGTGACACTAAGAAATCTATTTCAACCACAACAACAACAAAAAAATCCATTTCATAAAGAAATTTGCTTCCTTTCTGGTGTTTTTCTATCACAGAATGCCAGGTTGCAAGGGACCCCAAGGATCATCCTAGTCCAATCCTATCTGGTAGTGTAGCTGAAATGAGGTTTCCCAGCTCCCTGTTATCACAGAATGGTAAGGTTGGAAGGGACATCAAGGATCATCCAGTTCCAACCCCCTACCATAGGCAAGGACACCTCCCACTTAGTACNAGCCTGTCCTCACAGCACAGCTGCTGCAGCCCTCTCAGCATCTTGGTGGCCTCCTCGGCACTGGCTCCAACACTTCCATGTCCTTCCTGTGCTGGGGGCTCCAGAACTGCACACAGTAGTAACTATAAAAAGAATTAATTAGACTTGAACCCTAAATAGACAAATTTGCTAAGTCTATTCTTAGTCAGAATCACAGATTCATAGATTGCATCATGTTGGAAGAGACCCTCAAAGGTCATCTTGTCCAAACCCCCTGCAGTCAGCAGGGACATTTCCAACTAGATCAGCCCTCTGAGCATCTTTGTGGCTCTCCTCTGGACCCGCTCCAACAGTTCCATGTCCTTCCTGTGAAGGACAAGGACATTCCTGAGTGTCCTTCCTGTGTTAAGCTGAGCTCCCTGTTAAGCTGAGTCTTAAAACTGTGCAATTCAGGGAAAGCCCAATGCAGGGGAATCCAAACTAGGATATATTAGAAGTATCTATATCTCTGTGTATTGATATAGACTTACTTGTATGAGTACATATCTCTCATCTGAGATTTTATTCTTAGCCCACAGTGCTTTCTAAGCATCTCATGCACATCTGCTGTGAGGAAACTTGATTTTTCTTCATTTCTCCAGCATTGCTAGCTATTTTATGAACACTTGATTTGCTGGACAGGCAGAAATAAACACACATGGTGGAACTGCAAATTCAATAATCACAGGCAAACAGCAGTGCTTTCTGTAAGCCAGGTCTCCCATGGAACTGTGCCAACTGCCCACTGCTTTCCCTGGAGAGCTGTCAAATCAGCAAGGTGCCCAAGTGGTGACAAGTAAATGTCATTTCATATTCCTCAATCCTCACCCAAAAGGCCTGATCCAGTGGCAAGAGAAGTCAGTGCTAAAGCACTTCTTAATTTCAGCTCCTGTTGAATTGGTATCTCTGATTGAACTGGTAGATATGTTAAGCTCAAGTGTATTGTTACAGGAAAACTGAACCAGGAATCAATCTTTCCAAGTACAGAGAGATTGGCCCAAATACTAAGTGCTGCATTTTGTCCCTGAGATAACAAAAAATGACTGTGCTTGGCAATAATAGCAAGATGCACTTCACAGAACTAAGCTCTTGATTCTAGAAACGGATTTCTTTCTGAAAGCCCAAGAGGAGCACAGGGGAGCTTCCGTTAGGTCAGATGCAGAAAACATCATAAAGATAGAACCAGAGAATTGTTTCAGTTGGAAAAGCTCTTCAAGATCATTGAGTCTAACCTTTAACCTGAGACTACTGTGGGAACAGTGCCACACCTTGAGTGCTGTGTCCAGTTCTGGGCCACTCAATTCAAGAGAGATGTTGAGGTGCTGGAAGGTGTCCAGAGAAGGGCAGCAAGGCTGGGGAGGGGCCTGGAGCACAGCCCTGTGAGGAGAGGCTGAGGGAGCTGGGGGTGTGCAGCCTGCACAAGAGGAGGCTCAGGGCAGACCTCATTGCTCTCTGCAGCTCCCTGAAGGGAGGTTG
>WBNM01032271.1:0-20387 GCA_013399055.1 Ramphastos sulfuratus | reverse complement strand
AGATTAAGGGCTCAAGGCTACAGCATGTGTTTGACTGAGGAGATAACAGGGCAAGGCTGCTGGGTGCCACCCGATCTGCCCTGGGAGTTGTTAGATCCAGCCCATGGGGTTGGGTGGGGGATGACGACTCCTGTACAACTCTGGATGCCTTCATGGAATGAAGGGGTTGGAAGGCACCTGTGGAAATCACCCAGCTCAACCCTCCAGCTCCAGCAGGGCACCCACAGCAGCTTGCCCAGGAGCACAATGGCCAGGGGAGGTTGGAAGCTCTGCAGAGAAGGAGACTCCACAGCCTCTCTGGGCAGCCTGCTCCAGGCCTCCAGCACCCTCACACCAAAGGAGTTTCTCCTCCTGTCCAGGTGGAATCTCCTGAGTTCATTTGTGCCCATTGCCCCTTGTGCTGTCCCTGGGCACCACTGAGAAGATCCAAGCCCCTGCCTCTTGTCCCCCACAGTCCCTTTAGCTCTTGCTGAGCATTGCTCAGCTCCCCTCTGGGGCTGCTCTTCTCCAGGCTCTCAGCCTCTCCTCACAATGATGCTTCACTCTTGGTTTGTGTGGAGGGAAGGGACATCTCCGGAGGGTTTCTGGTCCTCATGGACAGTGACTGAGATCTGCTGTGGGGCTTCAGCTCAGCACAGCTCTCTCAGTCCTTTCCTGCAGCTTCTCAGAGCATCGCTGTGGTTTAGCAAGGTGGCCCAGATGTGTTGGGTTTCCAGGCTGCTGCAGACGCCTGCGGTCAAGGGGAAACCACCTAGAAAGCCTCAGTGCCAGCAGAGAGCCTCTCTGCAGCCCAGGCATGTGGCTGCCCCAGCCTGGTTGGCAGGAGAGGGCATTTTGGGCCTAGATGTGGCAGTTTGGGTAAACATAAGTAAGCTGAAAATAGGTCGAAGCTGCTGCTGCTTCGGTCTGGTGTTCCTGAAGCCATCTTCATGATCCAGCATTGATGTGGGAGTGGAGCTGGGGCTGGGTCCCCAGGGCAGAGGGGAGCAGTCTGCCAGCTGCAGGCTTGGGGGTGCAGGGCAGTGGTGTCTGGGAGCACACTTAATGCCTGGGTAAATATTGAATCTAGCAGCAGTGGCAGCCCTGCTGTGAGCCTTGGAATCTCCTCATGGAATTATAACCTCCCAAAAAAGAAGGAGCCCTGCTACCTCCTGCCCTGGCAGTGCTGGGTCATTAATTCCAAGGAAACCAATCTCCAGTGTTTGGAATTGCATTCAAACAGGGACAGCAGGGCTGGGCTGAGCCTCAGTCACCAGGATTGGGTCAGATTCCAAGAAGAAGATGGTTGTGGCCTCTGCTCTGAGAGGCAGCAAGCTGCCAGCTCCCATCTCTGCTCTGAGGCAGGCACTGCTGTCTCTGCAGCTGTTGTGCACATCTGGCCCCCTCTGGCACCTCATCATGGCCCCACGTGAGGGTTTTCTGAGCTGAACCCTTAGGTAGCTTCTCGCTCCTCATGCTCTCTGCTGCAGCAGTCCCAGTGCTGTGGGCTGCAGAATGGCTCAGCCCAGGCTGCCTGCCAGAGCAGTGCACCTGGCATTGGTGTGCCCAAGGCAGCAATCCTCTGCTCCTGCCCACAGCACATCACCATCCCCAGGCCTGACCGACCCACGGAAGTGAGGACCTTCACCTTCTACCTGTCCAACATCGGCAAGGACAGTCCCCAGGGCAGCTTTGACTGCATCCAGCAGTATGTGTCCAGGTGAGTGCTGCAGCAGGAGGCATCCAGCTGGGCCCTACTTTGTACCTTCTCTTCCGTGGAGTCTGATTTAATATAACTATCTGAGGGCTGGGGATCAGGAGGGGGGGACAGGCTCTGCTCACTTGCTGCATGAGAGCAAGTGGATGGAAGCTGCAGCACAGGAGGTTCCAGCTCCACACAAGGGAGAACTTCTTCACTGGAAGGGTCCCAGAGCACTGGCACAGGCTGCCCAGAGAGGTTGTGGAGTCTCCTTCTCTGGAGATTTTCAAGGCCTGTCTGGGTGTGTTCCTGTGTGACCAGAGCTAGACTGTCTGGTCCTGCTCTGGCAGGGGGGTTGAACTGGATGATCTCTTTGGGTCCCTTCCAGCCCCTGCCATCCTGTGAACCCTCCACAGAACTCCAAATCATGGAATCAATTTGATTGGAAAAGGCTCTTAAGATCCATTTCAGCCATTCCCTAACTCTGCCAAGGCTAGGGGCTAAGCCATGGCCCTCAGCACCACATCCCTGCCTTTTGGAAACCCCTCCAGGGATGGGGATTCAGCCATCTCTCTGGGCAGCCTGTGCCAGGCTTTGAGAATCTTTCCAGTGAAGAAACTTCTTCCCATGTCCAACCTAAACCTCCCCTGGGGCCGCTCGAGGCCATTTCCTCTCCTCCTCTCCCTGGTCACTGGGAAGAAGAGCCCATTTCCATTGCCTTTCTTTTGCAGCAATGGCAACATCCACTTGGATTGCCTTGGGAGCATCCAGGACAAGATCACAGTGTGTGCCACAGACGACTCCTACCAGAAGGCAAGGCAGAGCATGGCGCAGGCCGAGGAGGAGACGCGCAGCCGCAGCGCCATTGTCATCAAACCCGGGGGCAGATACGTGGGTAAGCAGCACCTGCAGCTTAGGAGGGTCACCTCTGCCTTCTGCAGTCAAACCTGACCTGTGCTTGACCAGGAAAGTCTTCAAGAAGCATCTGATAGCTCCTTGTGGCTGGCTGATTTGTCAGGGTGCTCCTCCCCTCCTGTTGTGACTTTTGTGGCTTCCATCTTCACTCCGGAGCGTGTGGTGGTGTTGGTGTGCCCCTGAGGACTGTCTGTGTGCAGCCAGATCACTCTGGTCTCACTGCTGGTACCTGGGGATGCTGCTGGTCCAGCAGAGGCTTCTGTGAGGTCACTCAGGTGTCCCACATCTGGTGTGTGCCTGCACTGAAGACTGTAACACAAACGTCTGGGGTGCGGATAGCAGGGCCCTGGCTTGTGCTGCCTGCACACCAGCTTGTGACACAGGAAGGTGAAGCTTGGCAAATATCTTTGGGCTCCAGGAGGAGCCTGCAGAGACCTGGCTTTGGGCTCAGGTCCCTGTGTAACCCCAGTCTGGTCACAAGCTAAGGCCATAAACATTAACCAGAAAGCAGACTTCTGAGGGTGTCCTTTGGGGCCAGCTGTGTCTGCTCTGCTACCAGCCCCTGCTCCAGAGGATGTCTGGGAGCAGAATGGTGAGTGGCAAAGTGAAGTGTCCCTGAGTCATTGTTTTATAGGCCAAGTGCTCAGAGCTGAGCACTCAGATAGTGATCAGGAAGGAAATGCATTGATTTCCTGTAGGCTGCACTGGGTTAGCTTCTGCCCAGAGCATTACAGTAAGGGGCTGGAGCTGGGGGAGAAGCTGCTCAAAGCAAATTGCTTCCCGGAAAGATGAAGCAGAGTTTGGGATTGCAAAATGCTTCAGCAGAAAGATTCAGAGCTCTGGGCTGGGGGTGCAGCCCCGGGGTGAGGCTGTGCTGTGCAGGTGAGCAGTTAGGGTTTGAAACACTGGTCCAAGAGGGAAGGACCTGGGCAAGGGCAGTTCTCTGGTGGGCAGTGCAGACTGGCAGTGCCAGCCCCATCAGCTGATGGCTGCTGGCCTGGGCTGCAGGGAGAGGCCTGGGGCTCACCTTGCCATCAGAACACCAGCTCAGCACTTCAGCCTCCCTGGAGCTGTTCTGGGCAGCTCAGATGTGGGAGAATGTCTATGAAATGTTGAAATTGGAGAGCAGCAGAAGAGGGGAGGTGGCCACCAGCACCTGAAGGTGTCTGTGTGGGGAATGTGTGCTGCTCACAGCCCAGCTCTGGGGCTGGGCAGCTCTTAGGTGTTCACACTGCAGTCATTAGAGCACCTCTTGTTCTGCCTTCTCTTCCCCTGGGGTCTGCTTTGTCTGTCACTGCTCATTTGGGCTCCATCCTTAAGCAAAAATGTCCCAGTATGATATTTGCTGTCCGTGACCTGTAAGAGAGTTAAAGCAGGTCTAGGAGGCTGACAGATCTTCTCTAGTCCTATTTCTGGCAACCAGATCCAGCTGAGATCTGACTTTTGGGGATGTTTTAACGTCTGAGTTGTTGTTTTGCTGCCTCTTGCCCTAGCTGGGCTGGGCTGGACTCAACACTCTCACATCAGCGTGGGGTGAGGAGCCAGGAAGTGGAGCCTGTTAGCCTGTTGTGCAATCTGCAGGGCAGTGACACCCATGCAGCCCTCACCAGGGCTTCAGATGACTCAGTTGCAGACATTGCTTTCTAGACTGCAGCTCTGCCCTGCTGGAAGCAGCCTCCAGAGCTACCAGTACATGCTGACTGCTGTTTGCCCTGCCGAAGGACACTTTCTTGATCCAAAGTGATTATTGATTGCTTCTGCATGGTTTAGACCTTGGACCCTACACATTTATTTTTGTCTAGATGCTGATTTTGCCTTTGGGAGCAGGAACCTGCCCTTGTGCCCTTTCCCTGTCCCAAACGCTTTGATTTGTGCTGGCAATGATGTGTGACTTCTGCAGAGTTCTCATCCAAGCTGCTCTTCAGTGGGAGCAGGAAAGATGAATTCTTGTCTAGCGCTGTCAGAAACCAGGAACCACACTGAGATGGAGTCAAGGAAGCTGCCTCTGAGGGCTTAGGATGAGCTTTGGAGCCTGCTTTGTGCTCTCCTCTGTTTGTAGCTGTGCCTGGAGGGTGCAGCAGTAGCTGCTGCTGCAGGCTGGCAGGGGCTGTTGCCCGGAGCAGGCAGCACACTGGTGAAGAGGCCATGGACCATGCTAGGCCCTGCCCAGCTGGCCCTGCGTGTGGGGGGTGGAGGGGGGAAGGGAGGTGGACCCAGCCCCATGAAGTTGCCATTGTTCTAAAAGGAGAAACATCTGCTGGAGGGAAGCTTTTGCTGAGCTCAGCAGCAGGGAGCCTCTCATTGACCACTTCTGGTCTTTCCACTCCGTATTTTGTCTCTTCTCCATAATAATGCAGAGCTTCCCTCTGCCAGGGAGGGACAGGAATGGTTAGCTGAGCTGTGGGGATCCATGGGCTGGGGAGCAGTGAAAAGCTGGCAGACAAAGAGGGCTTTATGCAAGCTTGTGGCCAGTAGTGCTCAGGTTTCCAGGGCCTGGTGGTGCTGTTTACTTGTTCCAAGGCTGTCAGGAACCATCAGGCTCAAGGGTGCTGGTTCCGGCGGTGCAGCGGAGCGGCTGGGGTGTGCTGCTTGTGTTTGTCCTTCCCTGTCATCTCCTAGCACTGCCCATGGTCTGCTGAACTCCCTATACGTGTTGGCAGCCCTCTGGCCTTTGCAAGGTGACTGCTGCAGTTCACTGTTCTCATCTCATTTTAGGCAAAAAGGTTCAGGTGCGTAAGCCTGCACCAGGAGCTTCCGATGCTGTTCCCTCCAGGAAGCGCCCAACGCCAGTCAACCTTGCCAGTGCAATAAAGAGAGGCAATAGTGCCATATCCCAGAGACCCTTCAAAGATAGGGTTGTGCACTTACTGGCACTAAAGCCTTATAAGAAACCTGAGCTTATTCTCAGACTGCAGAAGGATGGACTTTCTCAGCAGGACAAGGATTTGCTGGACAACCTTCTGCAGCAGGTTTGTACTCTGAAGGGCAATGTCCTACCTCCCGTGGGTCTGAACCTAACCTGTGTGTGGGCCCAGCTGAATGGCTCTGAGGGCTGTGTCCAGCAGCAGTTCAACCTTCACCTTGCTTCTCTGCTAGAGACAGCAGAAGCCTCTGGTGTGGACACCTCGGCTGGGTTTGGGCAGCTGAGCTTCCATGTGCCAGATTCAGTCCCTTTAGAGGGACACTTCTGGCTGGAATTATCTGAGAGAGGCTCTGCAGCTCTGTGTTGTTGGAGCCTCTGAACCCCTCTCTTGGTTAACGTGGACAGAAGGGGGCATGTGGAGTCACTTCAGAGGAACACTTTTCAGTTAGCTGTGAGGAGAATCCTCCAACAGAGGCTCTAGAGGCTGCTTGACTTCACAGAATTGTTTTGGTTGGAATAGACCTGGAAGGTCCTGGGGTACAACCTGTAAATCTAAACATTTTTATTGACATGGACATAACCTGTTGAGTCACTGAGTTTCCTCTAAGAGAGCCTCTACAAGCTGTTGGCTCTGTTCTAACTTCTATAGTGGGTGTTTGGAAGATGAGGTTTTAATTTGGCAACCTTGTTAGGGCTGTGTTGGGTTATTAACTCCTGGGATGCTTTAACTTGGATGCTGTCAGCCTGGAAACCCTCACTTGTGTCTCATTTCTGGGTGGGCAGTGAGGGAGGGGAGACTGCAGCAGGCTGCCTGGGGAGGTTGTGGCTCCCCCTCCCTGGAGGTGTTCAAGGCCAGCCTGGATGAGGCCTTGAGCCAACTTGGCCTAATGGGAGGTGGCCCTGCCCATGGCAGGGGGTTGGAACTGGATGATCTTGAAGGTCCCTTCCAACCTGAGCCATTCTGTGAATCTCTTAAGTCCCTCCATTTTTGTTGACATGGGCAGGAAGCAGCAAACACCCAGTGCAGATCTAGGGAACATCTTCTCTGTGAAGGTAAAACCTGTCCCTGCCCACTTAGCTTTCCACCTTGGAGTGCTCAGCCCCATACCCTCCCTGCTTGGAGGTGCAGCTGGGCAGGTGTGAAGGTGAAGCAGCTCCCTGCAGATCCCTCCTGAGTCAGGTGTGAGCTGGCTGCCAGCTGAAGCAGTCCTTGGCACTTGCAGTCACATTGGAGCTGCCATTTTAGGAGCTGCAGTAAATACCTTTTATTGCTCTCAGGGCAAACACAGCCATGGGGATTTACTGAAATGCTGCAGCTGCACTCTGCTGTCCTGGGGTTTGGGATTTTTTTTTTCTTTGCTCCTTTCCACAGCTGAAAAGTAGGCAGTGAGGAGCTGCTTTGCCCACAGGCAGAGGGGCAGGTCATGCTGAAAATGGAGTTCTTGCTGGCACTGCTTGCTCCTTCCCTAGGTTTTCATCCTGGAGCCTTGAATTTTCTGGCAGTGCCAGAGTTCCTCTGAGCACCCTGTTGAATGCTATAAATAGATTTGACTCCAGAACTGCTGCTGCTGGTGAGCAGCTCTTTACCACTGCCTCTCCCCCCTCCTAAAGTGCTAGCAGGCAGGCAGGGGGTTTGGCAGTGGCCATGGGCAGCTGCCTGGGCTGAATGCTGAGTCTTTGACTGTAAATGTGTTGCTCATAAACTTCATCTTCCCTCCAGCCCTAGCAGGGCTCCCATCCACGGGCAGACACAGATAAGCTAAAAATTACAGGCTGTGAGAGAGCTCCGCGGCTAAATGCGTCTAGGTGTGGGTTTCGTTGTACTCTTGCATCTCTCACAGGACTCTCTGTTCCTGTTGGCCTTTTTGCCTCATTTTGCAAGGTTTCTATTTTTGGGAAGGTTTGGGGTGGAGCTTTGTAGAGTCCCACACCAGCAAAACAAGGAGGAGGTAGCAGCTCTGGGCCTCTGCGCAGAGCAAACCCCCAGTGGTGGTGCCTGGGCTGGCCCAGCAGAGCATCTCCTGCGGTGGGAGGCAGCAGGAACAGGAGAGCTGCTCAGAGAGGTCCTGGAGAAGAAGGCTGCTTCTGCTTTTGTCTCTTGGGGGTGTTTACCAGGGTAGCTGAATGTAAAACACAGCTCAAATTCTCCTTACCTTTTGGCTCAGGCTGTTGGACAGCTGACAGAGCTGGGAGGAAAAACAAAGTGTTGGTGGTGTAAACTGATACCTGAGCTGCTGCTTCTCGCCTGTCAGGAGAGCTCTGCTCTGTCAGCTCTGCAGCCTTTTGCTTTTAAATCCATAGGGTTTTAATATTAGGTCGTAGTCTCCCTAAAGCAAAGAAGCTGAACAGCATCTTCAGTGAGTTCAGGAGTCCCCACTCCTTGCCTTGCCTCTCTGAGGCTCTTAGTGCTGTGTGAAGAACAGGAGCCCATAGGCACAGCAGCTCCTGAGCCTCAAGAGAGCAGCCCTGGAAGGGATCCTCAGTGTCTGCAGGACCTTGTGCAGTGTGGGTGCAATCCAGCAGTCAAGCTGAGCAGCTGAAGCAGGGAATTTGGGCTCTGGCAGCTGCTCAACCTGGCTGCAGGCACAGCTCTTGGCCCCTTTGCTCCATCTCCCCTGTATGAACACACATTCCAGGCGTTGCTTTCTTTCTAAACCTGCAGAGCTCTGCAGTCACCCAGGAAGGGTTCACCAAGGAGAGGCTGTGAGGCTTTTGGGGTTGTGCTAACAGCTCCTCAGGTGTGTAACCAGCAGCAAGCAGTTAACTTTTCATCTGGACTGTGGGAAGACTGCTTGAGGTGGGATAACTCTGACCAAGTTGTTTCCATTCTAATCCAACCCTGTCAGACCCAGCAGCGTTTCCCACCTGTGCAGGCACCACACAGAGCTTGGGTGGGGGGGGAAGCTGCACAGCATGGAATGGGATCAGCTATCAGAAAGCTCCTGCAAGAGCTGGCTGCAGCACAGGAGCTGGGTGCAGTGTTACTGTGCAAACCCTGCCTTACAAGCTGTTAATCACAGGCTTGGGGCTTGCCCTCAAGGAGTCCTCAGAGTTGTTCTCCTCCGTGAAGTGCAGCTGCTGCTGGTGGTGCACTGAAGGGCAGGGGGAACCTGCAGCCTTCCCTGGGCATTTTCTCCACAGCTCCTTGAGAAAGCCTCTTTCTGCTGCCTGCTTTGCTGGCTCCTTACTGAGGAATTATCTCCTGGCAATTGTTAACTAAGCTGTGGCCACAAGAGCTGCCCTGTCAGCTCCAACTGCTCTATCTGAGCTGGGGCACAGGTGTGATAAGGCAGAGCTGCCTGTTCCCATCAGGGTTCATTTCCAGGTATTTCCATGAACTGATCTTGTACCATTCCAGACTATCCAAGCTGAATAATCTGCTTAGCTATGCCTCGTTGCCCAGCAAACTGGACGTGCTTTGGAACCCTCCTCATAAGCTCTTGCAGTGACAAGGCAGAAGGCAAGGCACAGTTTGAGTAAATCATCTAAATAATTAGGAAATGAAGTTTAAAGCCTCTCCCTTGTTCTCTCACCCCACTAACTGCTGCTGAGTGCTGAGGTTCTGCCTGCAGCTGAGATCTCCTTCGGTAGGAGGAGTGAGAAAAATCAGCCCTAACAGCTGGCTTTTTGCAAATGACTTTTGTTTCAGGTGGCAAATCTGAGTGCCAAGGACAGCACTTTCACCCTGAAAGATTGTGTCTACAAAGAGGTGCAGAAGGACTGGCCTGGCTACTCAGAGGGGGACCAGCAGCTGCTGAAGAGGATCCTCGTCCGGTAATTATTGCATCTGGAGCTGGGGAGTGCTGGGCCAGGTCGAGCTGCTATAAATCAGAGTAGCTCAGGCAGCAGAGCTGTGCTAAGCTGAGCTGTTTGAACACAAAGCAGGTCTGGTTATCATCCAGGCAGCTGCAGAGGTTGACTAAACTTGGCTGTCAAAGTGGATGCACTCTTCAGGTGGTCTTAGGTTGACTTTCAAATCGTAGGAACAGGCAGGGGAAGAACCTAGGTGAGGAGCAAAAGCTGTTCCAGTTGGGATTTAATGGTGGTTTAAGATCCTGGGAGCTGGATGGATGGAGGCAGGCACAGCCTGATCCTCACTGTCCAAGGGATAACTGTGCTCCTGCTCCTCCCTGCAACCAGCCCCTGGAGATCTGAGCTGATGGCTTGACCTTATTGCTAAAGAGTTTTTTTTCCTCCACAGGTATTTCCTTAGGTGAAGCTCTGGTTGGCAGGCAGCAGGGCAGGAGAATGCATCTCCTAGGTTTCCAGAGAGGGATCCTGCCCTGAGTGTACCTGGCCTGGCACAGGCTTTGTTCTGCAGCTGCCTTGGGTTTGGGGTTTATTTTGTGGCACCCTGGCGAAGCAGAGCCTGTTCTGTTGGAACAGCTTCCGTGGTTTGAAAGCACAATTGGCTTGGAGATGACTTTGTTAAACCAACAGAAACTTGCACTTAGAGCCTTCTAAAGCAAACCCAGCTGGTTGGAATGGCCTTGCTGGGGGGGGGGGGGGGGTCTAATAAAATGGAAAAATACAGCTGCCCTGCAGTCTTGGTGGCTTTCACAGCCAGCAGATCTCTCCCTGTGCAGAGCCAGGGGTGCAGCTTTTTTTTTCTAGAATTGTGGTATTCAGTTATGTGGAGGACTATAAATAGGCCTTGGAAAGGATGTATTCAACTGTACAAACAAAGCCCTGCTCAGGCCAGTGCAGGTAATGAGGCTACAGAATGGGAAAAACAGGCAGGGGTGAGGGCAGGAGGAGAGGACTCAAAGGGAGCAGGCACCAGGCGCTGGGCTTCAGGTTGCTGCCTGTGGTTGTCTGCGTGGTTGCCTGGATCCAGCCAATTGTTCCATGTCCTCTTGGTTTGCAGGTCTGGTTGCCACTTGCTGCTTCACTGGAGGCAGTAATCAGCACATCTGCAAATGTTAGGCCTGTGTCTGGCAGTGCCCATCTCAGGCTAGCTCTGTGTTCCTCAGGTTGTGGCTTCCATCCTTCCACCGTTCTGGTGAAGTGGTTTTGCTGAGAGTTGTCCTCTGTCATTCACTTGCCTGAAATCCAGGATGAACATCTTAGGAGGTCCTGGTGGGGGTTGGCAGAGGCCCCTGCAGACACAGAGCACAGCAGCACAACTTGGCATGAGGCAGCTTAAAGCCATTCTTAGACAGCTCTAAATGTGAACCCCTGGGGGGCAGTACTGCTGCTGCCAGTGCCTGTTGGAGTCCTGCTGTTCTGGCCTCAAAGCTTCCTGGCCAGTGTTGGTTTCATGGTGCTGATGAGTGGGAGAACTCATTCCTCAACATCTGAGCTTGGGCTTCAGCCCCTCTGCAGTGTGCTTGCATCCTGAACTGTCTCCTGAAGTTGATCCTTGCTGAGGCAAACTCAGCAGAAAGCTTTTTCAGCAGTGCCCTGCTTATTGAGCTGCATTTCAGCCAGCAGCAAGGGGATGGAAATAGATATGAATCCTCTGAGCACCCTACAGTGCACTGCACTGTGGATTGCTTTCCTGAGGCCTTCCTCCCTCTGATGCAGTGTTCATAGCAGCAGCTCAAGAGAAAAGAGGGAAAACTGTCAGAAAGTTCCATCCTCAGCAGGGAATCCTCTTCTCCTGCCTCAGCTCTCAGCTCCAGCAAAGTCACTCCAAGGTGCTGCCTCCATTCACAGGCTACAGAGATCCTGGGGAGGCAGAGGACAGGCAGGCAGCTGCCATGGTCTGGTGGTTGATGATTTCCTGTAGTAGTTTCTCCTTCCTGTATTTTGTCAGAGACCGAAACTGTCAGTGCCTGAACCAGCTGCTTTCAAGGCATCTTCAAGAAGTCAGGATGGGAGCCCAAAAGGCTCTTCTGGTCTGCAGGAAGGCTTGGAATGGCAGCAGTTGGCTTGTCAGGCACAGATCTGAGCAGCTCTGAACTCTGTCTTGCAGGAAGCTCTGCCAGCCCCAGAACAGCAGCAGTTTCCAAGGAGAAGCTCCTTCCCTGAGCCCACCAAAAGACAACCTGAACTCCAGCTCTCCTCCTCAGGTGAGTGAGCCCTTCCCAAGGTGGTTGGAGAGGGAGCAATCAGGTCCTCTCTGGGGCTGCTCTTCTGCAGGTTCTCAGCCTTTGCTCTTCACAGAGCTGCTCCAGGCCCCTCAGCAGCTTCCCAGCCTCCACTGGACTCTCTCCAGCAGTTCCCTGTATCTCTTGAACTGGGGAGCCCAGAACTGAACCCAATCCTGCAAACTGGCCTCACTGGGGCAGAGCAGAGGAGGAGGAAGAATCTCCCTTGCCTTGCTGGCCACACTCCATGCATCCACCTGGCTCCCTGTTGGAGTTGCAGGGCAGGGAGCTGGAGCTTTACTCACTCCTAATAGCTGAGTGGCAGGAGGCAGTAATAAGCAGCTCCCAAACATGGTTGAGTTATTAAAAACCTTGACCTTTTGCAGCCTAATTGCTGTGACAGATCAAGGGCAGGTTGGGCTACTCTTTGATTTGTTGGATGCCAGCTCGTGGAGCTGTCAGGGGGGCCTTGTGGACTGGTTCTCCATGGCAGTGCCCTGGGCAGGAGCAGTGCTGCTGACGTGGGACAGCGTCGGTCCCGCTGCCGCTGGTATCTCTCGGTGCAGCCTGCCCTTGCCAGGGTTGTGCAATGCCAACTCCCCTCCTGCTGTGGGGCAGCCCAGACAAGTTGAGGATTTATTCTGCTCCTGCCAGAGGAATGTGTAATGCCTGCTTGTCTGGGCAGAGTTACCGAGGATTAGTGGCATGGAGTATGAGCAGGTAACAGCAGTTAGGAGTTCTCTGGCAGCCAGGAGCAGGCAGAGCTCCTGTGGAGAACCAGAACCATGCAGCTTGTCTGCCAGGTAGCTAAATTCCAAACCTCCTGCCCAGCTGTGGGCATGTTCCTGGTGAATAAAGAATGAGCCCTGTTGTTGCAGCTCACTCAGGCACAATGCTGCTGAGAGGCTGCTCTGGGGGATTCTTAACCTAACGCCGAAGCAGAGCAGGCTGGAAAACCACCTTGCTTCTGGCTGGATCTGTTTTTGAAAGACACAGAGGTCTGGGAGAGTTGTTTCTGATCTCTTGAGATGATCCAGTTGAAACTTTGTCTGGTTGGTTTGGATCTAGAAAAGGGCGAGTGAAACAGGGGCAGCCAAACCTGATGGAAAAATGGTTCCAGCCCAGTGCCAGCCAGCAAACCACAGCCAGCTGTGATAGGCAGCAGGCAGCTCTGGGGTACTCTACAGCTGTAGCTTCTGTCTGGAAAAGGGATGGTGCTGATGGGTGCAGTCCCAGCAGAGGACTGGCATTTGGCAGACTGGGATTTGGTAGTCTGGAATGTAAAACATTTGGGGGAAAATTCAGTTGTGGAATGAAGGCAAAGATCAGCCTGGTGGTTCTGAGGAGCATGGCAGAGCTGCTGCCACCTCACAAGCCAAGAGGTGAAGCTGATGAAGGTGGATTTTGGGGTGTCTAAGATTAGAGGGGATGGTAGAAGGTGGCACTTCTTAGCTGTGTTCCTGTCCTGGCCCCTCCTCCCTGTGGAGGGCAGGTGGGGGTGTTGCAGAGCAGGTTGAGCTGCCCTTGGCCTGCTGCTCGTTAGAATTGCCCTGGCATGTGGAAAGGTTTTCTGCCACAGTGTCCTTGAGACACACATCACACCCCACACCCCCCCCAAAATGAGCAAAGAGAAATGAAAACTGGGGAGAAAGAGCAAACTGACAGCTCCTTGGCAAAGCAGCTGAGCACCCAGCAGCCCTCTTGTGCCAGGCCAGCTTCCAGTGGGCAGCACATGGCAGTGCTGCCTGAGACACAAAGAAAACAACCAAACACCCAAAGCAAACAGCCAGGGCTGCCCTTTGTTTTCCTCTGGGCACTCAGTAACCTTTCCTCAGAGTTCCTGCAGCCCTGTGCTGCCAGGGCAGGCACTCAGTGCTTCACTGAGGGCTGCCCAAGGGCAGCTTGGCTCAGCTGAGCCCAGCAGCCATGGCTCTGGTTCCTTCTTGAGCTCCTCTTTCTGCTGCCTGGCAGATGGGTCCTTCATGGTGCCCCAGCCTCACCCATACTCTGCAGGCCAGCTGCTTGCTGGGAGCTGTGGGCACACCAGAGCTGCTCCAAGAGCCCTGCCACAAGGGAAGGGTAAAGCTTCNCAGATCCCTGTCCCTCTTAAACCTCTTCAACCTTGCCATGCGATGCTGGGCATCCATAGCTCTCACACCGAGCCATGGCTCCAGAGCAGCTGCTGGGGCTTGCCAGGGAGCAGCTTAGGCTGGATCAGCCTCTGCGGGACCTGCTGCTGCTGGAGCCTGGGTGGCAGCCTGGGCGCTGGGAGCCTTGCGGCACAGCTCTGCCCTGGGGCGGTTCTGCGGTGCTGCAGCACCACCTAGCGGTGCCCACCCAGAATTGCCCTCAGACCCCCGAGGTTATTCTCTGCTTTTTTTTTTTTTTTTTTCCCTCCCCCTCCCCCCCCTTTTATTTTCTTCTCCAGAAACGATCCCAGCCTCTGGAGTTTATCGATCCCTTGGCCAACAAAAAGCCCAGGATCTCACATCTGGCTCACAGAACCCAACCCACGTTCAACGGGAAGCTGCACTCCTCCAACGGGAAGGATGCTCCTGCCCCGGCCGTGCCGCCGCCGCCGCTCCCGGAGTCTGTCGGCTCCAGCTCCAGCCTGCCGGTGCTGGAGCTGCCGAGGCCTCACGATCCCCTTTCAGATGTCAGCAACGACCTGACTCACAACGGCAGAGACTGTGAGAACCCGGAGGCTGCTGACAGACTGACTCATCCCTTGCCAACAGACTGTCCCCAGACGAGCAAACACAACTGCAGCTCGTACCTCAAAAGCAAGAAAAAGTCCAAAAAGCACAAAGACAAGGAGAAGGAGAAGAAGGAGAAGAAAAATGAAGAGAAGTGCAAAGAGGAGAAGCAGGACTGTGAAGTAATAAAAAATGCTGACTTAGTTAGTGTTCCCCAGGAGCAGGTCACAGGTATGTATGGGCTGAGAGGTCCTCCTTAGCCTGTGATGAGATCTAGGTACCAGCTGTGGGTGGTGTCTGCTTCACATCTGAGGGAAGAGGTGGTGTCCACCTGCACAGAAACCACAGAACCCCAGCGTGGTAGGGGTTGGAAGGGACCCCTGGAGCTCATCCAGTCCCAGCCCTACTGCCAGAGCAGGTTCACCTAGAGCAGCTTGCCCAGGATCACAGTGGCCAGGTGGGTTTGGAAGCTCTCCAGAGAGAGAGACTCCACAGCCTCTCTGGGCAGCCTGCTCCACCCTCAAAAGTAAAGAAGTTCCTCCTCGTGTTTAGATGAAACTTACTGTGTTCCAGTTTGTGCCCACTGCCCCTTGTCCTGTCACTGAGAAAAGCCTTGGCCCATCCTCCTGCCACCCTCTGAGGTATTGGTCAGCCTGCAGAAGATGTTCCCCACATCCCCTGCAGCTCCCCAGCCCTTCCTTCTCTTCAGAGGGTGTCAAGTTTTTCCTGTTTAACCTTTGGTGCTGCTGGGAACTGCCTCAGCCTGTGTCCTCTTTCTCCCTGCTGAATTAAAAGCTGATTACTGTGGTACTGGAGCTTGGCCACCAAGATCAGCTGGCAGAAGCAGAGCTGCTGGGTTGTGCCAGGTCTCGTGCCAGGCTTGGGGTGCTGAGTCTTGTCTTGATTGGTAACTCAGTAGTGAGCAGTTAGTGACAAAAGCTTTGAATGAGTTCAGAGGTGAGCCTGGTGCTGAAGGCTGTGAGGGCAAGACACAGCCACCTCCTCCTGGTGTCCCCACATTGCTCTGAGTTTCTCCCTTCCAGAACTGACACAGCCATGACTCAGCTCTGGCACTGTGATGAAGATGATGTCCAGCAGCCCAGTGTTTGAGTCAGTTCTGCCTGCTCTTGGGAGTCACAGCAGAGAATGTGCTGGCCAATCCAACCCATTCCCTTGCCTGCTGCTTTCCTGGCCTGTGGGACACTTCCTTGGAGCATTTTGGGCTTCCCCTGCAGCCTCTGGGAATATCCCAGCCCCTTGTTATGTTTCCTTCTGCACCAATCTCCTTTCCTTTGACCCATTGCTGCTCTCTAAGCTACTTGGTGCCTGAAAATCATCCAATTTGGGCTCAAAGCAGAGAGAAACTTGAAGTGGGAACTCATTTGTGGAGTTTCTGGCAAGGGAAGAGCTTCCCAGGGCATTGAGGTTAAGGTGGTGTCAGCTCTCACCTGCCCCAGAGCTTCTGCAGCACCTACAGGAGGCCCTTTGGTGACTCCCTGGTGATGCTCAGTGGCAGCCATGTCTCTGCTGCTGTGGTGCTGCAGTGCCAAACTCCTCAGCTGCTGCTTCTCCTTTGGCCTTGCCTTTGGAGGGTCCTTCCCTGTGGGTGTTGTTTTCTTCCCTGTGCCTCGGGAGGTGCTGGACACAGGCAACTTCTCTCTCCCTCTGCACATTTTGCCAGGGTTCCTTACAGGTACCCAAACCTCCTGGATTCTTCCCTGCTGCCAACTCTTCCCCACCTCCTCTGCTTCGTTTCCCAAGCAGCTTTTGGTAATTAGCAGGAGCTGAGGTTTGTTCCTGCTGCTCCACCAATGTGTGTGAGGGAACCAATCCGAGCTGGACTCAGGAGCAGTCATAAACAGGATGTGGTCAGCAGCTGCTGGGTCTCACACAGCCCCCAGCTGAGGGAGACCTTCTCCTTCTGTGCCTTTCTTTAGGAGGACAGCGTGGGGCTGCTGCTGTGCCTTTCGTCAGCACCGAATAGCTGCCAGCCTCTCCCCAGGCCCCCTTCACCCAGGGGCTGCGGAGGGTTGTTCAGGAGGGGCCTCTGGGGCCCTGCCTGCTGTCAGTAGGTGGCACTCACAGGCAAAGCAAAGCTCTGCTGCTGCCTTTCTCCTCCTGGATCTTCCTCACCCATGTTCTGCCTCTGTCCTGCTGCCGATCAGGGAAGGATGGAAGCAGAACTGTCTGCAGGAGGGGCTTGGGCCTGAGGGGTCAGAATGACCTCAGGCTTTGCCACTCCTGCGTTCTGCTTGGGGAAGCCTTTTCCTGGAAGTCAGAGAGAAAAAAACTCTAATGAGGAGTTAGCCTTCCAGTTTCTGAAGGGGTCCTACAGGAAGGCTGGGGAGGGACTATTTATAAGATCTTGCAATGACAGGACAAGGGGCAATGGGTTTAAACTGGCAGAGGGGAGATTTAGACTGGATGTTAGGAGGAAGTTCTTTACAGTGAGGGTGGTGAGGCACGGGAACAGGTTGCCCAGGGAGGTTGTGGCTGCTCCCTCCCTGGAGGGGTTCAAGGCCAGGTTGGGTGAGGCCTTGAGTAACCTGGGCTAGTGGGAGGTGTCCCTGCCTGTGGCAGGGGGTTGGAACTAGATGATCCTTGAGGTCTCCTTCCAACCTTACCATTCTATGATTCTGTGAGGAGTTACTTTTCCATGCCTGGGGTGTTTTGTGCTCTCTCCAGCCTGGGGTAGTGGTGATGCAGGTGAGGCTGGAAGCTCTGCAGCCTTTCCTCTCCATCTGAGGAAACTGCAGCAAGCTGCTGCTTGCTCTGAATAACAGCCTTGGGAAGAGGAGGAAAGAGTAGCCCTAGAATCATCAGGAGCACTGAGCCAAGCTGCTAACCCAGCACAGCCAGTCCCCTGCTGAACCTTGTCCCTAGTGCCACATCTCCCTGGTTTTTGGACACTTGCAAGGATGATGATTCCACCACTGCCCTGGGCAGCCTGTCCTAGGCCTTAACCACTCTTCCAGTGAAGTTGTTCCTCATGTCCAACCTAAACCTTCCCTGGGACAACTTGAGGCCATTTCTTCTCATCCTTGTTAGCTGGGAGAAGAGACCAAACCACTCCTGGCTCCAGCCTCTTTCCAGGGAGCTGTAGAGAGCAAAGCCTTGGGCAGAGCAGTTGAGTTCAGTCCTTTTGGCACCTTCTCCACTTGTCTCTTCCTTTTGCTGCCTTCATGGATGCAGCTGACTTCCTGATCACTGTGAGCAGTGCCTTGCTTCAAACCTGTACCCAGCTGCTTTCTTCATCCAAGCCAATGATTGTGTTTGATTTGCTTTGAGGATGAGGTCTGCTTCAGGCTCACACTAAGTCCTGTTCCTCCTGAGCTCTTTGGTCTCTTCAACTCTACAGCTTCCTAGCTGAGCCTGGCTCTGGGGCTGCCCCCCCCCCCCCCCCCCCCCCCCCAGCCTCACAGAGCAGAGAGACTGAGACTCATCTGTGGGGTTGGGTGAGGAAGAGGCTGCATGCCTCAGCCCTCCCTGCAGTGCTCCAGAGGGCAGGAACATGAGGCTGGAGTGTTAATAGCAGGAATCAGGATAGTGGTGGAGTCAGAAGAAAAGAATGCACCTTGCTGAGCCCTGTGCTGCTGCTCCAGGCCCTGGCAGGATGCTGGCAGAGCCATCCCACGCTGCAGCCCTGCTCAGGAACCAATTAGCTGAGGGAGGTTTTGCTCCCCAGCACCTCAGCCAGGGGTGATGTTGTTCTGCTGACAGGCAGATACCAGAGGAGCCTTGAAGCTCAGCCACCTTGCTGTGGATCTCTTATCCCTGTCAGCTCAAAGCCAACCAGAAGCCCTTCTGGAGTTGGGCAAAGTGGAGGTTGTGGGGTTGGAAGTTTAGTTGCACAGAGCTTTCAGCTTTCTGGGATGTCTCTAAACAGGTGTTTGCTCCTTTCAGGTTTGAATGGAACATGCAATAACTCCACTGTCCCAACAGCAGCTTCAGAAATGCCAGATTATTTATTGTAAGTATATTCCTCAGCTGCCTCGTGGCTTTGGGATCATGTTTCAGGCTGAAAATCACAATGTGCTGGGGCTTTTTGTTGGGGTTTTGCTGTTACTTGATAGAGCTTTTGGGTTCAAAACACAGAGAAGCAGAGCAGATGCAGCTGGGCAGATAGGTTGTGAGACTGAACTTGATAGCAGTCTGTTCAGTGCCTCCTCCTGGGGTTCAAGGTTGTCTTCCTAGAAACTAATTGTTGAAATGCTTCAAGACTCATTGCATACCTCGAGGGGCTCAGGGAGGGTTAAAGCTAGAAGCTTTTAGAGAGAAAGGGGTCTGCAGTGTGCTGGAAGGCAGGATGCTGAGAGGTTGGCTCATAGCTCCTCTCTGCAGAGCCAAGGTCTCCTCTGTGGGAAGGCTGCAGCCCCTGGGTTAGGATGTGACTTGTTTCCCTTCTTGGCTCTCTGATCAGATCCCCTCAGGGCTAATCCAACAAGACACTTGGCTGCAGGGGCACAAAAATCCCTCTGCGTGGAGCCCAAACCTAGGGCTCCACACAGCCCTGAGACAAGGCAGCAGTGGGGCTGGGGGGATCAGCTCAGGCTCTCAGTGCCATCAGGTCTGCTCTGGCTGTGCCCTGGGCACTGGGAGGGGACAGGAGGAGGCATCCATCCACACTGGGCTCTGCAGGGGCAGTCACTGGAGCTGGCTGGAGGCTATGGAGGGTTCTGGTGTGGTTACAAAGCTGTGGCTTGCTGGGCTGGATGAGCCACACCAACCACTGCTTCCAGTTGGCATCCCAGAAGAATGTGGATGGCTGGGGGCGCTTTTGGCAGCAGATGTGCTGGTCCCTCCTATAGACAGACTCTGCAGCTCCTTGTCCCATCTCCAGAGAAGTCCTGGGGAGAGTTGGGGACTCCTGTGGGGTCTGTCTCACCTTCTGCTACCATCTGACAGTTCTGGTGGTCAGCTCCTTGAATCCTAGGAGCTGTAGCTGCTGTTTTGATCACAGAGACATAGCTTTCATACCAGCGAGGACAACTCCCTCAGCTCACAGTAGCCTCCTGTGTGGGTGCTGATTTTCACTGACCCCCAGCAAAAACTCAGCCCTTGAAGGCTTCAGAGTTAGGAGTCAGCTCCTGCAGGCTGGGTTCTCCCTTCTCTGGGTACCTGATCCAGCTTGCCTCTGCTCCCACATGGAGCTGGCACTGCTGCAAACACTGAGATGGCAAATTAAGAGTCATCAGCTCCAAAAAAAAGATAAATCTTACCCTGGAGAGGGCTGGCTGCTGGCTCTCTGCTAAACATCAGCTCTGTGTGAGCCGAGCAGCTTCCAGGGGGCCTCACAGGCACATCTGTTCAAAGACCCTTGGCTTGGGTTCCCCTTGGGGACCTTCAGGAGGTGGTGGAAAATGTGCTCAGAGCACTGAGGGTGGCTCCTCGTGGAGTTGTGCTGATTGCCTGCTGTGTGCCCTTGCAGCCTCCTGGCACTGGCCTGTCCCTGCCGTTCCAGGGGCTGGCACGGATGCAGCACTCCCTGTTCCGTGGGGCAGCAGGAGTCAGGCTGCAGCAGTATCTTAGTGTCCCTCCTACGCCTTCAGCTGCTCCCAGGCTTTGCTGTACCTGCCCGTTCCAGGCTATCTAGCAGAGATAGGACAGTGTGGGAGCAAGCTGTGCCCGGCTTCACCCGGAGGCGCCAGCAGCCCTGCTGCCAGCCTCCGTGCCGCTGCTGCCAGCCTCCGTGCCGCTGCTGCCAGCCTCCGTGCCGCTGCTGCCACCTAGGTCCCAACAGCCTGTCCTCAGAGGCGGTGGCGGCAGCCACCTGCTCGCCTTCAGCCACCTTTGGGGCACGGTGGGCAGGCCGAGAGCAGCAGAGTGCCCGCGGAGCTGACGGACCCCCTGTGCCCGCAGGAAGTACGCAGCCATCTCCTCCTCGGAGCAGCGGCAGAGCTACAAGAACGACTTCAACGCGGAGTACAGCGAGTACCGCGACCTGCACGCGCGCATCGAGCGCGTCACGCGCCGCTTCACCCAGCTGGATGCCCAGCTGCGCCAGCTGCTGCAGGGCTCCGACGAGTACAAGGTACAGGCGGCAGTGCCTCTCCTGCCAGGGCTGTGGGGCACGGCTGCCCTTGCGCCCTCTGTGCCCCACAGCAGCTGCAGTGCCTCTCGTGCCAGGGCTGCGGGGCCTGGCTGACCTCATGCCCACTGCCCCCCGCAGCAGCTGCGGTGCCTCTCATGCCAGGGCTGCAGGG
>WBNM01032269.1:16297-36196 GCA_013399055.1 Ramphastos sulfuratus | reverse complement strand
AATTCTATGATTCTATTTGCAATTTGTGTTGCAAATTGATATCTACCTCAGTTAAAATCTGAGACTGTTTGAAGTCATGTTAGCTGGAAATATTGAAAGGCCTCTTTCAGTAATATTCTTGCAGCCAGTGTCTATGTATTCAAGTATTTAAATCTTCTTTAGCCAAAGAACTGAACTTGGAGTTCTGTGCTCAGAGCAATATGAAGTGCTTTGGAGTGCAAAGTGCCCCTATGCATATTATTTTTCTCCTCTGCCTTTGTTGCTCTGTTTTACCCCAGTCAATCTTATTTGGTGCTTCTGACCTGAGTTCTCTATGCTTTACATTAGGAAGGGATTACATTTTTTGGCCAAGAGCATATTTACTAAAAATATCCCTGTCTTCTTGTGTTTGGAGTTGTTTTGCTGTGGAATTGTTTTGTTGTACTGGAGGTTTTGCCTTCCAAAAGAGGGGATGGTTCTGGAAAGTGTAACTTCAAAGGCTGAATATCCTAATCAGAAAGTCTGGACAGACCATAGAGAGCCTCTAAATTATATGTAGTTAAGTAATCCCATACTGAAGTGGAAAGACTTGAGGACTACAGACCCTGAGACATTTTGAACACTGAGAAGTGAGAGGCTGAATGTGTGGTGAGAAACTTAGATACCACAGCAGTGGGAGTGGGATATAAAAAAATAACTTTTTTAGATTTCTGAGCAGAATTGGCAACGTGAGAATGGTTTAACTTCCATGGGCAGATTTTCTGGAGTGGGCAGAATTTAGTCAGGGTGTATGACTTTCAATAGGGATTAAAAAAATAATAGCAGAAAACCTGCAGGTGTTTGATTCTGCAGACAGGAGAGGAAGAATATCTGACTTGAGGCAATGCCAAGCACCAATACAGGCTGGGCAGTGAGTGACTGCAGAGCAGCCCTGAGAAGAGGGACTTGGGGGTGCTGGTGGACCAGAAGCTCAACAGGAGCCAGCAGTGTGCACTTGCAGCCCAGAAAGCTAACCAGAGCCTGGGCTGCATCAGGAGAAGTCTGGCCAGCAGGGCAAGGGAGGTGATTCTCCCCCTCTGCTCCACTGTGCTGAGACCCCACCTGGAGTACTGCATCCAGTTCTGGAGCCCCTGGGGCAAGAGGGATGTGGAGATGCTGGAGTGTGTCCAGATATGGGCCACGAGGATGCTCAGAGGGCTGAAGCACCTCAGCCATGAGGACAGACTGAAAGAGTTGAGGCTGTTCAGTCTGGAGAAGAGGACGCTTCCAGGTGATCATCTTCTGGCCTTCCAGGATCTGAAGGGGGCTACAAAAAAGGGACTTTTTAGGTTCTCAGGTGCTTCCAGGATCTGAAGGGGGCTACAAAAAAGGGACTTTTTAGGTTCTCAGGTGGTGACAGGACTAGGGGGAATGGTGCAAAGCTGGAGGTGGGGAGATTCAGATTGGCTGTGAGGAGGAAGTTCTCTAGCATGAGAGTGGTGAGAGCCTGGAATGGGTTGCCCAGGGAGGTGGTTGAGGCTACATCCCTGGAGGTGTTTAAGGCCAGGCTGGATGAGGCTGTGGGCAGCCTGATCTAGGGTAGCGTGTCCCTGTCCATGGCAGGGAGATTGGAACTGGATGATCCTTGTGGTCCCTTCCAACCCTGACTGATTCTATGAATATGGAGTGTTCTAATGAAATACTCACTTTGACTAGTCCTGCTAAACTAAGCTCCTGGAACAAAGATGGAAGTGCCCTCAGATTTGATTTCTCTTTGTATATTCAGTTCTCTTTCAATCCACAGGGTGACACCAGTGTGAAAGGAGGCAGAAATGAAAAGTCATTGCTTTTATTTTTAATGCAATTGCACTCAGAGAAGTGCACTTCTGGCTGTGTGTCCCATCACTTGCACCCTGCCAATTTTAATGCACACAAAAGTATTTATTTAATTAATTACTCTAGAGCAAAAATAACTAGATTGTTTTTGTGAGTTGAGTTGATGATGCATCTTGGGCACCAAAGGTGGTGCAGGAGATGGAAGGGAGTAGTATGGAACAACAGCAAGCAAGGAAAGAGAGAAACATAGAATCATAGAATGGTAAGGTGGGAACCTCAAAGACCATCCAGTTCCAACCCCCTGCCATAGGCAGGGACACTTCCCACTAGTACAGGTCACTCCAGCCCTCGTCCAACCTGGCCTTGAACACCTCCAGGGAGGGAGCAGCCACAACCTCCCTGGGCAACCTGTGCCAGTGTCTACATACTTTGTGAAGGGTGGGTGTGGAGAGTGGATCCCTTGCCTTTCCATGGAAGTGGTTAATTAAATTAGCTCAACTGCTGTGGACCACAATCAAAGTCACTAAGACCAAAGAAGTTGCGTACTGTAGGCTGAAGATAAGTTTGGCACCTGAACCGGTGCCATTGTCAGGGGGATCCTGTGATATATGCTGTGACTTTGAGTTTGAAAAATGAACAAAGTGCTCTAAGTTTTCCCTTAGATATCTCAGTTTAAGTGCAAGCTCAGCCTGACCTTCAGCAACCTAACGAAGTCTCAGCACTTGATGCTACAGCTACAGTCACGCATAGCAATAAATGACAGGAAATAAGAATGCTTTATCAGTAACAGGATCGGTCCTGAGGAAGCAATTCTTTGAATGCAGCCTTTTTTTTTTTTTTTTTCTTTCTTTCCACAGGTCAGTGAATATATCAACCACACATTCAATTAAGCATAAAAGAGTTTTGACAGAGATGCAATTGCTGAACAGGGCTCTCCTGACATTACTCTCAAGTGATCAAAATGCTGAAAATAAGGCTCTGAAGGCTCAGCAAGCAACCGAGTGACACAGAAAACACATGCATGTTATATAAGTATGTGCTGAAGAGTAAATTCCCACTCTATTTTGCAATTATGGAATCATCTGATCAATAAAAGTTGTCAGAGACTGAGATAAACAGTATGTCCCAACATCTCAGAAATAAAAACTTGTTTTGAGCTAAATTTCTGAGAAATGCTAAGTGAACATCCTGTTGTACTCACTGTCCCAAAAATCCCCTCCTGCATGAGCTCAGACCCCCAAGAGCATCCCAATATACAACACCTGGACAAGAGACCAACCAATGCAGAGTGAGCTTGTGCATGGTACCATGGGAGCACCTGCCTGACTCTCAGCTTGCATGGACTGAAAGAACACCATTCTGGACCACCACCCCTGGAACTGAGCTCCTGTCACCTAACACACACAGGAGGTGAAGGCTTCCTGTTGCGACAGGTAATGCTGACTCTGAGCCAATCACAGTCTGGCAGCTCCTGGTTCATCAACAACAGCAATCATTGAGAAGAAACCTGCTGGACAAGGAGGAGCTCAACCTCCTACCACACTGAGCATGCCCAACACCACTGGGCAGTGGGCCTGGCTAAGCAAACCACTCCTGGAAAATACTAAGTGATTCTCAGAAAAACCTGCACATTCAATGAGGAGGCCAGGGAAAAGGAGAGAAGCTCTGACCTGCAGATGGAATGTTCCCCTCTCACCCTCTTCAGACTTTGGGGACGCCGAATGACTCCGGGGTGACCACTCCTCTATGCGTGGGGGTATTTCTCTCATTCCTTTCTCTTCCCACCTCCCCCCCCAAACCCCACTCTTACTTTCTCCCTCTCCCCATCCCTATCCTCACGCGCGTAAGTCATGTGAATGCACTAAAGCCGGCCTATGCGTTTGACACCACTTGTGCCTTAATTCTGTGCCTGAGAATCCAAACATCCCACACCCAGGATCCTTCCAGACTGGGACAAATGTGTTGAAGAAAACTAACAGAGAGAGAGAGAAAATGTGCACGAGTGAAGCTTTTAAAATATCACTTTAATTATGTCTAAGCTTTCATGTAGACTTTTCTATCTCTGTAAAGAGCAGGGTTTGCATATTTCCTTCTTCTTCCTGTGCCACTAATGTAAGGACTGAAAAATGATATATGAGTTATTTATGCTCCTGTCAAGATGCACGCTGCTGTTAGTCAGTGAAAGAAGTGTGGGAATGATATGTAATTTAAAAATGCTGATACACATTAATTGTTACTGGCTGGAAGAGGATAACTGCTGCCATATTTTTTTGTAATCCTTTTTGTCTTCAAAATACTTTCTAAATCATAGAATCGAATCATAGAATCACAGAGTCATAGAATTGTAGAGTCATAGAGTCATGGAATAATAGAGTCAAAGAGTCATAGAATCAGTCAGGGTTGGAAGGGACCACAAGGATCATCCAGTTCCATCCCCCTGTCATGGGCAGGGACACCCTACCCTAGATCAGGCTGCTCACAGCCTCATCCAGCCTGGCCTTAAGCACCTCCAGGGATGGGGCCTCAACCACCTCCCTGGGCAACCCCTTCCAGGCTCTCACCGCTCTCATGCTCAAGAACTTCCTCCTCACCTCCAGGCTGAATCTTCTCACCTCCAGCTTTGCTCCATTCCCCCTAGTCCTGTCACTACCTGAGAAGGTAAAAAGTCCCTTCCCAGCTTTTTTGTAGCCCCCTTCAGATCCTGGAAGGCCAGAAGATGGTCACCTGGGAGCCTCCTCTTCTCCAGACTGAACAGCCCTAACTCTTTCAGTCTGTCCTCATACCAGAGGTGCTCTAGCCCTCTGAGCATCCTTGTGGCCCTGTTAATTAGCTACTGTAAATCACCAAAAAATTTCTGCAAAAACCTTTTCTGCCATTCAGATGTGGGTTTATTTTCTCCTGGCACCAGACAGTTTTTACAAAATTGGATGAAACCGGGTGGAAAATATTCAAAGAAGAAAAGGTATTGCCTATAAAAGTGGAAGTTTCGGTTAAAATAATGTTAGCTGGTGTCTTACATGCAGCCAGTGTTCTCATGTGCCTGTTCTTGCTCTGTGAGGAAGAAGAGACTAGTTCAACCATGACTGCATGGTCTGAGGCTTACTTTGAAGTAATCACTTACCCTGTTGTGGAAACAACAGAGGCATGGTCTAGCCATGCAGCCCAAAGCTAGATAGGAAACATGCACAAACAATCCCTCTGTCACATCTGTTGAGCAAGTCAGACTACAGCTAGAAAAGTGGAAAAACTCCCTGCTTGTGAGGTAAAGCAAAGCACTTTAGGAGACAGCCAGGCTGGATGGACAAGGAGCTTCTACAGGAATTAAGGGGAAAAAAGAGGGTGTATTACCTTTGGAAAAAAGTCAAGGTATCCTAGGAAGAGGTTAAGGACTGTGATGGTTTGGGAATTAAGAAATGAAGCTCTATTTACAGCCTAGCACAATGTACAAGCAGACATATACACAATAGACAGGAATAGTTGCAGAAATATACAAGTTAAAGGTAATAGAAACACAATCCCCCTCCCAGAAATGAGTCCCCAGGAGGGACTCCCAACTACCCTTCCACCTTCTTTCCACTCCTCTACCTTGCCCCAGGGGGTCTTATGTGCAAGGTGAGTTTGGAGGATGGGCAAGGGTGGTTAGAAGCAGAGTGGTTAGTTCGGTTACGCAGCAGAAGCCCAGCAGACACAGCAGCTCTCAGAGAGAGACTCTCTGTCTTATCTATATTTGTGTCCTTGTTCTTATACATCTCAGCAAGCCTATGAGTGCAGCAGACATCACCATTGTTTGCTTTTCACCGTCTGTAATCTAATTTTTTTCATTAAAATATTCCAATTAGCCTCCAATCAGCACAAGGGGGTAGCCCTGGGGTGCTCTCCTCTGGTTGGCATCCCACTGAGTGAGGGCATGTGCACTGGCCAGAGCTGTGCCAGAGGTATGCTGGTATGCTGGTTACACAGCAGAAAGCAGAAGACACAGCAGCTCCCAGAGAGAATGGTGGACTCTGTCTTATCTATATTTGTGTCCTTGTTTTTATACATCTCAGCAAGCCTATGAGTGCAGCAGAAATCACCAGTGTTTGCTTTTCACAGCCTATAATCTAATTATTTTCATTTAAATATTCCAATTAGCCTCAAACCAGCACAAGGACGTTGCTAGGTCTTGCAGGAAAAAAATGAGAGAGGCAAAAGCCCATTTAGAACTTAGACTGGGCACTGCTGTAAAGGAGAATAAAAAAATGTTTCTGTAAATATATTAATGGCAAAAGAAAGGGCAAGGACAACTTCCACTCCTTATTAGATGCGGAGGGGAAAATAGTAATAAAATATGAGGAAAAGGCAAAGGCACTTAGCATCTGTCCCCACCTGTTGTAAAGCCCTCTTTAAGTACTGAAAGGCCACAATAAGATCTCTTGGAGTCCTCTCTGTACTGAGCAATATCAACTCTCTTGGCCTTTCTTCATAGAACAGGTGTTCTATCTCTTACCTGCAAACTTGCATCCCAGGGTCCTCCTTTCTATCCTTTTCATAAACAAATGCAATACTTTCCTATTTCCGGTCACCAGGCACTTCACCTGACTGCCTCAGAACTCTGGGATGCATCTCACCATAGAACTATGTATGTTCAGATTCATCAGGTGGTCATAAACCTGATCTTACAGTGCAAGGGACTTTAGCCCTTCAGTCCTTGTCTGGTGGTCCATCAGCCTGGGAGGTCTGGGAGGAGACATTGCTAGCAAAGACTGAGGCAAGAAATTGTTGAGAACCTCAGCCTTTTCCCTGTTTCTGGTTACCAGCTTGCCACTCTTCCACATCAAGAGGGTAAACTTTTGTTGACCTTCCTCTTCTGATTGACAGACCTGTAGAAACTATTATTATTCTTCGCATCTCTCAAAAATTTCAGCTCCAGTGCTCCTCTTTGTCAGTTAACCTGTAGTAGACCTCCCTTCATGGAGTGCCACAAAGATGCTCATAGGGCTGCAGCAGCTCTGCTATAAGGACAGGCTATGAGAGTTGGGGCTCTGCAGCCTGGAGAAGAGAAGGCTTCCAGGGGACCTTAGAGTAGCCTTCCAGGATCTGAAGGGGACCTACAGGAAGGCTGGGGAGGGACTATTGACAAGGTCTTGCAATGACAGGACAAGGGGCAATGGGTTCAAACTGGCAGAGGGGAGATTTAGACTGGATGTTAGAAGGAAGTTCCTTACAGTGAGGGTGGTGAGACACTGGCACAGGTTGCCCAGGGAGGTTATGGAGCACAGAATCACAGAATGTGATCAAAGATCATATTCTGTGCTTCTGTGCTCCACAACCTCCCTGGAGGTGTTCAAGGCCAGGTTGGAGGAGGCCTTGAGTGACCTGTACTAGTGGGAGATGTCCCTACCTATGGCAGGGGATTGGAACTAGATGATCTTTGAGGTCCCTTCCAACCTTACCATTCTATGATTCTATGATTCTATGACACCACCCATAAGGTTCCCTTTGTTATCTTGGTCTCTAATTCTCCATAATAATACATCAAAACTGGAGCAGATCTACAGCAGTCCAAGTTGCCTCAGAAGTTCTTACATTTCTGTGGTCTGCCCAGTTTCAGTGTTATCCTGTTTTAAACAGTTTTCATTGCCGTGTGAAGTAGTAGGCAATAAAGTATCTCAGTTGCTGAGGGCTTATTACGTTCCTAGGATTTTGCAGAAAGACTGTTTAGGGGAGGTATCACACACTTACTGATGGATTTAGGATGGCTGTTCACTAGATGGACACTGTAAAGAGATTGGAGATCATGTTTGTGTAATAATGTTTACTATGATTGGATTGAAAAGCAGCTGCATACTTGCTTCTGGAAAAAAAATAAACTGAAAGTGACAGTTGGAGCTAAATCTCTCAAAAAAAAATTCCTATCATAATCCTTGGATGGACATGCTGGAGAGAGATACATCTGTCTTTGACACTGCTTCTGTGCTGATAGAAGAACTGAGAAATATCTGCACATTCCCAACAGAGCGAATGCTAATAGTCTTGAAAGTCTTGACAGCATTCTCAAAAGAATCCTGCCTTTCTGTGCAGCAAACTGCAAGCTTTATCAAAAGCAAGCATTACCAAAAGCAAGCATTTACCAAAAGCAAGCTTTACCAAAAGCAAGCATTACCAAAGCTTTCCCTTGGCTCCTGAGGGAAGATGCTGGACTGTCCCAGATCTGGTGGAGCACTCCAGAATCTGCTACAGTGTTTGGCTGGTGGTGCTTTATAAAGACATTAAAATGTCCTTTTCTGTTCCAAAATAGGGAGCTAGGTATAGAGAATAGAGGTAGGTGAATGATGGCAAAAAGTACAGATGGGCATGGGAACAAGAGTGCATTGAGAGATATTTTCTATGTGAGAATCATAGAATCATATTCTCATAGACTCACAGACTCATATAATCAGTCAGGGTTGGAAGGGACCACTAGGATCATCTAGTTCCAACCCTCCTGCCATGAATAAGGATGCCTCACACTAGACCAGGCTGTCTAGAGCCTCATCCAGCCTGCCCTTAAACACTTCCAGGGTCAGAACCTTGACCACCTTCCTGGGAAACCCATTCCAGGGTCTCACCATCCTCATAGTGAAGAACTTCTTGCTAACCTCCAGTCTGAATCTACCCATTTCTAGCTTTGTTCCATTCCCCCTAGTCCTACCACTACCTGACATCCTAAAAAGTCCCTCCCCAGTTTTCTAGTAGGCCTCCTTAAGATACTGAAAGGTCACAATAAGGTCACCTTGGAGTCTTCTCCTCTCCAGACTGAGCAGCCCCAACTCCCTTGGTCTGTCTCTATAGGAGAGGTGTTCCAGGCCTCTGATTATCCTTGTGGCTCTTCTCTGGAGATGTTCCAGCAAGTTCTCTGTTTTATTTACTTTCTACCTTTTTTTTCCCATCTGGAGTCCTGTGTACAGTTCTGGAGCTCCCAGCACAGGAAGAACATGGAAGTGTTGGAGTGGGTCCAGAGGATGCCATGAAGATGCTCAGAGGGCTGCAGCAGCTCTGCTATGAGGACAGGCTGAGAGGGTTGGGGCTCTGCAGCCTGGAGAAGAGAAGGCTTCCAGGAGACTTTATAGTAGCCTTCCAGGATCTGAAGGGCGCTACAGGAAGGCTGGGGAGGGATTGTTGACAAGGTCTTGCAATGACAGGACAAGGGGCAATGGGTTTGGACTGGCAGAGGGGAGATTGAAACTGGATGTTAGGAAGAAGTTCTTTGCAGTGAGGGTGGTGAGGCACTGGCACAGGTTGCCCAGGGAGGTTGTGGCTGCTCCCTCCCTGGAGGTGTTGAAGGCCAGATTGGAGGAGTCCTTGAGTGACCTGTCCTAGTGGGAGGTGTCCCTGCCTATGGCAGGGGTTTGGAACTAGATGATCTTTGAGGTCCCTTCCAACCTTACCATTCTATGATTCCATGATTCTATTCGACGTTTATCATTTCGAATGACACTAGAGTGTTAAGTTTAAAACCACCACAATCCACTCCTCTATGGGATTCTATTGTTTGGATAAAATTATCTGCCTCATCTAAAATAGTATTTACAATAATGAATAGCAAAGTCTGTATTTTCAGTTCATTCTCTTTTCCAGCTATCTCAGATGTAGGTGACTCAAAAGTTCAGAGAACAGGAAAACAGTTTGTCTCTCCACAGATGAGACAGAAAGAGGGACTCTCCGGTGACTTAGGGTTCATGCATGTGTACCGTAGAATTCCTTGTGAATTCTTCCTTTGGACACTATGTTGTACCTGAAACAAAACAGAGCATGCACAAGAGATGTGGGGTGATTCATCATTTGCATTTCAGCCCTTTTACATTAGGTAAAAGGCCTGGAAAACTAGTGAATTCACCCACATGCTTGAGAAGCCTGAGGAATTGGTTAAATCCCCTGACTTTTTTCTCCCTTTAGCAAAAAAAAGAAATTGCCTCTTGGTGCCCTTTTGCTACAAAATGATTGCTCAGAGATAGGTTTGGTCTGATGTAGTTCATTCAAAAATGTTAAGGGGTTGTTAAATGCCTTTAGTTATATCATTACTGATGGCCTGAGGGGTGGCATTTTGTTTTTAAATCTTATCAATTTTTAGCTGTTAATAACCATTAGGAAGCAAAGATAATGGAAGGATGGTTTATGTACAGGTAGTACATCTTCTGCTGCAGCTATGAAACCACCCAGACCAAGTAGATGATGGAACATGAAAGTTTTTCAGTCTCCAAGGCACAGTTTCTAGCTAGAAGAAAGTACTCATTGGCAGTAACTGGTGACAGGAAGAATTTATGAATTACTGGGCAGCAGAAAATCTGATCAGTCAGAATTTACAAGTTCCATCTCTTTTCACAGCTTTGGCAGCTAAGGATCCTTTGGGACACCAAAGTGACCTTGGAAGTTAATAGCCTACTTCCTGCTGCAACAAATAAAATTAAAACCTTCCTGTTTTGATGAATCATTCTCAGTATTATTAATTAGAGGACCTGGCCCTAATAGAGGTACAGGATACAGGAGACTAATTTCTGCTTCCTGCTGAGTTTCAGAGACTGATTCTAATCCTTTTGGAGGCAAAATGTAGACTCAATAGGGCTTTGAATTAGGCTGTTAAAATTAGTATCTATAAGCAAGTCACTTTATCTCTTAGAGCCTCTTTGTTTATGTGTTCACATGGGGACAGCTAATAATTACTTATGTCAGGATGTTCAAAGCACTTTGCAATATGTCCATGGACAATATTATAGGACAAACTACTCATTTACATGTGAAGGATTTATTATTTATTCTAAACCACATGTAATAAATATCATAGTTTATGGAGGAATTAATAATTGTTTCTACAGTAATTGGCAGTTAGCTGTAAAGGGATCACAATGAATTGCAAATGCAACAAATTAACATATATAAAATAAATGATTTGTGAGACAATCTAAAATCAAATAAAAAAACTTAATGAAACATAAAAAAATAAATGATACAAGCAGAAATGGCACTAAATTATGATAATCCTGTGGTGTTAGTAATTCTCAGGCTCGTAGGTAAGTGGTGATAACTAAATACAAAACATGCAGAAAATATTATTGTGCAATGTAATGAACACTGAGTCTTAAGAAAGAGGATCAGGAATAATGGTAACTAATGCAGAGTGGATTCTATTTTGGATTAATTCAATTGCCTTCATTTAGGCAGTCACAGGAATGGATCTGAGCTGTTATTTACTTTATATATTGCAGACTTTTTCCTAATATTTTATTTTATTATTTCCCCTCCAATGAATCCATTTAATTGTTTCATTCCAGGGAAAGTGTGATATCCATATTTATAGAAAGGTCTTTAATTTAAAAATGCTAAGAATAGAATAGCAAAATTAATCTCAGGCCAGTTCATGGCCTTTGTCTCTGTGCATACCACCTGGGCTGAGATTCAGGCCAACGCCACCACTTCTCCTCCTCCTCATCCCATGTTTTGCAAGGGAAGGAAATGGCAGTCTCATGACACACAAGAGCATTTTCTCAGTCTGATCATGGAGAAACCTTACATGTGTGGATGAAGACGCAGCAGTCTATGTTAGGAAATATCAGCCATGCTGCAGGCAAATAAGGAAACAGTTTTCCTGCTGTCCTGGTAGGGCGTAAATCCTGCCAGGCCAGTTTAACCCTTGTTCTCCTCCTCCAGTTGCAGATCCAGGAGTTGAGTAGAGTGGGCAAACAATGGAGCAGCAAAGCCTTGAGGGCTGGAAGCTTAGCAGCACATACCAGGTGTCTTGTGCTGCCCCTCAAGTTACCTGCATAGTCACACCCGACATGAAGCTTTGAATTCACAGAATCATAGATAGAATGGTAAGGTAGGAAGGGACCTCAAGGATCATTTAGTTCCACCCCCCCTGCCATAGCAGGGACACCTCCCACTAGCACAGATCACTCAAGGACTCCTCCAACCTNCCAGGTGCAGGACCTTGCACTTGGCCTTGTTGAATTTCATGAGGTTGGCCTGGGCCCACCTCTCCAGCCTGTCCAGGTCTCTCTGGATGGATCCCTGCCCTCTAGCAAGTCGATTGTTGATTCATTGGCCAGAATAATGATGCCAGTGCCTATTGGCAAGTTTCACTTTCAAAGTAGTGTATTTAATGGGGGTAATTTAGAACCTACTGCCTTTCTGCACTGACCCTGCACCAGGAGCAGCTCCCCATTCATGGGGCGTTAACTGGGAATTGCGGCGGGCACCTGTTTGCAGCTTGCACCAGCAGCTCAGCAGCAACTCAGTTCTTCTCCCCTTCCCTCTGCCAGGAATAGTTTTTATTTTCCCTGGGATCATTATGGTGAGTTTTGGAAGCCTTCTTGTACAGAAAACTTACTCAGGGACCAAGGCATAGTGAGTACCTCTGCTGGAGTTATTGCTAAGGCTCCATAAGCAGAGTTAGAATTTCTCCTGTTTTCCTGTCCCTATTTTCCGAGTTCTAATTGTTTAAACTGCTTAATTCTGTGTTCATAACTAGGCTTTGTGCAACTACTTCCTGTCAACCAAAAATCCAAAGAATCTCAGGGAATTCTCCCAAATTTTTTAATATTAATAATAGAAATTAATATTCATACAGAAATTAATAATCACCATTTGTAACCAATTGATATCTACAACATGTGCAACCTATAGTAAAGTTTCTGTTTGCTTGGGGAGGAGTGGCAGNAACTGCTTAATTCTGTGTTCATAACTAGGCTTTGTGCAACTACTTCCTGTCAACCAAAAATCCAAAGAATCTCAGGGAATTCTCCCAAATTTTTTAATATTAATAATAGAAATTAATATTCATACAGAAATTAATAATCACCATTTGTAACCAATTGATATCTACAACATGTGCAACCTATAGTAAAGTTTCTGTTTGCTTGGGGAGGAGTGGCAGCATTCTGTAAAGGGTTAACCCTCCTGGGTGGAGGGAATGGTCTGAACTTGACCCCAGATCCTCCTCCCAGGGGGAGGTCTGCTGGACCCCAGGTGTAGCGGTTAGCCCACTGCCACATCCTGTCTGGATTTCCTATATAAACAGAGGAACTCCTCTTCCTTTCTCTCTTGGCCTGCCTGCCTGCTAGCACCACCTTGTTTCTGCTGCTCCTGTCTTACCACGTGGCCATTTTCTACCACATGGTGGACATCTTTTCCTGACCTCCATCCATTGCCATCAATCTGGTTGCATATATATATTTTGTATCTTGGTTTTTCCCTTCCCTATACCTATTTGTAACTCCCTTACCTTAAATACCTTTTATATGTTGCTAAAGTTTTTCTTTTAACTTCCAAATGGAAGCAAGACTGTTCTTTCAGTGTTTTACCCCTTCTCTCTCTCCATCTAATTCCTTTCTTTCCAAAAAGGGGATGAGAGGGGAAGGTATCCTATGATTATTGTACTGGTTTCTGTTAGCTATATTTTGAGTCCCCTGGGAAGCTTAAACTTGAACCAATACACATTCACAGACCTGCAGTGTGTTTGAGGCTAAAGCCAAGAAAGCTTCTTAATCTTCCCTTTTTTTTTTTTTTTCTACCTTCTTTGGTAGAAGACTTCTGCCTGGGACCCACAGAGTGGCTACAGCACAGGGTGAAGGGGTGCCTGAAGAAGAGGTTTCTCTTCTTTGACAAACAGACCTGTAAATATTAGGTAATTTAGTTACCTTAGGAAATGAAAATGCAGCGCATGTCACTGTAGGGCAAGGCATCACAGAATGACACTGAGGGCTAAAGAAGCCAGGAAGCAACTTAAGGTCACACCCATGCTAGAGCAATCAAATTTCATTTTTATTTCCCATGAGAGAACTATTTGTATTTTTTGTTGATGAAACAGCAGTGTTGGTAAATAGCATCTTTCAGAATAAGGAGTCTGAGTTCCTCCTTTCTCACAAAACTTTTCTTTTTACATGCAGAGAAGAGCAATCTTTAAATTGCCACTTAGAAACTAAAAAAAAAACACCAAACCAACTACAAGGAGATAAACGTAAGAAATGCTTGAAAATGGGAGAGTAAATCAGCTGATCCATCTCTTAATGTCATCAAATAGTGCAATCACTGTTCTAGACAGAAAAAACAACCAGGTCCCTGATGGTGTGTAGTTTGTGCTTCAATGTGTACAGGTTTGTATGGGCCAAGCTGCATGGGTCTGAAAATCGCTTGAGAATTTGAGAGCTTTTTCTGTTATTAATAAGGTCAAAATCTTCTTTATTTTAGGAAAAAAAAAATAGAAAACCCCTCAATGCCTAAACAATGCTATAAAAGTGAAGCCTAGCAAATCCAGGAATGAATATAAAATCCACATGTCGTTCTCCCTGTGGGTAGCATTTTGAAAGCCAAAGGCAGCTCAATAAAAAAGGCAGCAGAAGCAACAACATTTCAATTAGGTGAGAAGAGAGTAGCCCCTGACAGTTCATTACTGAGCTGCTTCTTCCAAATGCTCCCTTTTATTTTTTCCTTTGTCCCAGTTAGTTCATTAATGCTAGTCTCCAATTAAGAACTATATTTCTAACGAGATCTCTACTTAGTAACCTTTGCTGTCTTTTTCTGCCCATTTCATAAGTGAAGTTGTAGAGTTGTGGTGTAACTTTTGAAACTGAGGGCTGAATCACCATTAGTGTCAGTACATAAATCACTGAGCCCCAGAGAACAAAGACGTTACGTGATGAAGTAGCAAGAACAGGAAGAAAGAGATGGAAAGATAGAAAATCATGATAGAATTGACCAGTCCTTGGTCTTGTCAAATACACCTGCCTTGCAGCTCCCTTGCCTTGAGGCATCACATAAACTCTGAGAAAAAGTGATATAAATCTCAGACTTTGATGAGGACCGTGGCAGAATGGATCTTTACTTACTATGTCTGCCTCTGCAAGTACATTTGCTGCACAGTGAGATGTCACTGCCACCTCCAAACCAGACACCTTGGGTGCAGGAAGGGGTAACACATTAGACATAGAAGTGCTCTTGAGGATGTGTATCTCCCTCTACCTGCATCAAGTTTTTTTTCAGTTTCTTTAGTTTCCCACTTCCTGGCTCTTTAAATGAGGGAGCAGAGCTAGGATAGGAATCAGATAAGTAAGATAAGACACATTTCCACTCCCCAAGTACCTGGCAAGTGTTGGAATCACCAGCATTAATGGGATGAGTTTCAACAAGGCCTAATGCCAGGTCCTGCTGTTGGGTCACAACAACCCCAAGCAAGGCTACAGGCTTGAGGCAGTGTGGCTGGAGAGCTGCTGGTGGAAAGAGATCTGGGGGTGATAATAGGACAGGCAGCTGAATATGAGCCAGCAGTGTGTCCAGGTGGCAAGAAGGCCAATGGCATCCCAGCTTATATTAAAAATGCTGGTGCCAGCAGGAGCAGGGAGGGGATTGTCCCCTTGGACTCAGCTCTGGTGAGGTCACACCTCAAGTGTTTGCTCAGTTTTGGGCACGGCAATACAAGAGAGATGTGGAGGTACTGGAGCAGGTCCAGAGGAGGGCAATGAAGCTGGGGAAGGGCCTGGAGAATAAATCTTATGAGGAATGACTGAGGGAGCTGGGGATGGTTAGTTTGAGGAAGAGGAGGCTGAGGGGAGACCTCATTGCTGTCTACAACTACCTGAAGGGACATTGTGGAGAGGCTGCTGCTGGGCTCTGCTCACAAGTAGTTGGAAACAGAACAAGGGGGAAAGGCCTCAAACTGAAGCTGGGGAACTTTAGATTGGACATTAGGAGAAAGTTTTTCATGGATAAAGTGGTCAGGGACTGGAATGAGCCACCCAGGGAGGTGGTGGAGCCACTGACACTGGATGTGTTTAAAGGTCTTTTGGATGTGGTGCTTGGGGCTATGGTTTAAGGTGAATCTTGTAGAGTAGGACTTGTATAGGTTGATCTTGGTGCTCCTGAGGGGCTTTGCCAACCTGCATGGTTCTGTGATTCTATGAAATGCTTCCTACTTTAAAGTTGCTGCTTTCTGCTTTCTTTTCAAGCTCAAGTTATGAAGCTCAAGAGCTAAAAAAAAGTGTTAAGAAGATACAAAGAAATTGCACTGATTGGAAAAAACAACTGCAGCATAGAATTCCATGTTAATGAATCCCTCTCTTCATAACTTCATTCAAAAATCTACCAGCACACTTGCAAAATAAATTAAAAAACAAACAAACAAACAAAAAAACACTTGCAAATAACATATACGAGAGACTCCAGTTTCTGATGGATATATGTATTTTGTTGAAAGATCTATGTATTTTGTCAAAGGATATTATTTTGCCAAAGATATATGTATTTTGTCAGAGCAAGAAGAAAGTATTCAACATAACATAAGAAACCCATCTCCTCCCTAGTATGATAGTTTGTTCTGCTTTAACAGACACATCTATATTAAGATACATAAGAAATAAGAACTAAAAATTGAGCTGTTATAAACTCCGGAACTTAGTTTTTCATAGGTATGTTACGCTAAATGGCTTACTCCTTATTGATTCACCCAGTTATTAATCAGCAAAGCCTGAGTATATAATCCCACCTGATCTTTAGGTCCTTGGAAATGACAGCTAAAGCTGGCAGCTGGCTTAGTGGGAGAATGGTGAGATGAAAAAAGCAAATGAGTAACATGTTGCATTATTCATATAATTCCACTAACAGAGACACAGGAGTTCCATTAACTGTTGTTGCTCAAGAGCAGAACTCAGGATAAAAGTAATTTTGAAGATACTAGTTTGAGGCTGTGAAAACCTACTGCCAGTTTAGTTTGTGGTTTGGGTATTTTTTTGTTTGTTTATTTGGTTTGGTTATTTGTGTTTCTTCTTTGTTTGTTTTGTGGTTTTGATTGTTTATTTGATTTATTTCTGTTTATTCTTTCTGTTTATTTTATTTATTTTTGTTTATTTGGTTGTTTGTGTTTCTTTGCTTGTTTTGTGGTTTTGTTTGTTTATTTGGTTGCTTGTGTTTCTTCTTTGCTTGTTTTGTGGTTTTAATTGTTTATTTGATTCGGTTTGTTTGTGTTTGTTTTGTGGTTTTGTTTGTTTGGTTGTGCTTCTTTGTTTTGTGGTTTTGTTTGTTTATTTGGTTTGATTTGGTTGCTTGTGTTTCTTCTTTGCTTGTTTTGGTGTTTTTTTGATTATTTGGTTTGATTTGTTTGTGTTTCTTTGTTCTGTGATTTTGTTTGGTTGTTTAATTGGTTTGGTTGTTTGTGTTTCTTCTTTGTTTGTTTTGTGGTTTTGTTTTTTGTTTATTTGGTTTGGTCATTTGCGTTTTTTCTTTGTTTTGTGGGGGTTTATTTGTTCGCTTGCTTTGGATTCTTTTGATGTTCTTTCATTTGCTTTTCTTTCTAAAATACTTGCAACCTATGAAGACATATTGAGAGTTTAACACTGAGCTTCTGTTTGATCGTGACATGCAGCTCCTCCTGACTTTCTTCAGAAGCTATAGAGCTATATTTAGATATTGTATTTGACCATAAAAAGCTACGCCATAATGAAGGGACAGGAATTGATGTGGCAAATGCATATGCTGCAAATCACCACCTCAAGTAAAATCCTGTCTGTGTAAACAGCTGAGACAACACAGGATTCTTCATGTCCAGCCTTATTCAGGCAGAATCATAGAACATTGGAGGTTGGAAAGGACCTCCAGTCCAACAGCCTTGCCAAAGCAGGATCCCCTAGGGTGGTCTGCACGGGAATGCATCCAGGCATTACTGTTATTACAACAGTGTGGAGAAAACAGTGGCAAGGGAGCCTGTTTTGATAGCTAAGTACAGTTTAGATAACTGAATCGTAGAATGGACCGAGTTAAAAGGGACCATTAAAGGTCCAGTCCAACCTGCTTGGAGTAAGAAGGGACATTCTCAGCTAGATCAGGTTGCTAACAATCCTATCAAACCTGACTGTGAATGTCTCCAGGGATGGGGTTTCCACCACCTCCCTGGGTAACCTGTGCCAGCGTTCCACCACCCTCATAGTAAAGAACTTCTTCCTCATATCCAATCTAAATCTACTCTTCTCTAATTTAAACCCATTGCCATTGTACTCTAGGGCTACATGACCTTTGTAAACAGTCCTCCACAGCTTTTTTGTAGGTGCCCTTCAGGTATTGCTCCCTGGAGCCTTCTGGTTTCCAGGCTGAATAACCCCAGCTCTCTCAACCTGCCTTAGAATCATAGAATCATAGAATCAAGCAGGTTGGAAGAGACCTCCAAGCACATCCAGCCCAACCTAGCACCCAGCCCAAGCCAATCAACCAGACCATGGCATTAAGTGCCCCATCCAGGCTTTGCTTGAACACCTCCAGGGACGGTGACTCCACCACCTCCCTGGGCAGCCCATTCCAATGCCAATCACTCTCTCTGGCAAGAAGTTCCTCCTAACATCCAGCCTAGACCTTCCCTGGCAAACTTGAAATTATGTCCCCTTGTTCTGTTGCTGGTTGCCTGGCAGAAGAGCCCAACCCCACCTGGCTACAACCTCCCTTCAGGTAGCTGTAGACAGCAATGAGGTCTGCCCTGAGCCTCCTCTTCTGCAGGCTGCACACCCCCAGCTCCCTCAGCCTCTCCTTACAGGGCTGTGCTCCAGGCCCCTCACCAGCCTTGGTGCCCTTCTCTGGACACCTTCCAGTCCCTTGACATCTCTCTTGAATTGAGAGGCCCAGAACTGGACAGAGTACTCAAGGTGTGTCCTGAGCAGTACTGAGTGCAGGGGCAGAATAACCTCCCTGCTCCTGCTGGCCACACTGTTCATGATCCAGGCCAGGATGCCATTGGCTCTCCTGCCCACCTGGGCACACTGCTGGCTCATCTTCAGCCTATTATCTACCAGCACCCCCAGGTCACTCTCTGCCTGGCTGCTCTCCAGCCACTCTGTGCCCAGCCTGTAGCACTGCTTGGGGTTGTTGTGGCCAAAGTGTAGAAGCCTTCACTTAGCCTTCTTAAATCTCATCCTATTGGCCTCTGCTCACTCATCCAGCCTGCCCAGGTCCCTCTGCATTGTGGATATGGAATCTTATATTAAATTCCTACCTCTTTATCTCAACCCTGTGCTGTGTTACTCTTCCCCTCAGTTTCATGTTTAGGGAGCAGGCAGGTTAGCCCTTGCACTAAACTACTACACCACTGAGCAGTTCACCTATCAAATCTATAGCTCTCCACCTTAGAGAGAAGGATGTTGTGGGAACTTTGTCAGAGGCCTTTCAGAAAGTCCAGATAGACAATATCCATTGCAATTCCTTTGTCTGCTGATGTAGTAAGCCTCTCCATTGTAGACCAGGCTGTTGACCAGGCTGGTCAGGCAGGACTTGCCCTTAGTAAAGCTATGCTGCTCCCTGTCCTCCATCTATCAGAGCTTCAAGAGGAAAGGAGGAAAAAAACCCTCATGAATATATAGAATTTCTTGTCTACCTTTCCCAAGCAAACCAGCAGAGAAACTGAACTAGACCTTATCTAACCTTTCTTATGCTTTCAGGAGGGATTCAAGTAATTTAGGTTAAATCTGTACAAATTTAGCATTTAATGTGAACTAGACATTTAAAACAATCCACACTCTGTGCAGAGGCACGTTAAAAGAGCTGCTCACCCCTTTCTGAGACAGCTTATACACTATGAGTGACACAAACTGCTCTCTGGCAATGCCTCTACTTTCCTCTTCAATATGTAAGGGAACTAAAGGATTAATTTCAGCCTTATCTTTTCATGAAGCTAGTTCAGATGAATCCTAACAGTTCATTGGCTCACAGTACAAATTTCCATACCCTAGGTGTATAGCATTGGGATCTTCAGAGANCCAGATGCAGGACCTTGCACTTCAGGCTGCCTCATTTTACCCTGCCAAAGCAAATAGCTTTCTCTTGTAATGGTAATGTGTATTTTGTGTTCTTTGAATAATGTAAGTTCCCTGTGTAACTCTTCAGCTTTTGAAGACAGAGTGTGCTCCAGTCTCCTGTTCTGTACCATGATGAGGACCACCAATGATTACAGAGTTGCAGAAGTTGCTCATTTGGTCAAGAAAATATCTTTGATTCATACAAACACTTTTAGAGACTCCTGCAATGTGATTTTTGAAAATTAATACAGAGTCCAAGCTACATAAAAAGCTCTCATGCTGTGTCAGGCTCTCTGCTTCTCAAATGCATTAATTTACTTTTTTT